>CM031376.1:84247063-84847063 GCA_018208015.1 Medicago ruthenica
TCTAAGTTTGGTGAAAACCAATGGATGTCCTTCTCGGCGAGGGTTGTCATCCGTTGCGACCATTTGAGCTTGGCCCGGTTTTCCACAAAGTCTCGGTTTTCTCGGCATGTGGGACATCATCCAAATTTGCACTACGGGAGTGCAACAAGTAATTTTGCGTCCCCTTGCTTGTTCATGCCTAGAGTAGAGGGTATGATAAAAATCCGCCAAGATTGTGGGAACCGGATTTTTAGTCATAAATACCTCTAGAGCCGGAAAGTCTACGAAATCATCCATGTTGGGGAATAAAACAATTCCGTAGACTAAGAGGGCTAAGATGGCGTTGAATGCCCTTCCCTCTTTGTTGGCTAACATCTCCCGAGCTTTGGCTTCCAAAAACTTTCTTGAAAATCCCTTAAGGTTTCCTCTAACTTCCAAGTTAGATGCCACTTCTTGGGTGTCGAGGTATAAGGATTCGGCGATGGCTTCAAATGTGGGATCCTTTCCCGGACCGAGATAGAGTTCATGACCCTTCATACTACAACCCAAAATCTTCTCAAACTCTTCCAAAGTTGGCGCTAGTTGGAAGTCTTGAAATGTGAAGCACCGTAGAGGTGGGTCGAAGAATTGCGCCAAAGTGGTTAAGGCCGTTGAATCTATTCTCACGGGTAGGAGATCAAGGATTAGCCCATAGCTTTCCTCGAAAATGTTCTTGTTGACCGAAGACAGCCTCTTGCTTAGAGCTAATAAACTTTCCACCCTAGGAGCTTTAATTTTGAAGGCGAGCGTATTTTTGTTCCCGGAATCCATATTTCTTTTTGCTAATATTTGTTTGTTCTTTTTAAACTCCTATAAAGCAAAATGATGCGAAAATTACTTTCATGAATGCAAATGATATGCAAGGGTATGGTTTATGAAGGTTCGGAACTTCCCCCCATCCTCACATGTAGGCTCTAAATGGTGAAATATCCTAAGAAGAGGTCCTTAGAATCATAGACCTCACATGGAATTAGGGTTGTCTATGGACATACGTCGACATGACTTCAATTAATTCCACGTGAAAATCTCATCTAAGCGGGGTTGGACATCCTACCTCACGGACATACGTCAACGCGGGCTTCCGCACACAACCTCCTTCTAACTTAGTTTTTTTCTCAAGCTCGGGTAGAGAGCCTCACACGTCCGGCATTAACCCGAACAATGTGGAGTAACATCACTCAAGTAACCCCCGCATTTGATATATATATGATATGAATATAAAGCAAAATAAAGCAAATATAAACATAAAACATAAATATGACATGTATGAACAAAATAATAAGCATGGTACGCCAAGAAAATAAAACAATTGGCTTAAAAGCCAAATAGGTTAGGCTTGACTCGCTAGTGGGAAAAGGTTCCCCAGTGAAGTCGCCAGCTGTGCGCACCTCGTTTTTTTCCTGAGAAAAAGACGCGCAAATCCTCCGAGGTCGTTCGTAAACGCTCGGAGGGCCTTTTGTGAAGCCGCCACCAAAGTTTTTGTGTAAAGGGAACGTTGATAATCCCTTAAGTTTTTTTTTATGTTTAAAGGGAAACGATAATAAAACCCTTTGACGATGAGGAAAGGATGGTCATCGCAACCATTGTCGGGTTCGGGAGTCGATTACGCAAGGGGAAGGTATTAGCACCCCTCACGTCCGTTGTACTCAACGGGAACCTTCTATTTGGCTAAAGCTTAAATTGTTTTTAAATGTTTTGCGTGCATGCTTATTTATGTCAAAATATAATAAAGGGGGGGAGAAAGAGATAAAAACAAACGAAAGAAAAGAAAAAAGTTTTTTATTATTGCGCTTGACAAGATGTCGATCTTGCTCCTACGTATTTCCCGGTAGTCGGAGAATTCAAAGCGTACGTAGTTCTTTGGTAGAAAAACGTACATGTGTTGTTTAATTTTAAATGGACGATGTTTTAACCGAATTCTTGCGATTAAAACGTAGCTTGTATGCTCGCGTTTGGGAGACTTATTAAGCGTTTGTTCGTGAATCGCACTAGAATTGTTAAAAGGTACGTCCGTTAGGGTAAAAGGGTTCGAATTGGTCGCTATGGGACCAAGAGAGGTGCAATGGACTCATACAAGTCAATCATTGACCGAGTGGACTCCAATGAGTCGGGCGATTGTTCGATTGATCCACTGAGATCAAGAACGGGTACAATGGACTCGGACGAGTCGAACATTGACCGAGTAAACTCCAACGAGTCGAGGGATCGAATCTAATGGCCACGGGGGACCAAAAGGTTCGGATTGACCACAAGGGGCCAAGGTTTGGTTTGGTTATGGTTGGATATGTTTGAAAAGGGAATGACGATTGTCCGAACGACGAGACATACGTCACGCGTTCGTACAATCGGGGCAATGGAGAGACATACGTCACACCATCCCTTTTTCATTCAAGTTTTTGGGTAGAATTCTTTAGAAATCCCAAGGTATATCAAAACATTCGGTTTGAAAACCCAAATTGGAAAGATTTAGCAATTTTGCTAGAAAACGCCGAAGTTCGTCTCATTTTGCGAAAAGCGAACGTATTTGGCGTATGTTCATGTTTGAGTTTTGAACATCATGAACAATATTTATTGTTCAAGTTTTGATTGAAATGATGAACATAGCTGCTTTGTTCATGTGGTTTTGAAAGTTTGAGCACATAACTTGTTTTGCAAGTTATCCACAAAATGCCGTACGAACTTGTGAATTTGTCGAAATTGTGCAAAATCCTTGTTATGGTTTGAAAAACATGGGTTTAAAAACTCTTAGGTTCTGAGCTCCTGGGCTAGAACCTCAAAAAATGGTCATTTTGACACCTAAACTCATATTCTGAGTTCTGTCATGGTCGCACTGCGACCAGGACTTCGCACTGCGAAGCATGCGAATTTTTGAGTTCAGAAGCTGTTTCTGAACTTTTGTTCAGAAACAACTTCTGAACACACTCAGGACCTTTTAGGTGAGTGAAAAGCTTTGAGTTTTTGGGATGAAAAAGGCTGGACAAACCAGTTTTGATGTTTTGAAAACCTTGGGATTTCTTTGAAATTCAAAAGGGGTTTTTTAGAACCAAATGGTTTTGAACCAAAATTGCTATGCAAACACAATTGTAAATGCAATACAAAGGCTTAGAAACTTACAGAACTCCTTAGCAAAGCTCCAGCTGCAATGGATTTGAATTGGTTGAAGGCTTTCACAAGGTTTTTGATATTGGTGATGAATTTGAACTTTGTGATGCTTTGTGTTGGATTGGTTTTTTTCTGGTTGTTTGTGAGTGTTTGTAAGCTGGAATGAGCAGAGTTTCTGCTCTTGAAATGCTGTTATCAGTTGTGTTTAGAACCTTGGGTATTGCCTTCTATTTATAGGCCAAAACCAAATCTATTTCATCATTAGAAAATCCCAAAATCCAGCTGATTTGTGGCTAGGATCAAGCTGAATCCCTTTGCATTAAATGCTAATGGATAGAGGCAACCTTGCCTTGTGCCAAGGGGCAAGATTCAGCCTGATTTCAGCCACAAATTCAACTAATTCTAGAAGGTAATGATGAGAAACAAGGCTGAATTGCAATTGGCCAAACTTGGGAATCAATCCTTGCAATCTCAATGGTTAATCAATAAAAACGTGCACTGTGATGTGCAGAGATTGAGGGATGAGAAAGGCTACCTATGGCTGGTGTGAGGGGTGAAAAGCTACTGCAAAAACAGGGTAGACACTCATGGCTTTTCAAGTGAGAAAATCCAGCTAGTTTGACTGGTTTTGGGGGAAGCAAGCAGGAGGAAAGTCATCAAGCAGGTGGCTGGCAACCTTGTGGTGGTTAACAGGTCACCTGGGAGGGACAAGAGCTGCCCAAGGGCAAGCCCACTTGCTTGTCACATGCTAGGTTGGAAGAAAAAGCTTCCAACCTTGACATTAATGGCAAGTCCTTCAATTCTGGTTTTGCTTGGCCCAATTAGCCATGAATGCTGATTAAAATAAATATGGAAATGATATGCAACAAATTCTGGAATTAAATCAAAGAAACCAAAAATCTACAGAAAAATCGCAGACTTCGCAGTGCGAAGTGAGCTTCGCAGTGCGAAGTCATCATTTTTGAAATGTTGACTTTTCTGTTGACTTTTGTTGACTTTGACTTTTTTCTCCCTCTTTGATTTTTTTTTTATTTTTGTTTTAAAATGCTTAGGACAAAATTAGGGTACTACACATATATATCAAAATGCGGGGATGTTACTTGAGCGATGTTACTCCACATTGTTCGGGTTAATGCCAAACGTGTGAGGCTCTCTACCCGAGCTTGAGAGAAAACTAAGTTAGAATGGTGGTTGTGAGCGGAAGCCCGCGTTGACGTATGTTCGTGAGGTAGGATGCCCAACCCCGCTTCGTGGAATGAATTGAAGTCATGTGACGTATGTCCATCGACGACCTTAATTCCATGTGAGATCTATGACTCTAGGGACCTTTTTAGGAAATCTCACCTTTAGAGCCTACACGTGAGGATGGGGGGAAGTTCCGAACCTTCATAAACCGTACCTTTGCATATCATCCATTCGCATTCATTCATGATTGTTGCATTCTATTTTGTCAAGGGGCAATCAATAAATTTTTGTTTATTACTGCTTTTTAACCATGGTTGGGGATGTAAAGGACCAATTTGTTGAAAGGTAGTAATTTTGGAAAAAAATTCAGAATCTGATTGACTTCGCAGAGCAAAGGTATCTTCGCACTGCGAAGTTAACTCTGAGGTTCGCAGAGCAAACTTACTTCGCAGTGCGAAGTACGCGAATTTTGTCAGCTCAGTTTTCAAAACTGCTGACCTCTCATAACTCCACCCAACCACCCATTTCCACTATCTCTCTTATCTAACCGTTATTTTTATTATTAAACTCCTAAAACTCAAAACTTTTCATTTCTTCTCATAAAAACAACTCAAAAACATACCCATTTCACTTTTTCTTCATAAATCTTTCTTTCTTAGTAATTTCAAGTTTTAATCTTCCTTTTCTGCAAGCAGCAAGATATGATTTCTTCCTCTTTATCCTCTTTTACTTCTGATTCGTGTTATAACAGTTTTGGGTCTTAGGTTTTTTTTTTAAATTTTGAAACTTCCATTTTTAGGGTTTAAGGTTATGATTAGCTTCTTTTCCTTCTTGCCTTGCTATGATAAGTTGTAATTTAGTAAATGTACATTATGGGTTGTTGAAATAGGCCCATTTCCTTTTCATTTTTAAGTGATTTTTACACGAATTCATTTTACCCATTTTTGTAGAAGTTGAATCAAAACTAGTTGCTATGTTAATTGTTTTCATACCCATTCATTTATTCTCAATCATCTATCTAAACATGCGTTATATGAAGCTTAGCTTGGGAGTTTAGGGTAGTTTTCTGGGGATTTTTCTGTCATGGTCGCAGAGCAAAGATGAACTTCGTACTGCGACCCCTTTTTCTGGGCAACCCAGAATTTCACGAACAGCTTCGCACTGCGACCGTGCCTTCGCAGTGCGAAATTAGCAGAACAGAACCTTTGTTTTTTCATGTTTCCTTTCCAATTCCATTGATTTCACCCCACATCACTTGTAATCATGAATGATGTTTACTGACTTTGCCTTTTTTTCTTGTAGATGGCACCAAGACCAACCAGGAAAACGATCGAGGGGTGAAGCATCAGGATCAAGACCCCAAGGGGCATACGACGCCTCCCGCTTCCTCAGCCTCCGAAATCAGGAGAGGTACGAGGAGCTTCTCAGCAGAACTTTCTGGGCCGAAAGGCAGTTCACCATAAGCGAGAGGGGCACTATCGAGAATTGGCACGGTTGATAGATCATCGCCGTTGGGGAGTGTTGGTGAACCCTCCACTAAACCATAATTATGACATTATCCGAGAGTTTTATGCAAACGCCATTCCCGCAGATCCGGAAGGAGAGTTCACTTACCAAACCATGGTGCATGGTCGGGTCATTAGATTCGATCGCGACGCCATCAACACTTATCTCCGCAACCCCTTCCAACTTGAGAACAATGAGCTATGTGCTTTCCATAAGCACCAAAACCGGGGCAATTGGAACCACGACCTCTACACCCAAACCATCTTCCAATCCGGGAGGGGCTATGAACTCAATGCGGCGGGGCAGCCCACCAAAGCCCTAAAAAACAACCTCACTACCTATGCTCAAGTCATCTTCCACCTCATTGTTCACAATATAAAGCCAAAGAGTCCATACCTCCTCCACCACTCTAGACGTCACGCCCTTAATCTACTACATCCTAACCCATAAGCAAGTAGACGTGGCTAGAGTAATTTGTCAAGAGCTTAAGATAGTGGTCGAGAGTGGCATTAAACCACCGGCCAAGAAGATGTGCCCACTCGCTTTCCCGGGTCTGATTATGGGACTCTGCCAGGAGGCACAAGTAGCCATCCCTCCTCATGCTTCCGAGACCATAAAGAATCCGATCACGGATGACTACATCGCGAGACACTGCACAGGGAGGAGAGCGGAGAGGGCACAGCAGCCACGGCCTAGACCCCCACCGACATCACAGGGTCATCACACTTGTACTTTCACATGGGAGCAGAATGCTTCCAGTCATAGATACATGACCATGATGCACGATTCCATGTATCGCCTTCAGATACAGTTGGGTAGGCCGACAGATCCCGCCATTCAGATACCGACACCAGAGATGTTCGCAGCTCATGGTGCTTGGCCCGGGGATAGGCCAGAGTATTCAGAGGTTGGAGGCAGTGGTGCAGCGGCCGGAGGCCAGGGAGGTGATGATGGAGGAGAGGATGATGAGGAGGACGAGGACGAGTAGGATGAGGAGACCGAGGACGATGAGGCTCTCACTCCTTGAGGGGCTCCCCTTTTTTGATGTTTTCTTATGCTTTTGATGTTTATGTTATTTTCTCGCACACTCTGCAAAACTTCCTATGTTTGATACTTTGTATCTATATTTGTACTCTGTTTTGTTTTATTCGAGTACTCTTTCTTTTATTGCTTGGCCTTTGCATCATCTTCATGCCTGCTTAATTTTAATATGCGTAAATGTCGAAATTTCTTGCTATGGATCATTGGTAATGTGAATTTGACAAATCTTCCTGCAACGGATTAAGCCAAAGTTAATTTGATTTAGCCACGGATAAATGGTAATGATAAATTTGATTATTTTTTGCGCAAGGCTAAAATGCATGTTTCCTGTTTTTCTCGTGATTAAACTCAAAATGAGAATATATACTTAATACCGAAGTTATACCATACAATTTACGTTATTAATATGTTTGTTCTATGAACCATTTAGAACCAGCCAAATGTGAGGAATCCTCAAAGTCATCATAACACATATGCAGGAGACCGACATTTTTGTTTAACTCGATCTTTTTATGTTAAATCTGAATTTTCTTTTTTAAACTGTATGAAAGCATTGGCATGATCGAGGCATTTCTTGAATAAGAGTGAAAACAATTGACCACAAATAGCCCACCATGTGAGAGGTGAGTATTTGTTAACCCTTTTGAGCCTAACGAATCAGAATTATTGACTATGAACTGCCGACTTTCATAAGCTCAAATTGCTTAATGAGATTGCCGGAGTTTGTAAAAAAAAAAACTTTCAGTTCATGGTCAAATCATCACTGAATTCTGATAATTTTTCTTTCAATTTTTGAACCCTTAACCGTCATGATTATTGTCCCTTGCCAAAAGAGGAAGGAACATTCAATTAGGGTACCACCTCTGATTAAGTTGAAAAAAAAAAGTTGTAAAGATCAAGAAATAGTGAATCTCGTAAAAGATCTTGACAACCAAAAAAAAAGAAGGAGAGAAAGAAAGAAAAGCAAACCAAGAAAAAGAAAAGAGAAAAGAAAAAAGAAAGATCAATAAATCCAAGAGTTGTCAAGATCAAAGACAAACATTTGTAAAATCACCAAAGGTTGTGATTGAACAAGGAAAGGTATAAGTTAGAAAGAATGTTCCTTCTTGCTTGGCCATTTGAGTCCAATTTCCCCACATATGACATTTCTTTTGTAACCCAGCCAAATTACAACCCTCAAGGACCTTGTGATCAATGCTTTTATGCTTTTAAGAAACAATGATTAGATGGACACATAACTCAATCGGAATGTTAGCAAACTTGCCGGATGAGTGTTCAATACCCCTCACATTAATATTCAATTTGTTCATTTACTTAAATGAGTGATAGGTCGGTTCATTGATAAACATGTTATTAACTTGAACTGTACAATATAATTTTTGTGTTTGGTATTTGTTTCAAATTTTTCAGTACAATCTCGGAATAATGGGGGCATTAAAATTGCATGCGCAAATTTCATATGAATCATACCAATCAATCAAAGCCCGACCTCGCTCGGCATCCCATCATCAAAGCCCGGCCTCGCTCAGCATCCCATCATCAAAGCCCGACCTCGCTCGGCATCCCATCATTAAAGCCCGACCTCGCTCGGCATCCAAACAAAACCAAAGCCCAATTTCCATTGGCACCCACAATTTTAAACCAAAACCCGACTATGCCCGGTGCACAAATCATTCAAAAGGCCCAACCATGCTTGGACACTCTCCCCACAATTCACAAAGAGCCCAGTTGTCATTGACATTCCTCAGTCACCCAACAAAAGGCCCAATTGTCATCAGCAATCCCAAACACGATCACAATGAACCGCCCCATTAATAAATTTTCTTCCCAAGCGAAGTCTTTTACTTTTGTCAAAATTTCCCATTTTTATGATAGTGCGTAAAACAATATTTTCCAAAAAAAAAAAACGTATGTGGAATCTTTTATGTTTTTGAACAAATAATAACAAACACATTTTTTCTGAGCTGTGAGTACTTAAAAACGTGCGTCAATATCTATCCATAGAGCAAATAAACCTCGCAGGCCGAGTATGCTTAATTGCTAAAAGGATTTCCCCAGTAGGGTTATCAGTGAATCAAAAAGGAATATCCCCAATGAATCGAGAGCCTGAAGGGACAATTCAGGCAAGATTGGCCAACCAAAGCACAAGCATCCCCGGCGGAATCATCAGTTTTTCTCCCTAGTGGATTAGCACGATTTACCCAGCGGATTAACAATCCCCACGAGGTATTTATTCTTCACCGAATATCACGGCTTTACCCTATCAATATTCAGATGTATCCCCTGTGACATCATCCCCTTTGAGGATTACCGAGTATTTATAATGCAATGCCGGTCCGTTTTTATCTTGCCGGTCTAATCTTGTCTCATCAAGTTTATCGTTCATACAAGAGGAACAAAATTCCCCAGTCAAAACACCCCACACATCTCTTCCATCAACCAAGGCTGGATATCGATCATGCTTCCAAAATGATCCTTATATCCCCTTGAAGCCCAAGTCTTATTGACATTCCCCAGGGAGTCTCAACCCAAAAAAAAAAGCTCAATCATCATTGGCAATCACAAACACAAATCCCCAGAAAAAGCCCAACCATGCTTGGCATCTACTTACATCCAAATACAATTTCGCCCAAAAACCGACTTTGCTCGGCACCCAATCATCATCCCACATATCATTCATAATTCATACATGCATATCCAAATCATTCATACATGCATATCCAAAACATAGATACATGCATCTCATATTCATGTCAGGCATTATCAACCAATATTCTCCAGTGAGTATCACATATTCACCAACATCCATCAATCATCTCTAGTGTTCCCAGTGGACCTATTCCAGAGCTTCCCCAGTAAGTTCTCTTAGAATAACCCCGGCGGTTTTCTTCCCAACCTTATCACATCCCCAAGTGACCTACTCACGGCCATTAGGATGCCCCAGCTGAGTTTTCCCAAAACAAATTCAGATTGAGTCTACCTCATATCATACCATATTGCATAGCATATTGCATAAAACAACATGAAGCATGTCATGCATCATACAATCATGTTTCCCTTTTCAACAACCTAAGTACTAGCCATGCCTAGAGACGATTACACTATCCCCACAGCGGTAGGTCCTACTTCCCCAGTTAAGTCTAAGCACCTATTCAGGCGACGACTTTTTCAGATCCAATCACCTGATTAGGTGACGATCATGTCAGATTGAAATCACCTGTTTAGGTGACAATCTTTTTACCTTTCGAGCGTTCATACACGTCTCGAAGATTGAGGCCACCTGTTTAGGTGACGATCCTCCGTCTCGAAGATTAAGGCCACCTGTTTAGGTGACGATCCTTTATCTTTTCCAGATTAAGGCCACCTGTTTAGGTGACGATCCTTTATCTTTTCCAGATTAAGGCCACCTGTTTAGGTGACGATCCTTTATCTTTTCCAGATTAAGGCCACCTGTTTAGGTGACGATCCTCTATCTTGTCAGATCCAACCACTTATTTTGGTGGCGAGTCTTTTTACCTTTCGAGCGTTCATACACGTCTCGCAAGCTTTTTTACCTTTCGAGCGTTCATACACGTCTCGCAATCTTTTACCTTTCGAGCGTTCATACACGTCTCGCAATCTTTTTACCTTTCGAGCGTTCATACACGTCTCGCAATCTTTTTACCTTTCGAGCGTTCATACACGTCTCGCAAGCTTTTTTTCCTTTCGAGCGTTCATACACGTCTCGCAAGCTTTTTACCTTTCGAGCGTTCATACACGTCTCGCAAGCTTTTTTTCCTTTCGAGCGTTCATACACGTCTCGCAAGCCTTTTTTCCTTTCGAGCGTTCATACACGTCTCGCAAGCTTTTTTTCCTTTCGAGCGTTCATACACGTCTCGCGAGTCTTTTTACCTTTCGAGCATTCATACACGTCTCGCAAGCTTTTTCTCCTTTCGAGCGTTCATACACGTCTCGCAAGTCTTTTTACCTTTCGAGCGTTCATACACGTCTCGCAAGCTTTTTTTCCTTTCGAGCGTTCATACACGTCTCGCGAGTCTTTTTACCTTTCGAGCGTTCATACACGTCTCGCAAGCTCTTTTACCTTTCGAGCGTTCATACACGTCTCGCAGCTTTTTACCTTTCGAGCGTTCATACACGTCTCGCAGCCTTTTTTACTTTTCGAGCGTTCATACACGTCTCGCAGATTGAAATCACCTGATTAGGTGACAATCTTTTTTTTCTCTTCAGATCCAATCGCCTAACCTTTCGAGCGTTCATACACGTCTCGGATGTTTAGATGACGATCTTTTACCCTGCACTTACTTTTTCTTTTTCTACAATCCTTTCGTACCGCGAAGGACAAAATTCGGGTCCTTCTTTTACTTAATTGATCTTCGCAAAGAGTTCATGAGATGCCTTTGGCACTCACACACTCTATGCAAAGACACAATTAAGTAGGGGCAGCTGTAGTACCCCAATTTTGTCCTAAGCCTTTTCAAAATAATTTACAAAAAATCAAAAAAAGAGGAGAAAAGTCAAAGTCAACCAAAAAAGTCAACATTTCAAAAATGGTGACTTCGCAGTGCGAAGTTCACTTCGCAGTGCGAAGTCTGCGAATTTTTTGCAGATTTTGGTTTCTTTGATTTTAATTCCATTTTTTGTTACATATGATTTTTATTATTGTTTTATCATCATTCATGGCCTTTTTAGCTCAGCAAAGCCAGAGTTGGAGCACTTGCCATTAATGCCAAGGAAAGAAGCTTTTTCTTCCAACCTAGCATGTGCCAAGCAAGTTGGCTTGCCCTTGGGCAGCTCTTGTCCCTCCCAAGTGACCTGTAACTGACCCTAAGGTTGCCAGCCACCAGCTTGTGGACTTTCTTCCTGCTTTCTCCCCCAAAACCAGTCATTTCACTTGCAAAAAACCATGATTGCTGCCCTGTTTTTCAGCAGCTTTTCATCCTTCTCACACCAGCCCACATGTTGCCTTTTGTTTCCCCCAACCTCTGCACATCACAGTGCACGTTTTTATTGCCTAACCATCAAGATTGCAAGGACCAATCCCCAAGCACAACCAATTGCAAACCAGCCCTGTTTTCATCATCATTGCTATCCAAAAACCATTGAATTAGTGGCTGGATTTGGCTAAGTCTTGACCCTTGGCACAAGGCAAGGTTACCTCTTCACTTTTGCATTAAATGCAAAGTGATTTAGCCTGATCCTAGCCCACAAATCAGCTGGATTTTGGGGATTTCTAATGATGAAATTTGATTTGGTTTTGGCCTATAAATAGGAAGCAATGCCCAAGGTTACAAGCACTACTCAATTCATTATTCTAACTCTTGATACACTTGTTTTACACTTACAAACAACCAGAGAAAACCAGCCCAAAACACTAGCAAAAAACCAATTCCAATACAAAGCATTACACAAGTTCATTGCTTTTGTTCAAACCTTGCAAGCCTCCAATCATCCAAGTTCATTTCACTCCCTTTGCAGCAAGAGCTTTGCTAAGGATCTCTGTAAGTGTTTTAAGTCCTCATCTTTCACTTGTAGCTGTGCTTGCATCCTAATTTTGGTTCAAAACCTTTTTGCTCTAAAAAACCCCTTTTGAATTTCAAAAGAAATCCTAAGGCTTGCAAAACATCCAAACTGGTTTGTCCAGCTCTTTTCATTGCCAAACTCAAAGCTTTTCACTCTCCTAAAAGGTTCTGAGTTAGTTCAGAAGTTGTTTCAGAACAATAGTTCAGAAACAGCTTCTGAACTCAAATTTTCGCATTGTTCGCAGTGCGAAGTCATGGTCGCAGAGCGACCATGACAGAACTCAGAATCTGAGTTTAGGCTCCCAAGCAGCCAATTTTTGAGGTTCTAGCCCTAGAACTCAGAACCTAAGAGGTTTAAAACTCATTTTATCCAAACCTTATCAGGGATTTAGCATGATTTTGAAGGATTCGCAAGTTCGAGCCACTTTGCGTGGATAACTTGCAAAACAAGTTATGTCCACAAACTTTCAAAACAACTTGAACAAAAACATTGTTCATGATTTTCAAACCAAACGTGAACTTAGGCCAAACTTTGTTCGCTTTTCAAAACCATTCGCAAAATGAGCCGAACTTGTGCGTTTTTTCACAAGTTTATTAAAACCTCTTCATTTTGAGTTCCAAACCAAGTGTTTTGATAAACTTTGGGATTTTTAAGAAATCCAACCAAAAACTTGAATGAAAAAGGGATGGCTTGACGTATGTCTCTCCATTGCCCCGATTGAACGAATGTGTGACGTATGTCTCGTCGCTCGGACAATCGTCATTCCATTTTCAACACATCCCACCACACCAAACAAAATTCTTGGCCCTTTGTGGTCAATCCAAACCTTTTCGACTCGTTTGAGTCACTCCGGTCAATGTTCGACTCGATTGAGTCCATTGTACCCGTTCTTGATCCCGTTGGATCAATCGAACCCCCCCTCGACTCGTTTGAGTCACTCCGGTCAATGATCGACTCGATTGAGTCCATTGCACCCCTTTTGGTCCCATAGCGACCAATTCGAACCCTTTTACCCAACGGACATGTTTTACCTATTCTAAGCGCGATTCGTAAACAAACGCTTAAGCCTCCCATGCGCGAGCATACAAGCTATACGCTTAAGTCTCCCATCCGCGAGCATACAAGCTACGTTTAATCGCAAGAATACGGTCAAAACATCGTCCATTAAAAATAACCAACATATGTACGTTTTTCTACCAAAGAACTACGTACGCTTTGAATTCTCCGACTACCGGGAGATACGTAGGAGCAAGATCGTCATCTTGTCAAGCACAATAATAAAAAACTTTCTTTTTTCCCTTTTATCATATTTTCTTTTTTCCTTTTTACATAGACAAGCATGCGCGCAAAACATTTTAAAAACATTTTAAGCTTTAGCCAAATAGGAGGTTCCCGTTGAGTACAACGGACGTGAGGGGTGCTAATACCTTCCCCTTGCGTAATCGACTCCCGAACCCGACAATGGTTGCGATGACCAGTCCTTTTCCTCATCGTCAAGGGTTTTATTATCGTTTCCCTTCAAAAAAAACTTAAGGGTTTATCAACGTTCCCTTTACACAAAAACTTTGGTGGCGACTTCACAAAGGCCTTCCGAGCGTTCGTACACGTCTCGGAGGATTGCGCATTTTTAAAACGAGGGCGCACAGCTTGATTTGGGTCATTTTGTATGGGCCAATGTAAATGGGCCTTTGAGCATTTGCTTGGTCCTTAACAGTAGACCCCCAAGTCGTTGCTCTTGGTAAAGAGTGATGACTTTATGAAGACGAGGGTACCGCTCATTGGAAGTTTTTAGAGGTGAAAACCCCTAATGTGTTTGTTGGGTCCGCGGGGGACATGTTCGCATAATGAGTTGGTGCTTGTAATGAAGTTGGCTTGCCTGATAGGGAACACTGTTGTTCACAAAGGTATGCCACACAAATCCTACCATGGTCGGATTGGTCGTACCTTTCATGGTAGGGCCTGGTTGTGCCTGGAAGTTACCAGTACCAGTCGTGTCTGGAATGTCACCTAACGTGTTATCAGCGTTCGTACTGGTCTTGTCTGTAATGTCACCAAATGTATTATCAGCGATCATAATGGTCGTGTCTGGAATGTTACTAAATGTGTTATCATGTCATAGTCAATTGATCCTCTCTTCGTGAGAGACTCTTGCTCGCTAGGAGCGTCGGGGAGTTTGATCGATCGCGAGAAAGGCGAGCTTGACAACAGTTTAGAGGTGATTTCTATCACCTATCAGTCTGTCAACCAGTAGGATGGTGGGGCCAAAAGATTCCCTCGTCAGAGAGTTAGTCGTTCGTCCCTCAGCATTTATTGCCCATATCTCGAGGACGAGACTGAGGTGACATGACCCTTGGTTTTTGATTGTCATGTGTAAACGCTAGTGGACTGTAGATCTTACCATTTAGGCCTTTAGGCCCTACAGACAAGGGCTTGGAGCCCTTAGAGTTAGGCTGGGCGCCCTCCAAAAGGGCACAAGGCCCACCTGACAGCCTATATAACCTTAGGGAACTTCCCTAAAAAGAGATCTTCTGGGGGCGCCCTCAGCAGCCTATGAGGGCGACCTAGTCATAGTTTTGGCCCAATTCGATTTGGGCCCAAAACCATGATCGGATAAGCCCAAACCGAGGCTACAAATAGTAACCTTGGGATCATTCCTGAGGCATGACCTAAACAGACTCAGAAAACCCTAGTTTTCCTACATTGTACTCACAGCCAGTACAGTTGGCGCCCACCGTGGGGCTACGGTAAAACTGACCTAGCCACCATCACTGAAACAAAAACAGTCGATTCGCGCCCTCCGAACATTACCAGAACGCTGTGAATCCACCGTATCTTTCAGAAACAACCCTCCGAATCCGCCGCGATTCAACCCTAAATCCATCCTTTTCACGATAAACCCTGACTCTGTTCAAACGTTCAACCCGTTCTTTGTTCGAAAAACCGATCCGAACCCTAAGATTCGCGAGCCCAATCGCTAATCTCCAACCGCCAATCTCAGTCCTCACATACCAACTCAAACAACCGTCATCACCACCAATAATGACGGACCCGGCGGCCTTGAAATCTCTACAGCAACAGATTCAGCAGCTTCGCGACCACAACGAAGCCATGCAAGCGACAATGGAGACAATCCAGCAGCAGCAACACGCCGAAGGGAACGAATCTCAACAAGGTGAATCAGTAGATCCGGATCCACAACCACTTTCCGCCGAAGTTTGGAACGCGCCAGTCTCGGAAAACTTCAAGCCATCATCTCTTTCGTCTTTCGATGGAAAGAGCGACCCGGTGGAGCATGTAACAGCTTTTAACACTCAAATGGCCATCATCGGCGCTGCTGACTCTCTCAAGTGCAAGTTATTGGCAGGAACACTCAAAGACGCCGCCCTTAGATGGTACATACCTACCCCGCTTTTCCGTCGTCAGCTACCAAGACATGACACGCAAACTGACACACCAGTTTTCAGCAAGTCGCCACCGCAAAGTATCATCCACCAGCCTCTTCAACGTCCTCCAAGGATCGAATGAGACCCTCCATGAATATCTCGCATGATACAACGACGCCACCAAAAAAGTCATTAACCCAAACCAGGAGCTGTTCGTGGGAGCTTTCCAAAACGGCCTCCGCGCTGGATAATTTAACGAATCGCTGGCACAAAAACCAGCTGATTCCATGGAGGAGATCATGTCCAGAGCGGAATGCTACATAAAGGGAGAAGAAAGCAACGCCGAAAAGAAAGCCAGAGATTCCAGAGAGTGTGGCCCCAGCAACTACGACTATCGCAGAAGCTACTATCTGCCCGCTCACAGAGACAAAGCGTCGTACAAGTCCAAGACAGGAGCGCACCCCTACCAGAATCTTTCACAGCGCTCAACACTCGTCGCGAGCAGATCTGGAGGGATGTTTACCACTCTAGACTCATCCCCCCCACCGCCAAGAGGAAACATAATGGGAAATGACAAAGATGCCTGGTGTAAGTATCACCAGGATAAAAGGACACACCACAGATGACTGCATCCATCTGAAGAGAGAGATTGAGAAGTTGATTCAGAATGGCAGGCTAAGAGGATACGTCAAAGAAAGCAGGGAAGGAGAAAGGCGCCTGCCCGAAGACCTCCCAAAGGAGAAAGATGGAGCAAAGGATGGCGAGTGCCACACTTTGAACACTATATCTGGCGGGTTCGCAGGAGGCGGTGAATCCAGCACCTCTCAAAAAAGATATGTAAGACAAGTAATGCTTGTCGATGGCCACGCCCTGACAAGGCCGGAGCGCCAAGCAGATATCACCTTCTTAGGTGAAGACCACGAAGGAGTGATTCCCCACGATGACGATCCCATGGTCATCACTGTACAGATCTTCAACTGGGACATCAAGAGAGTGTTGATTGATCCTCACAGCTCTGCAGATATCCTTTATTACTCTGCCTTTGAAAGAATGGGACTCGACGAGGACCAGTTACAACCCTTCAAAGGAATCCTGGCTGGCTTCACAGGAGAGCAGGTGCACGTTCGTGGGTACATCACTTTAAAAACAACCTTCGGTACGGGAAACATCGCCAAAACCATCAGGATTAAATATTTGGTGGTCAACTCGCCCTGTTCTTACAACATCATAATAGGCCGCCCGACCTTCAACCTTCTTGACGCTTATCTTTCCACTAAGTTCCTCGTCATGAAATACCCACTGAACAATGGACAGGTCGACACTATCAGAGCTGACCAGAAAATTGCCCGAGAATGTTACCACAACAACTTGAAGCTACAGAGGGAAAGGAAAGGAGCCGGCAACCCAAAAGCACACCAGGTGAACATTGTCAGCATAGATCCAGAAGAAGAATTCCAGCAAAAGCGCACAGAATCCACTGAAGGTCCAAAGGAAAGTTTAATGGAGGAAGAGCTGAGCATAACAGAGCTCCTAAAGAAGAACCTAAATCTCATCGCTCGCCAACCGACAGATATGCTTAGCGCTTACCCCGCCGAAGTGTGTCGTCGCCTCGCTCTGTGTCCAGAAGATAAGTCGGTCAGCACACCAACCTGGCATACCAGAAATTCCACAAAGAAAGCTAGCAAGACAGACCTACAAGAGGGAACGAACATGATCCGGGGTGTTGTACCCTAATTTTGTCCAAGCCTTTTTAAAAAAAAAAAAAAAGAGTCAAAGTCAACACAAAAAAAAAGAAGGTCAACTTTTTGTGTTCTTTTTTTAAAAAAATATAATAAATAATAATAAAAGTTCTATTATTATTTATTATCTTTCTTTTTACTTTTTCCTTTTAAATAAAGGATAAATAATAATAATAAAGTTTTATTATTATTTATTTATCTTTATTTTTATTATTATTTCTTTTATTATTATTATTACTTTTATTATTTTTTATTACTTTTATTGTTTTATGTTTAAAACAAAAAAAAGGAAGCAAAAAAAGAAGCAAAACAAAAACAAAAGAAAAAGAAAAGGGAAAAGAAAAGAAAGGAAAGAGAAAGGAAGAAACACGTGCCCAACACGTTTTCTTCAGAAACAAAAGGAAAGAGAAACAAAGAAAAGGAACACGTGCCCAGCACGTTCCTTCAGAAGAGGAAAGAAGAAAAGAAAGCCAAGCCAGGCACGTGCCCAGCACACGCACTCAGAAGCAAGTGGTTGCCCCTGGGCAGCACTTCATCCCTTCCAATTTCCTGCGCCCTGGCCTGCACTTTCCAGCACACAACCTTTCCTGCATTTCTTCCCTCTCATCCTTTATCAAAACCAGTCAATTTAAGCTGCAAAACAGCTTGCCCTGATTGCAAAACAGCTTGCCCAGGTGTTGAAATGGCTGACCTTGTTCCAGCATTTCTTCCTTCTTCTCAGTACAACACACCTGTTCCATTGTTTCTGCCCAAGCTCTGCACAAACAGCACACTACTTTTCCTGTTTGTCTTCTCAAATTTTCAAAGATCAATCCCAAAGGGCATCACAAGTTGCAATCTGCACTCTGTTTTCCCAAATTCCCAACAAATTCTGTCAAAATCATCCTCAATTGGTTCTGAATTAAGCCAAAGTCTTCACCATGATCACAAGGCAGGGTCACCTCCTTCCTTTTGCATTAAATGCTAGCCAAATGTCCTGGTCATAGCCCACAAAACAGCCTTGTTTTAGGGATTTGTCATGATTACAATTGATCTCAATTTGCCTATTTAAGAAGCACAATGCAGAAGGATTGAGGACAATTTCTTTGCTTAAATTCAGACAGTTTCTTTGCTTAAAAATTCAGACAGTTTTCTTTGCTAAAAAATAGACAGTTCTTTGATACACAATTCACACAGTTTTGAATACAATTCACAGGAATTTTCACACAACCCAGTTTTAGCACAGTTTACACACAGAGTTTTTACACAGTTTGCTGAACACAATTCAATCCAATCTTAGAGCAATTCAGCAGTTTGTTCTAGAGAAATTTAGATGCAACTCAGAACCAAAAGGAATAGCCAAAATTCCCAACAACCTGAGAAAGCCAGAAGCTCTGTTTTCTGTTCCTTTCTTTGCAAACAATCACAAACCAATCAAGCAATCCAAACAGCCATCAAACCTCCGTAAATATCATACCCAAAATGAAAAATAACAGCAAAACATCATCTGTTATTGCTGTTCTTATTCTGCAACTTTCCAGCTTTGCAAAAATCACAATTATTCAAAGCCCTTCTCAGTTTTCTTGCATCCCAAGCCTTGGCTAGGAATTTGTAAGTCATCTTAATCTTTTATCTTTCATTTGCATTGCTGTTTGCATTTGTTCTGATTCCTATTGGATTCAACATTAGTTTTCTGCATTATTAGTGGTTTTTAACTCTTTTTGAACCAAGAACATCTTTTAAAAACTTCAAAGAAATCCCAAAGTTTGCAAAACACTAAAACAGAAGTGGTTTACTTCGTTTTATTACTGAATTCGAAAGTTTTTAACCCTTTAAGGTTCTGAAAATCAGTTCAGAAGCAGCTTCTGAACAGTAGTTCAGAAGCAGCTTCTGAACAGTGCTTCAGACTCTGAAGTTCAGAGTCTGAACAGTGCTTCTGAAGTTCAGAGTCTGAGGGTCAACAAAAGTCAACGTCTGAACAGTGTGTCTGATGGTCAACAAAAGTCAACGTTTGAACAGTGCATCTGATGAACAGCGAGTCTGAGGGTCAACAAAAAGTCAACGTCTGAACAGTGTTTCTGAACCTCAAAGTCTGAACAGTGCTTCAGAAGCACTGTTCAGCTTCTGAAGTTCAGCTTCTGGGCAATTTTTTTTCAACTTCTGAAGCAATTTTTCTAGGCAATTTTTTAAGGTTCAGAAGCAGTTTTCTGGGCATTCTTAAGGTTCAGAACTTGTCTTTCCTTTTGAACTCTTTTTGAAAAGATTAAAACTCATTTTTCTTCAAAACATAACAAGAGTTTTTGCATATATTTGGAATTTCACAAGTTTGAATAGCTAACTTGAACAACAAGCTTGTTCATAAGTTCCAACAAACTTGAACAACAACTTGTTCATTTTTCAATCATAAACTTGAACCAAACTTGTTCATTTTTCAATCATAAACTTGAACAACAACTTGTTCATTTTTCAACAACAATTTTGGTTAACAAACTTGTTCATAAGTTTGAATAACTAACTTGAACAACAAACTTGTTCATTTTTCAATAATTGTTCATTTTTCAAACTTGTTCAACAAACTTGTTCTTAAGTTTAAACCAAGTGTTTTGCTCTTATTTGGGATTTCTTAAGTTTCAATAACAAACTTGAATTAAAAAGGAGTGGTTTGACGTATGTCTTTCCATTCCCCGATTAAACAAACACTTGACGTATGTCTCGTTGTTTAGACAATCGTCATTCTTTTCAAACTTCACCAAAAATACATTTTAAGTTTCAACAATAAACTTGAATGAAAAAGGAATGGTTTGACGTATGTCTCTCCATTCCCCGGTTGCACGAATACTTGATGTTTGTCTCGTTATTCGGACAATCGTTGTCATACCCCATTTTTTGACCCATTTTCATTTTTGTTTTTCTCGTCCTTTTAAGCCAGAAATTCTCGTCGTTTCAGACGAAATTTCGGCAGAGAGGTATTTTAAAATACCTCATTTTTTTTGGTTCGTTTTAGGGCCACTTGTTATCTTTTTTTTATGTTTATTTTTCATCTTTACTTTTAGTCTCAGTTTTTATTTATTGTTCATTTATTCCATTTTTATTATTATTATTATTATCACTATTATTACTATTTATTGTTCATTATTATTATTATTATTATTACTATTATTACTATTGTCGCGGTGATTTTTGGAGATCAAGCTATTGATTAGCGTTGACTCACTAATTTTATTTCACGACTGAACTTTTAATTTTTTAAATGAAAAGTGGAAAAAAGTTCTCAATTACCACATTTTAAAGATTAAGGTTCGGGGGTTAGTTACGTTTAGGGAAGGTGTTAGCACCCTAAACGTTCATAGTACTCTACGAGAACCTCTTGATTTTATTTATTTATTTTGGCTATAACTTGCTTATTTTTTTTTTAAAGAAAAGAATGAATTAGAATAGTGAGAAAAAATAAAAATGTTTTTTTATTGTATTTTTTATGATTTGGAAGGACATAGTCCTTTGCCTACGTACCCGTGAGGGATCAAAACCTCGTAGTTCGGGGTAAAAATGACGTTTGATTTGTTTTGTGTTTTTTATTAGTTTTTAAAAAAAGTTTTAAAGATAAAATAAGGCCAAGTGGCAAAAAGGGGAATTGGTTTGTGTTTTTTATTTTTGAAAATAATTAAAGTGTTATTAAAGTGGATTAATGGTTATTTAAAGAAAATAAAAAGAAAAAGGGACACTTGATTGAAAATCAAGGTTTATTTAAGAAAAGATTTTTTTTGAGTTTTTCATTATTATTTGCATGTTATTTCTTTTTAATTAACTAAGACTAAAAGTAACTAAAAGCTAAACGCGAGGAAATTCCGTGGTGACGTTGGATCACCACGAACCCCTTTTGAAATTAAACAAACCTAATATTTTTTGTATTTTTTTTGAATAACGAAATAAATAAAAATAAATAAAAGACGTAAAGCAGAATAAATAAAGTGTGAGTGTCAGTGCATATTCTCATTTATTTTTGTTACATTGATCCTAAGTACATTCTAATAAAATGAAAATAAAAATGACAAAATGATAAACAAGGGGAAAAAGAAAACAAAATTGCAAATGTATGAAAATAAATATGCTAGAATAAAACTAAAATGAAAATGCATGAAATAAAAGGAAAATAAATAAAAATAAAAATGCATGAAAATAAAAGGAAAATAATAATAAAAAAAAATGCATGAAATACTATAAGGTAAATGCAATGGAATAATATGCATGAAAATACATAAAGAAATAACAAAAATAAAATGCAAGAAATAATAAGAAAAAAAATAAAAAAAAGGGAACAGGGGGTGTTAATGAGCAGAAAGGGGGTGCAGGCAGTAAAAACAGAAAAAGGAAGCAGAAAGAAAAACAGGCTACGTGGGCCTAAACCTTGGGCCTGACTCAAATCTGTCTATTTAAAGCAAAACCAGAAAATAAACCTCATTTTTTCCTTCTTCCCTCTCTCTACTTCTTTCTCTCACTAGAAACCTCTCTTCTTCTCTCTGGACAAAAGCCTGGCCGGGAATAATTTCAGGCGCGGTGGTTGGCCGGTCCAAGGGGGCGGCGCCACCGCGCCGGAGTAAAAACTCCGCCTTTTTAAAAAATTTTCCTTTTTTTTAAAAATCGTTTTCCTCCTTCTCTTTAAATACAAACTTATTTTCTTCAAAATCTTAAACGAAAAACCTAGATCTAAAAAATTTTGAGAAGGAAAAAAATGAAAGTGATGAGCTACCTTGATTTCTTTTTGGTACAGTTCTGATGTGTTATATTCGGTTTGGTTTTTGATGGTTTGGTTCGGAGTGGTGGCCGTGCGGTTATGGTTGTGTGGAGGGGAGTGGCTGGCCGAGTGTGTGTGTGGTGAGGGAGGTTGTGGGTTATGTGCGTGTGAAGGGCTGTGGCTGGTGGTGGTGCGTGTTTGATGGTGAGGCGCGTGTTTGGTGGTGAGCCGTGAGTGGTGTTTGTGGAGAGGAGGCACGGCTATGTTGTTATTGTTGTTTTGGGTTGAGTGGCCGTATGGGGTGAGGGATGGTACGGTTTAGGTGGTTTGCTGAGGGTGGGTGTTGTTTTGGTTGAGTGGCCGTATGAGGTGAGGGATTGTACGGTTTTGGATTTGAGGGGGATGATACGAACTTGTGTGGTTTAGTTGATGAGGGATGTTGTGTGCGTGTAAGTGTTATTGTGTTCAGTTACTGATGAGTTTTTTTGGCTCTGGTTGTTTTCTGTTGTTCGTAACTGATGGATTTCTTTTTGGCTCTTGTTTCTGTGTTTTCTCTGATGGTGGCCTCCTCCCTTTTTATTATGTTGTGCTGATTAATGTGACTTAAAAGCCAATAATGGACAATAAACACAATTAATCAGCAAAAACTAAAAGAGGTAACCATTAAAATGGTTATTAAAAACACATTAAAAACAAAAGTCAGACCTTTTTTAAGAAAAATAAAATAATAAAAAAACGAAAATAATAAAAAAAGATAATAAAAAAGGAAAATAATGAAACTAAAAATAAAAAAGAAAAAATAATTAAAAATGACAAACAATAATAAAAAAAAAAAAAAGTTGCCTTCGGAACCAAAAAATGAGGTATTTTAAAATACCTCTGCCGAAATTTCGTCTGAAACGACGAAAAAAATTCGAACCCAGAGACGAGTAAAAAAGAATCTTAGGTCAAAAATTGGGGTATGACAGATGCCCCTATTTAAGTCTCTTTGTCCGGAGATTTAAAGAGAAAAGCTTGGATTCGACGGGTCGAAGGGACTTAAATACAGAGTACGCCAATTTTGGACCTAACAAAAATATGAAATGCTCGTGGTGCAAATGTGAATGCAAGACGGCGAAGATGACCTGACTGGGGATAACAAAACGAAATGATACCCGAGTTCGTTGAAGAAAAAGGGATCCGACTCCACTGGGGTATAAACACAGTTTCACTGGGGAAGGCATCAACTATCGTATTGACAGCTGAGAAAGGAAATATGATATGGGAAAAGACACCGACCACAAGTTGCCCGTTTGTAGAGCTTGCCACTTGAGGTAAAGACGGAAATAAAAGTAACATGCCACTGACGACAAGAAACAAAGGTGAATGTCAGCTGTTCGGGATGTAGCCGAACTTGCCACTGACGACATGATAGGAGATAAAATGTCAGCTGCTCGGGATGTAGCCGAACTTGCCACTGACGACATCAAAGAAGATAAAATGTCAGCTGCTCGGGATGTAGCCGAACTTGCCACTGACGACAGGATAAAAAGGTAAATGTCAGCTGTTCGGGATGTAGCCGAACTTGCCACTGACGACATGATAGGAGATAAAATGTCAGCTGCTCGGGATGTAGCCGAACTTGCCACTGACGACATCAAAGAAGATAAATGTCAGCTGCTCGGGATGTAGCCGAACTTGCCACTGACGACAGGATAAGAGATAAATGTCAGCTGCTCGGGATGTAGCCGAACTTGCCACTGACGACAGGATAAAAAGATAAATGTCAGCTGCTCGGGATGTAGCCGAACTTGCCACTGACGACATGATAAATGATAGATGTCAGCTGCTCGGGATGTAGCCGAACTTGCCACTGACGACATGATAAAAGATAAATGTCAGCTGCTCGGGATGTAGCCGAACTTGCCACTGACGACATGATAAAAGGATAAATGTCAGCTGCTCGGGATGTAGCCGAACTTGCCACTGACGACAGGAAGGTAAAAGGTATGCACAAGCTGTTCATTAAAGAACTGTCACTTGGCGAAAAGAGGGTGACATCTTTGGATCAGACACACTGGGGATGACACTTGGGGACAAAGAGAGTTAAAAAAAATGTTCATGACTGATTGGTATGAACAACAAGACTCAGGGTGGTTGTTGCAACCATGTAGTAGATGATGTTGTTTGTATGTTGTATATGCATGAATGTGTATATGCATGAACGTATGAATGTATGTGTGACAATACGACTTTTATGACTGTATGGAGGATTGACTTGTGGGATAATATAATTGATGGACTTGATGAGACAAGACTGGACAGGTAAGATGGAAAGTGGACCGACGACGCAGTACAAACTGAAATTCTGGCCAGGCAATGAACAGAAACTAACAGAGTAATCAGGTTCTGAACCTAACAGGTTCTGAACAGCACGCAGGACACACTAGTTTGCAAAACAGAGCACAAACACAAACACACACAGGCAGCAAATTTAAAGTGCAGGAAAGTAAAAAGGCACAGAAATTTGTTAACCCAGTTCGGAGTAAACACCTCCTACTCTGGGGGATACCAATCCAGGAAGGAATTCCACTATAGGAATTAATCCTTATGACTCAAGACACTGACTCCCAGTTCCCAGCCTAAGCAATTAACTTCCTCCTAGTCTTGAATTCTACCCAACACGTTGAGTATTAGAATACCTCTAACTTCCTATTCAGGCAACTGCAACCCAGCTACTTGAACTACCCTTTGAACTTAACCCAGTTCTGAACACAAAAACTCCCCTGTTTTGAATACACCTTCAAAGACAAAACTTCATTCGTACCTAAAGGCTTAGAATGAATTATGTCGCGTCGAATTTCGGATGTCAAGCTATTGGGGAAGCTTTGAATCACTAATTCTAAATTACGACTGAACTTTTAATTTTTCGGGGAAAAAAGGAAAAAAAGTTCTAAATTACCTTGAGAAAAGATTTTAGGTTCGAAAGTCGATTATGCGAGGGGAAGGTATTAGCACCCCTCACATCCGTTGTACTCAACGGGAACCTCTTAGTCGGCTTAGGCTTAAAATGGTTTGATGTTTTACTTACGTGTTTAAATATGTATAAAAGGAAATATATAAAAGACATAATGCGGGATAAAGAAAGAGATAAAAACAAACGAAAAGGGAAAAACAGGTTTTTTATTAATGGGCTTGACAAGATGTCGATCTTGCTCCTACGTATCTCCCGGTAGTCGGAGAATTCAAAGCGTACGTAGTTCTTTGGTAGAAAAACGTTTGTATGTTGGTTCGTTTTAGTTAAAAAAAGTTTGATCGCGTCCGAGCGAAAAAGTTTGAAAATAAAGAAAAAGTGTAATGAAAATAAATGTCAACTGCTCGGGTTGCTGCCGAGCTGGCCATTGACGACAAGAAAGTAAAAGTCAGCTGCTCGGGTTGTTGCCGAACTGGCCACTGACGACAATGCATGAAAATAAATGATTTGATGAAAAAGTTTTACGCTCGGACGTGAGCAAAGGTTTTAAAAACGTACGAAGACGTACAAAGTTTTAAAATGGTGAAAAATGGACGCTAGGCGATAAGCTCGCGCAAGGCGTGAATGTTTTTTTTTAAATAAATAAACAAAAGACAAACGCACTGAGGCGAAAAATTCGCGCAAGGCGTAAAAAGGTTAAATAAAACGCGCAAGGCGCGAACGGTTCGGATTGACCACGAGGGCCAAGAAAAGGGTAAAAATGGCCACAAGGGGGGCCAATGGAAAGTTTAGCGTACTAGACGCGTCAAGGGTGGAATGACGATTGCCCGAGCGACGAGACATACGTCACGCATTCGTGCAATCGAGGTTTGGGGAGACATACGTCAAGCCATTCCCGTTTCATTCAAGTTTGGTTTTGTTACGCTAAGGAATCTCAAAGGGAACCAAAGCTTTAAAAGGAAAGTTAAAGAAAAGAAAAACAACACGAACAAATTTGTTGTTCGGTTTTATTAAAAATCATGAACGTGACTTGTTACTTAAGTTATTGAAACTCAAGAACAAGTTTGGTGCAAGTTTGAATGGCAAACACAATCATAAAACATGCAAAACGTTGGAAAGTTCACAAGTTCGGCCCAATTCGAGCTTGGTTTTAAAAGAGTGAGCAAGCCTGGCTTAAGTTCGCGTTTGGATTGAAAATCATGAACAACATGGTTGTTCAAGTTTGTTTTGAAATATACGAACTTAGCTTGTTGCTCAAACTTGGTTTTGAAAATATTAAGAACATAACTTGTTTCACAAGTTATTCAAAATTTGTCGCACGAACTTGTGAAATCTTCAAAGTTGTGCATGATTATGAGTTAGGTTTGGACCAAAATGGTTTTAACCCTCTTTAGGTTCTGAATCAAAGGCTAGAATCCCAAAAATTTGACATTTGAATGCCTGATTCATATTCTGAATTTCACATACTTCGCAGAGCAACCAGAACTTGGCTCTGCGAAGTCAGGTTCTGGTGTGTTCGCAGTGCGAGCAAGACTTGGCTCTGCGAAGTATGCGAATTTCCAACTCAGAAGCTGTTTCTGAACAGGAGTTCAGAAACTGCTTCTAAGCAAGATTCAGAACCTAAAGGTGGTTAAGAAACTTGACAAAAAGGAAGAAAAAAAGGTGAAACAACACAGTTTTAAAGCTTGGCCCCTTTGAGGTCCTTTTTGGGGTTCAAAGAAGGTTTTGGTTCACAAAACAAAGTTGGACAAAGCAAGATATGTAAATAGCATATACAATAGAAAAGAAAGGTTATAGGAGACTTACAGAACTCCTAGCAATGCTTGATTAAGACTGGAAGTAGCTTGCTTACTTTGTGAAAGGTTATGAACAAGGTTCAAGATGTTTGTGATGAACTGGTTTTATGTTGCAATGCAAGGGATTTTTGGAGTGAATTTCGTGTGTGTTGGCTCTCTGGATTGGTATGTTTTTGACTGGTTTTCAATGTATTCAGTTGTGTTCAATCGTGTGAAATCTTAGTGCCTTGCCCTTCCTTTTATAGGCATAAATGCAAATCTATGTAATGATGAACAATGATGACCAAAATCCTAAAACACTAGCTGATCATGAGCTAAACTCAGGCTAGATCACTTTGCATTTAATGCTAATGGATAGGAATTGCTTTGCCTTGTGCCAAGGGGCAAGGTCTTGACTGATCTCAGCCACAAATGCCATTGATTCTAGAAGGTAATGATGGCAAAATCTGTAAAACAGGGCAGCTGCAAAAGGGATGATTCTTGGGATCAAACCTTGCAATCTTGGAAGGTCAAACAATCAAAACGTGTACTGCCATGTACAGGGAGATTGGGGGAATCAAAATCAGCATGTGGGCTTATGTGTGGGAGGAGAAATTCAGGTCAAAACAGGGTATGTCACACAGCTTTTTTGCAACATAAACCACTTGGGATTGACTGGTTTTGGCAGGGAAAAAGGGGAGGAAATGGATCAAGCAGCTGGCTGGCATGTTTAGGTTGGGTGAGGGGTCAACTTGGGGGGACAAAAACTGACCAAGGATAGCCAATTTGTTTGATCACATGAGAGGTTGGAAGAAAGTTCTTCTTTCCTTTCACCTTTAATGTCACACATTAATTTTTGCCTTGCTGCACCAAACCAGTCACAAAATAGCAAGAATACAAGTAATAATGCTACTAATGATAATTGTAGTTGAAGGCAAAAAAGATAAACAACTATATAAAAATCTGCAGAATTTTCGCAGAGGTCGCAGTGCGAAGGTGAGTTCGCACTGCGAACTTCACTTTTTTTGATTTTTGTATTAAAAATAAAAGGTAAAAATGGGGAAAATAATAATAATATATAACAATAATAATGATGATAAAAATGCAAATGGTAATAAAATGAATAAAAATAGTAATGACAATAAATAAAACTTAATAAATTTAAAAGATAAAAAACTAATAGTAATAAAATAATAATGATATTATTAAAAAACATAACAATAATAATATTAATATTAAGGATAATGATGATGATATAAAATGTTATAGCAATAATAAAAATAGTAAAAGGTAAAAAATAAATAATAACAAATATAATACCCAAAAAATATAAGTCAAAAAATGGGGTATGACAAATTACAACTCAATAACAATCCTAAACCAACTCAAAACATATAAGTGGCGTACAAAACAAAGCAAAAGCTTAAAAACAACTAAGACTCTATTTCTCTGAATAATACTCTTCAATTCGTATATCTTGAAAGCAGCAGCACTCCTCCTTATATAGTCTTCAGTCTTGCAGCATAAATAACAAACTAATCTTCTGAATTGATTTGTTACTGAAATAAGATTGGTCCAATAATGTAACAAATAAAACTTCACTGAATCTTTTAAAGATTATAACAGGAAAATATGAAATTCATATCTTTGAACCAAATCTTCAATAAAATCTTCTCCAAATAATTCAGCATTCTAGAAGCACTTATACAAAGATAATTCCTTGCTAAATCTCCCAAGATACGCGCAAAAACTAATCTGAAAACCCAGCTTCTGATGTGGTCAACAAAAGTCAAAGCTGGCTTCAGAACCTGAAATCAGCTTCTGAACTGCTACAGTGCATTCAGCTTCTGATGACATTTTCTGCTTCTGAATGGCTTCAAAACACAAAACTTGCAACTGAAGAAATGTTTCAAATATGGAGATGCTTCTTATTCAATACATTGGTTTTGCCAAAACATGCAGCCAACACAAAAGACTCAACAATCTCCCCCTTTGGCAAATTTTTGGCTAAAACCATCCAAGTCCTTCAATCTTCATTATAATCAGCTCAACAATGAAGATCTCCACAATAATACATCATAGCAATTAGTTTAGGCAGCGGATTCAGCTATGTTAAACATGCAGCTTCAACTTCTGAACTTCTGATAGAGCTACTCCAAGGTATCAGAGCTACTGATCAACTCCTGATCATCACACATACTCCCCCTGCAACTCAGCATACACTCAGCATACATCAAACTCCCCCTGAGACAAGCATATGGTATCAGAGCATATCAGAGCCAACACTTCAGGAGCTGCACACAATTGTTCTTCAGGACCACTACACTTCAGGATCACTATTGTTCTTCAGGACCACTACACTTCAGGAATAAAACAAACTTGTACTCCCCTGAGACACATATTCCCCCTTGATCATATCTGGACATATCTTGCTTGGTATCAGAGCAAAACTAGTCACCTTCTGAATTAATGACACACATATCAGAGCAATACATCTTCTAATTCTTGGTATCAGAGCCAACAAGGCCAACACATTGCATAAGATTTTCTCCCCCTTTTTAGCCATAAAATTCTGACAAATCATAGTCTTCAAATAGGGAAGGGAAACTGCACAAACATCTTCAACTACTGTCCCAGTTTGAACTTCAGACTTAGTATCAGAGACAGCATCACACTTAGCACTAACAAAGCTGGCAGGTACTCTACCTTCCTCACATCCAGTTTGCTTTAATTGCTAGAATTCTTCATATAAGCACACACCTAACTTGCTCCTTAAGTTTTCAAACTGCTTAGCATCCAAGGCCTTTGTGAAAATGTCAGCAACTTGTTCTTCAGTAGCTACATGTTCCAGCTGAACAATCTTGTCCTCCACAAGGTTTCTGATAAAATGGTGTCTGATGTCTATGTGTTTGGTTCTACTGTGCTGAATTGGATTCTTAGAGATGTTGATAGCACTCAAATTATCACAAAACAATGTCATAACACCTTGTTTCATGTTATATTCCTCCAGCATCTGTTTCATCCACACCAGTTGTGAGCAACTACTCCCAGCAGCAATATACTCAGCTTCAGCGGTTGATAATGAAACACAATTTTGTTTCTTGCTGAACCAAGAAATTAAGTTATTTCCCAAAAAGAAACAACCTCCTGAGGTGCTCTTCCTGTCATCAGCACTTCCAGCCCAGTCAGCATCACAATATCCCATCAGTTCAGAACTTGAACTATGTGAATACATGATTCCATAGTCACTTGTGCTATTCACATACTTTAGGATCCTTTTGACTTGTGTCAGATGACTCATCTTAGGATCAGCTTGATATCTTGCACAAACTCCTACAGCAAATGTGATATCAGGCCTGCTTGCAGTTAAGTATAATAGGCTCCCAATCATGCTTCTGTACTGACTTTGGTCTACTGAAACTCCATGTTCATCCTTAGTTAACTTCAGGTGAGTAGCAGCTGGTGTCCTCTTGTGAGCAGCAGATTCCAATCCAAATTTCTTCACTATGTTCTTGGCATACTTACTTTGAGAAATGAAGATTGTATCTTCCATTTGTTTGACTTGTAACCCAAGAAAATAAGTCAGTTCACCAACTAAGCTCATTTCAAATTCTGACTGCATCTGCTGAACAAACAATTTGACCATCTTCTGAGACATCCCTCCAAACACTATATCATCCACATAAATCTGAGCAATCATCAGACTCCCATTTTCATCTTTCACAAACAAAGTCTTATCAGAACCTCATTTTCTGTAACCTTGAGCCACAAGAAACTGAGTCAGCCTGTCATACCATGCCCTTGGTGCTTGCTTCAATCCATATAAAGCCTTCTTTAACTTGTACACATGTTCTGGAAACTTAGGATCCACAAAACCCTTAGGCTGTTCAACATATACCTCTTCTTGCAAATATCCATTCAGAAATGCACTCTTCACATCCATCTGAAATAATTTGAACTTGAGAATGCATGAAACTCCCAATAGTAGTCTTATGGACTCTAGTCTGGCCACAGGTGCAAAGGTCTCATCAAAATCAAGTCCCTCAACTTGAGTATAGCCTTGAGCAACCAACCTTGCCTTGTTTCTGACTACAGTACCACTTTCATCTGTTTTATTCTTGAATATCCACTTAGTGCCAATCACATTCAGTCCTTCTGGTCTTGGAACTAGATCCCACACTTCACTCCTTTTGAATTGATTCAACTCATCTTGCATTGCTTCAATCCAAAATTCATCAGTCAGGGCTTCTTTCACATTCTTGGGTTCAAACTTGGACACAAAACATGAATCAGTAGCAGCAGCATCTGATCTCCTGGTTCTGACACCTTGATCTAAGCTTCCAATGATTAAGTCTTTAGGATGATCCTTCTGAACTCTAATTGATGGCCCTTTACCATTAGGAACTTGATCTGGTTGATCTTCTGCTTCTTCAGACTCTGAATACTTTTCTGCTTCTGAGGTTTGTTCTTCTGATACTTCAGACTCTGGAACTACTTCAGGTTCATTCTTTTCATTCTCAGCAGACAAATCATCAATAACCACATTTATGGACTCCATCACAACCTTGGTTCTGGAATTAAACACCCTATAAGCTCTGCTGTTCACTGAATATCCCAGGAATATGCCCTCATCAGACTTAGGATCCAGTTTTCTTCTGTTTTCCCTGTCAGCCAAAATGTAGCATCTGCTCCCAAACACATGGAAATACTTCACAGTTGGCTTTCTTCCTTTCCATAATTCATACAAAGTACAAGTGGTTCCCTTCTTCAAAGTAACTCTGTTATGAATATAACATGCAGTATTTATTGCTTCATCCCAAAACATATATGGCAGCTTCTTTGCATGTAGCATAACTCTTGCACATTCTGCTAATGTCCTGTTCTTCCTCTCAACTACACCATTTTGCTGAGGTGTGATAGGTGCAGAAAACTCATGCTTTATACCTTCAGAAGCACAGAATTCTGAAAAACTCTTGTTTTCAAATTCTTTGCCATGGTCACTTCTGATTCTAACAATACCAATGTCCTTCTCTCTTTGTAGCTGAATGCACATCTCTTTGAAAACTTCAAAAGTGTCAGACTTTTCTCTAACAAAGCTGACCCATGTATATCTTGAGTAGTCATCTACCATTACAAAGGCATACCTCTTTCCTCCAATACTTTCTACTTGCATAGGCCCCATTAAATCCATATGAACAAGTTCTAGTACTTTAGTAGTTACATGGTGAACTAATCTGGGATGAGACTTTCTTGTTTGTTTTCCAATTTGACAATCACCACAAACATTGTCCTCATTGATCTTTAGATTAGGCACACCTCTGATAGCTTCAGTACTTAGGATTTTCTTCATGCCTTTCAAGTGCAAATGTCCCAGTTTCTGGTGCCAGAGTTTGACTTCTTCTTCTGAACTCATAAGACAAGAAGTCAGACTTCTTTCTTCTTCAGAAACCCACAAGTAACAATTGTCTTTGGATCTACAGCCTCTCATCTGAATCTTATCTTCCTGATCAGTAACAATACACTCTAGTTTGTTAAAATTAACCTTCAAGTTCTGATCACAAAGTTGGCTAATACTGATCAGATTTGAAGTTAATCCTTCCACCAGTAGTACATCATTAAGTCTGGGCAACCCTTCTCTGATCAAATCACCAATACCCAGAATCTGACCTTTTACACCATCTCCAAATGTCACATAACTTCTGGAGTATGATCTGATATTGCTCAGCAGCTTCTTCACACCAGTCATGTGTCTTGAACACCCACTATCAAAATACCAATCTTCTTTTGAAGTGGCTCTCAAAGAAGTATGAGCAATCAGGCCTACATTCTGAACCTTAGGTTTCCACACCTTCTGAACACTGTGTATGGGTGCAGCTGGTTGCACTCTTCTAAATTGAAAGTGTTCAGGGTAACCATACAATTTAAAGCAGAATGGTTTGATATGCCCTCTCTTTCCACAATGATGACAGACCCATGGATGATTCCTCCTCCTTCTGTTTCTGAAAGATTTCTGGGGTTGCTTCTGAGGTAGCATCTGACCATGCTTCTGACCTTGCATCTGAACATACTTCTGACCTTGCATCTGAGGTCTCTTCTGAGCTTGCATCTGGGATTGTTTCTGAGGTCTCATCTGCTTTTTCATATGTTCAAGTTGGGAATTTAACTGGTTCACTTCTTCTTTCAAATCTGAATTCTGCACAAGTAGTTCTCCTTTTTCAGCCTCCAGTTGAAAAATAGTCTCCTTCTGATCCAGCACTTGTTTGCAAACCTCAGCACTTCTGGTATACAGCTTCCTGTAGTTGTCAGCTAGTTCATCATATGAAGTTTTAACAGCTTCAGACACAGATGAACCTTCAGACTCTGAGTCAGACTCTGAAAAAGTCTCAGACTCTAAAGCAGGTTCCTTCTTCAAGATAGCTCCTGACCTCACTACCAGACCAGTATCACACATACCAGATTCACTATCATCATCTTCTTTAGAACCATCATCAGACCATGCAACAGCTAGGCTTTTCTTCTGCTTCTTAAGAAAAGTAGGACACTCAGTTTTGATATGTCCATAACCTTCACACTCATAGCACTGCACACCTTTGGCTTGGTTACTTTTCTCCTCAGACTTGGTCTTCTTCTCATCAGTTTGTTGCTTTTTATTATTGAATCTGAAGTTCTGACCTTTGGCTTTGGCTTTTCTGTTAACATTCTTCAGAATCTTGTTGAATTGTTTTCCCAGCAACACAAGAGCTTCTGATAAGTCATCCTCTTCAGACTCTTGTTGATCATCAGCTTCAGTATTCACAGTAAAGGCTATACCTTTCCCTTTCTTATCAGGCTGTTTGCAGAATGCAGTCTCAAAATTGAGCAATGACCCAATTAGCTCCTCAAGCTTCATAGTAGAAAAATCATGAGCCTCCTCAATTGCAGTGACCTTCATGTCAAATCTTCTAGGCAGGGACCTGAGGATTTTTCTCACCAACTTCTCATCAGACATCTTCTCCCCAAGTGAATCAAAAGAATTTGCCATGTCCAGCACATTCATGTAAAAATCCTGAATGGATTCATCTTCCTTCATCTTCAGGTTCTCAAATTTGGTGGTCAGCAGCTGCAATCTGGACATCTTTACCTTAGAAGTTCCTTCATGAGTGGTCTTCAGAATTTCCCAAGCATCCTTAGCCACAGTACATTGTTTGATAAGTCTGAACATGTTATGATCAACACCATTAAAGATAGAATTCAAAGCTTTTGAATTTCCCAAGGACAGATCATCTTCAGCTTTGGTCCATTCCTCCTCAGGCTTCAGAACCTCAGTCTTGTTACCATCTTTGTCTGTATACACAGGATGATCCCAGCCTTTAATCACAGCTTTCCAAGTCCTGCTGTCAATAGACTTTAGAAAAGCACACATCCTTGACTTCCAATATTCATAGTTTGTGCCATCTAGTAGGGGTGGTCTATTGACATAGCCTCCTTCTCTATCCATGCTTGCCAGAAATTAATCCTCTGGATCTCACCCAAATTACAGGCAGGGTGCCCGCTCTGATGCCAATTGAAATTCTGGCCAGGCAATGAACAGAAACTAACAGAGTAATCAGGTTCTGAACCTAACAGGTTCTGAACAGCACGCAGGACACACTAGTTTGCAAAACAGAGCACAAACACAAACACACACAGGCAGCAAATTTAAAGTGCAGGAAAGTAAAAAGGCACAGAAATTTGTTAACCCAGTTCGGAGTAAACACCTCCTACTCTGGGGGATACCAATCCAGGAAGGAATTCCACTATAGGAATTAATCCTTATGACTCAAGACACTGACTCCCAGTTCCCAGCCTAAGCAATTAACTTCCTCCTAGTCTTGAATTCTACCCAACACGTTGAGTATTAGAATACCTCTAACTTCCTATTCAGGCAACTGCAACCCAGCTACTTGAACTACCCTTTGAACTTAACCCAGTTCTGAACACAAAAACTCCCCTGTTTTGAATACACCTTCAAAGACAAAACTTCATTCGTACCTAAAGGCTTAGAATGAATTACAACTCAATAACAATCCTAAACCAACTCAAAACATATGAGTGGCGTACAAAACAAAGCAAAAGCTTAAAAACAACTAAGACTCTATTTCTCTGAATAATACTCTTCAATTCGTATATCTTGAAAGCAGCAGCACTCCTCCTTATATAGTCTTCAGTCTTGCAGCATAAATAACAAACTAATCTTCTGAATTGATTTGTTACTGAAATAAGATTGGTCCAATAATGTAACAAATAAAACTTCACTGAATCTTTTAAAGATTATAACAGGAAAATATGAAATTCATATCTTTGAACCAAATCTTCAATAAAATCTTCTCCAAATAATTCAGCATTCTAGAAGCACTTATACAAAGATAATTCCTTGCTAAATCTCCCAAGATACGCGCAAAAACTAATCTGAAAACCCAGCTTCTGATGTGGTCAACAAAAGTCAACGCTGGCTTCAGAACCTGAAATCAGCTTCTGAACTGCTACAGTGCATTCAGCTTCTGATGACATTTTCTGCTTCTGAATGGCTTCAAAACACAAAACTTGCAACTGAAGAAATGTTTCAAATATGGAGATGCTTCTTATTCAATACATTGGTTTTGCCAAAACATGCAGCCAACACAAAAGACTCAACACAAACACTCAACAATCTTCATTGGGGGTGATGCCATTGGGAACATATCAAAACATTGACGGGGTAAAGCCCGATGTATGCAACAAACGGTGGGGAGCAAACACTTCCTAAGGGAGACGTGTTAATCCATAGACCTGACAGAAGAACTGGCGTTTCTGTGGTCATACTTTTTGTTTTTTTCCTTTTTTGAATCCCTAATTTTTGCCTGGACCGCCCTTTCGGGTTTTCAGTCCACCGGGAATATGCTCTTTTTGTATGCCCCTAATTTTTGCCTGGATCGCCCTTTCAGGTTTTCGATCCATCGGGACGCTCATTTTTGCCTAAGCCGCCCTTTCGGGTTTTCGACTTACCGAGCTTTTCTTTTTCTTTTTCTTTTTTCAAGCAATTGACCATGTTCAACCTGCAGAGTTTATCCGTTTTCAGGACAGATGTCGACGCACACTTCACTTATTCATGTGTTCAGAGAGAATGTATTTGTTGTTTATGCTTTCCAAAAATATAAAAAGATTTATGATTTTTTTTGAAAAATATTTTGCTTCAAGTACTACCATCAAAAATAGAAGACATTTTATAAACAGAATAAATGGGAATTCCAAATAAAAGGCACAGGCTCAAATTTATTTAACAGAGTGGTGGCCTGCCAATGGCGTGGCTCCATGGATTTCACAAAGTTTGGAAAATGGTAAATATAAGGGGAAGATACATTGAACACAATAACCGTTATTCTCCCTAACAACTTTGAATTCCGCCATTTAGATGCTTCCGATTCAGAGTCTTTTTGACCGCTAATGTGCCCCAAGTGAGTCATGGCCAACCTGATGCAGTTACTTTGTCTTTTGATCTTAACTTTTGCATAGACCGCCCTTTCGGGTTTTCGATCTATCAGGATGATTATTTTCTGTTTCATGTCTCTAATTTTTTCCTGGACCGCCCTTTCGGGTTTTCAGTCCACCGAGACGCTCATTTTTGCCTAAGCCGCCCTTACGGGTTTTCGACTTACCGAGCTGTTCTTTTATTTTTTAGACAAAGTATTTCTTGACTGCATCGGCGTTCACAGGACGGGGAAGCTCATCACCATCCATAGTTGTAAGAGTCATTGCACCCCCGGAGAACGCTCTCTTGACGACATATGGTCCCTCATAATTAGGCGTCCATTTGCCCCTGGCGTCCGGTTGGAAAGATAAAATCTTTTTGAGCACAAGGTCTCCTTCTCGAAATTCACGGGGACGGACTTTCTTATCAAAGGCTTGCTTCATCCTCCTTTGATATAATTGTCCATGACACAAGGCAGCCATGCGCTTTTCTTCAATCAAGTTCAGCTGATCATACCTACTTTGACACCATTCAGCCTCAGACAATTTGGCCTCCATCAGAACTCTCATCGACGGGATTTCGACCTCTACAGGGAGCACTGCTTCCATGCCGTAGACTAAAGAGAAAGGGGTTGCCCCTGTTGAAGTGCGTACTGAGGTACGGTACCCATGCAGAGCGAATGGTAACATCTCATGCCAGTCTTTGTAAGTGATTACCATTTTTTGGATGATTTTCTTGATGTTTTTATTCGCTGCTTCGACGGCACCATTCATCTGAGGTCTGTAAGGAGAAGAATTATGATGCTCAATCTTGAACTCTCCGCACAACTCTTTCATCATCTTGTTGTTCAAATTCGTTCCATTATCTGTGATGATTCTATTGGGTACACCGTAACGGCAGATGATATGGTTCTTGATGAAACGGACCACGACTTGCTTGGTCACGTTGGCATAAGATGCTGCTTCGACCCATTTGGTAAAGTAATCAATGGCCACCAGAATGAAACGATGTCCATTTGAAGCCTTTGGTTCGATCCTTCCAATCATATCAATGCCCCACATAGAGAAAGGCCACGGAGAGGAAAGGACACTGAGGGTAGTTGGAGGAATATGAATCTTGTCGGCATAAATCTGACACTTGTGACATTTCCGGGCATGTTTATAACAATCAGATTCCATCATCATCCAGTAGTAGCCTGCTCTCAACAACTTTTTAGCCATTGCAGACCCATTGGAGTGAGTTCCGAAGGAGCCCTCATGTATCTCACTCATCAACATCTCTGCTTCGCGTTCGTCTACACATCTGAGTAATACCATGTCAAAGTTCCTCTTGTACAAAACATCTCCATTCAAAAAGAAATTACCATACAATCTTCTCAAAGTCTTCTTGTCTTTATTGGAGGCTCCAGGTGGGTATTCTTGACTCTGGAGGAAACACTTAATATCATGAAACCACGGCTTATCGTCAACGACCTCTTCGACTGAAAACACATGAGCAGGCCTTTCAAGACGTTGGATTTTGATCGTTGGCAGGTCATTCTGATGGCTTACCTCATACATGGAAGACAAAGTTGCTAAGGCATCTGCCATCTGGTTCTCATCACGAGGAATGTGGTGCAGCTCAACCTTGTTGAAAAAGGTTAACAAACGCCTTGCATAATCTTTGTAAGGAATCAAGCTGGGGTGGCGAGTTTCTCATTCTCCTTTGATCTGATTGATTACTAGCGCTGAATCCCCATATACATCAAGGTTCTTGATTCTCAAGTCAATAGCTTCTTCAATACCCAGGATACACGCTTCATATTCTGCCATATTGTTCGTACAATCGAATTGCAGCCTTGCAGCGAACGGGAGATGGTTGCCTTCAGGAGTGATAATGACTGCCCCAATTCCATTACCGTAGACATTCACGGCCCCGTTGAATATCAAACCCCATCTGGACTCGGGATCTGGACCCTCTCCAAGCAATGGTTCATCACAATCTTTCATCTTCAAATACATAATCTCTTCATCGGGAAAGTCAAACTTGATAGGTTGGTAATCTTCAACTGGTTGATGCGCCAAATGATCAACCAGAACACTGCCTTTGATTGCTTTCTGGGTGCGGTATTCGATATCATACTCAGACAATAACATCTGCCAACGGGCAATTCTTCCTGTTAAGGCCGGCTTCTCAAAGATATACTTGATTGGGTCCATTTTGGATATCAACCAAGTGGTGTGGTTAAGCATGTAATGGCGAAGGCGCTTGGCAGCCCAGGCTATTGCACAACAAGTCTTCTCAAGTAGGGAGTACCGAGATTCGCAATCTGTAAACTTCTTGCTCAGGTAATAAATAGCGTGCTCTTTCCTTCCAGTCTCATCCTGTTGTCCGAGCACACAACCCATGGAACCTTCTAACACAGTTAAGTACATGATTAGCGGTCTTCCTTCGACTGGAGGGATAAGAATTGGAGGCTCTAGTAGATACTCTTTGATGTTGTCGAAGGCTTTCTGGCAATCTTCTGTCCAAACAATCCCCTGGTCTTTACAGAGTAATTTGAATATTGGCCCACAGGTGGCAGTCATGTGAGAGATGAATCTGGAGATGTAGTTCAGACGCCCCAGGAACCCTCTTACTTGTTTTTCTGTTTCTGGAGCAGGCATTTCTCTGATGGCTCTGACTTTATCGGGGTCTACTTCAATACCTTTCTGACTAACAATGAACCCCAAGAGTTTTCCAGATCTAACACCAAATGTACATTTGTTGGGATTCAGACGAAGTTGATACTTTCTCAGCCGTCGAAACATCTTCAGCAGGTACTCAACATGTTCTTCTTCAGTGCCCGACTTAACAATCATATCATCCACATACACTTCTATCTCTTTGTGCATCATGTCATGAAAGAGAGTGGTCATGCCTCTTTGGTAGGTGGCGCCTGCATTTATCAAACCAAATGGCATTACTTTGTAGCAGAAAGTGCCCCAAGGCGTGATGAAGGACGTCTTTTCTCTGTCTTCGGGTGCCATCTTGATTTGATTGTAACCGGAGAAACCATCCATGAAGGAGAAAACTTTGGACTTAGCAGTGCTATCAACCAATACATCGATCTGAGGTAAAGGGAAATCATCTTTTGGACTGGCCCTATTCAGATCTCGGTAGTCGACGCACATTCTGACCTTACCATCTTTCTTCGGGACCGGAACTATGTTGGCCAACCACTGAGGATACTCAGATGTAACAAGGAAGCCTGCATCAATTTGCTTTTGCACTTCTTCTTTGATCTTGAGGGCCATATCGGGACGAGTTCTTCTCAACTTCTGCTTGATTGGTGGGCATTCGGGTTTCAAAGGCAGACAGTGCTCCACAATACGGGGGTCTAAACCTGGCATATCCTGGTATGACCATGCGAACACATCAGCATATTCTCTGAGCAGTTCTATCACCCTCTGTTTGACAGTCTCTTCAAGCAAAGCCCCGATCTTGATCTCCTTCTTAACTTCCTCAGACCCCAAGTTGATCACCTCCACCGCTTCTTCATGAGGCTGAATGGCTTTCTTCTCATGTTCTAGTAACCGGGCAATCTCATGTGGAATTTCCTCATCCTCCTCCTCTTCGGCTTCGTAGACAGGGAACTCAAAGTTGGGAGAGAGCGTAGGGTTATCGTGTTCAACGGGCTCATTGATGTTTAGTCTGCATATATGATTCATGATTGATTTTAGAGAATGAGTGAAAAATGCAGACCTTTTGAAATTGATTAAAGAAAAGACAAAAACATTTTTTGGGTTTTTTGTGTTACCATTTTCCAGAAAAAATAATAAAAAGAATTGGAATAAGCAACATTTTTCATTAATGGTGAAAGTACTTGAAGCAAAATAGCCCTACATGATTGCACTTTCGCTCGGGCAAGCCGAAAGGATTTTATTGAAAAAGCAAAAACAAGAAACATATTACTTTGACACGTGAATGACTAAAGGCACGTCAACAGCATCCCAATTACAAACAAGCCCTCCAAGTGTCACAAAAGCAGGTATCATCTCTTTAGAACCATCTAAGACAGCATTGGCTTCGGGCGGGGTATTGATGAACCCGGCACTATAAAAGGTACCACTAACAGAGTCCAAGCTGACACCGTACTGAGAGACGCTTGCAGAGGAAGCAAAACCCAGTCCTTCACGATTCTTGTTCCCTGGCAGCTGTACTAGCTCTCCCCATCCTGCAGTTGTTCCTTCTTGTACTACTCTTTGTGCATCTTTCAGAGAAGCCATGGATGTCCCACTTTTCTTTGCCTCTTTACTCTCTATAGTCAAACCCTGGAAAGGTGTCCCCTCTGTATCATCAGCGCCAATGAAAGAAAAAGCCGACAAGTGGCTTATCAACATGGCTTCTTCACCGCTCACAGTTATTAGCTTCCCATTCTTTACGAACTTCAACTTTTGATGCAGCGTAGACGTCACCGCCCCGGCTTCATGGATCCAGGGTCGGCCCAACAAACAACTGTATGCCGCTTGGATATCCATCACTTGAAAGGTAATCTGAAATAGGTGTGGTCCAATCGTTATAGGCAGGTCTACTTCTCCGATCACCGACTTCCTTGAACCATCAAAAGCTTTTACTATTATTCTGCTTCTCCTTATGGGTGTACCCTTGTAGGAAAGTTGATCAAGAGTTGATTTGGCCATCACATTCAGAGACGAACCGGTGTCCACAAGTACATTCGACAGTGCATCAGACTTGCAGTTCACCGATATATGCAATGCCAGGTTGTGATTCCTACCCTCTGTTGGGAGCTCTTCATCACTGAAACTCAGATTGTTACATGCAGTGATATTACCCACTATTCCACCAAACTGATCAATCGTCACATCATGATCAACAAAAGCTTGGGCCAAGACCCTCATCAAGGCGTCTCTATGAGCGTCAGAATTCAATAATAATGACATCATAGATATCTTTGACGGAGTTTGCATCAACTGGTCAATCACTTTGTACTCGCTCTTCTTGATCAACTTCAAAATTTCATCTTGATCAGAGTCTCCACTGGCCCCACTAGACTGGCCCATCTCCTTGCTTCCACTAGGACCAATTACCGGCAATTGTTCAATCACCGGATCACTTACTTTCTTCGGAAGTGTTGCTGGGATGACACGTCCGTTCCTCAATATCTTGTTATTACTCGCAATGTTGTCGACAGAAGTTAGAGAGGGTAAGGGTACCTCCCGTCCATTTTCCAGCATCGTGGCCTGGTATTTGTATGGGATGGCTTTTTGGGAAGTATACGGCACAGGTCCCGGCAAACAGATCACCAGAGGAGTAGTAGTTGACCTTTCACTGTTGTATGCTATCTCCACCCGTTCTGGGATGCTGAATTCAGGTGTAATGACACACACCTCCTTTTCCTTCTTCGAGATGAGCAACTCTCTCCTATCTATCAACCCTTGTATATCACCCTGCACTTTCTGACATCCTCTTGGGTCTACAAGGCACACTTCGCACGCTGCATGATCGTGACTAAACAAATTCACCTCGCACATCTTGATATGCATCGGAACCAGTGGGGTCTGAACATGCTGGACATTAAGAACGATACTAGCTTTGCAAAAGTCTTGTACCATATTAACAGACGGTCCATGATTCGGTAGAGGGTTAGCTTGAACGTTTGGGTTCTGGTCTCGGAAGGACAAGATGTTGGCTTGGATCAATCTCTGCACTTATCTCTTTAAAGCAAAGCAGTGTTCAACGTCATGGCCTGGTGCCCCTTGGTGGAAGACACAGGTGCGGTCAGCTCGGTACCAACCAGGTAGCCTTTCGGGTAGTTGAGGAGGCGGCCTTGTCTGTACCAGATTTTTCTCAAGCAAAGCTGGGAGCAACTCTGCGTATTTCATAGGGATTGGGTCAAACTGCTGGTTTCTTGGCATATGGTTTTGTGGATGAAGTTGTTGGGGGGCTTGAGGTCGGGGCTGTTGCTGGTAGTACGATTGTTGATGAGGCTGTTGATAATGTTGATGGGGCTGTTGGTAAGGTGGTTGAGGTTGTTGGTAAGGCCTTTGTGGAGTTTGTAGTTTGTAGTTTGAATTTTGGGCAGTATTGGTGGATGGTGAAATGGCAGCAATGTGTTGGTAGGATGGGTATCTTTGTTGTGGTCTCCCGTGAGCAACCATACTGACCTCCTGTTCCTTCTTTCTTGGGAGGTGGTTCCCGAACTTCTTCCCGCTGTTGGTGGGGGTACTCTCTTTGATCAGACGTCCTTCCCGGACTCCTTCCTCCAGGCGCATACCCATATTGACCATCTCAGTGAAATCGATGGGCGCACTTGCAATCATCCGCTCGTAATAAAATGAATCAAGAGTATTCAGGAAAATCTTGGTCATTTTTTTTTCCTCCAACGGCGGGTTGATTTGAGCAGCAATTTCTCTCCATCTTTGGGCGTACTCTTTGAAAGTCTCCTTGTCCTTTTGAGCCATGGCCCGGAGTTGATCTCTGTCTGGGGCCATGTCCAGGTTGTACTTGTATTGGCGGACGAAGGCTTCTCCCAAATCATTGAAAGTTTGGATCTTGGTGCTGTCCAAACTCATGTACCATTTTAAAGCTGCGCCAGTTAGACTGTCCTGGAAGTAGTGGATGAGTAATTGATGGTTATCTGTCTGGGTAGACATCTTCCGAGCATACATCACCAAGTGGCTTTGAGGGCAGGTGTTCCCCTTATACTTTTCGAATTCAGGGACCTTAAACTTGGGCGGGATCTTGACATTTGGCACCAAACAAAGGTCGTGGGCATTTTTCCCAAAAAGATCTTTCCCCCGGAGGGCCTTAATTTCCCGTTGCATCTCATCAAACTTTTCCTGGAAATCATCAATCCGATCCTGAGCCCCTACACTTTCTGTGTGAAAGATAGGTTCATTGCCGTATTGGGTCGTATGAATCACTGGGGCCGAAAAGGCCATAGTAGCTTGAGGAAAAGTAACACAGGGTTGAGGAGCAGAAGTTGTAACAGGAATAGGGATGAGTCCTTCACCGGAGCTAAGAGGCATGCCCCAGGGATATCCGTCGGGCATTGTGTATTGTGGGGCACTGGTGTGCGCTGTCGGAGCCGAAGTAGTAGCAGTTGTCAACTGAGCTGGAGAGCTGGGGGAAGGAGACGGTGGATGAACTTGTGCGGCTGCCAGCAGCTTTACCGACTCTGTCAATTCTTCAATCTTGGTCCGCATGGATGTCATTTCCTCCCGAAGTACTTGGTTTTCTTGTTCCAGATGGTCCATTCTTTTTCTCTGATGTGCTCTAGTGTTGTACGTGTAAGTTGGTTTTTGTTGAGGACGTCGGGCCGCTTTCTTGGACTAGGCAGATGGACCTTTGGAAAAAACAAGACGTGAGACTCGGCTTGAGAAACTATGAATGCAATATGATGCATGATTATGCGTATGCGAAAAAAAAAGAAAGATATTTTATCGAAGGACTTTATTGAAGTAATTGTAAACAACGTGGTTTGAACATTCCGTTTAAGCATTAAGATATTACAAAGTAGTTCTTTTTGATAGATTACAAGATTTTGGAAGCTAGAATCTAAACATAAAACTCTAAAACCTTCAACTCAATTTCCTGGAGTATATGAATCCTCAGAATCAGAATGTGCACCAAAGAACGAATCCATAAACCTCTTCTTCCTTTTAGAATCCCGGCTGAGCAAAGCATCTTTTCGCTGAAGCAAATCGTCCTTCTTGATCATCCGTTGGTTCTGAATGAAAAGCTCATGATTCTTCTGCGCTAACTTCCCTTTCAAGGTTTCATGCTCACGTTCGAGTTCCTGGTACCTTCTCTTCCAAGTTTCTTTTTCAAGCCTTTCCTTGGTCAGTTGCTCCTGAAATTCTTCCTTGGTGTCAAAGGGTAGGGGTAATGATGGTGGGGGAATAGTGGAGGACAGATATCTAGGTAGATGGTAGGGTAGGCCAAAGCTCATGGTCCTATCAATAACCCACTGAGTGTAAGATTCATGCACATAATATGATTTCTTCCCCAACTGACTTCTGCTGAGTCTGCGGATAGCGCTCCAAGCTTGTGCGAATCTCTCTCTTTTGTTTGAGGGGTCTCCATGGTTAAGATAGAACTCGTTAGTCAAGGTAAGGTTGTTTGGTTTTGACTTCATTGGGTACCCAAATTGTCGTCGAGCGAGAGATGGGTTGTAGCTAATTCCGCCACGCATACCCAAAAGAGGTACGTTGGGGTATTCACCACAACTCACAATAACCTCTCCAATGTCACTAGCTGCCTGGTACCAAACAATGTCTGATGGGTCGAGGGTCATGATTCGGTGAGGCCAAGAAAGTTTGTCAACATTGGTCTTGAAGGCACGGGATTGAGGTAAGTGGAAGGTAAACCATTGATAGAGTAGGGATGCACAGCAAGAGATGGTTCCACGGCCAGCCTGGGTACGGTCATGGATGGAGTGGTAAGTATCAGCTAGTAGAGTGGGTACAGGGTTTCTGGAGAGGAAGATTTTGATGGCATTGATATCGATGAAGTTGTCAATATTTGGGAAGAGTACAAGGCCATATATAAGGAGGGCTAGGATGGAATGGAAGGCATATGTGCTAGCTGCTTCAGCAAATAGGGAGGCTTGTTGGTAGAGGAAGTGGGTGGGAAGACCTTGGAGGCCTCCTTTAGAGGTAAGGTTTGCTTGGATAAGGGAAGTTTCGAGGTGAAGGGCAGCTGCAATATCTGAGGGTCTAGGTACGGGTTCAAGACCGTGGAATGGTATCTTGTCAGGTACGGGTAAACCAACTAGGTAGGAGTACTCTTCAAGCGTGGGGACAAGCTGGTAGTCAGGAAATGTGAAGCAATGGTAGAGCGTGTCATAGAACTGAACCAGGGTCTCTAGGCATCCTTCCTCAACATCTACCCTAAGAATTCTGAGCAACATCCCATGATGAGCTTGAAAATCAACTGGATCATTTACTAAAGATGCTAGCTCCCTTAATCTCGACAAGTCTGTTTTCTTGAAAAGGTATTTCCTAGTGCTTCTCAGTGGGATGTCCATATCTACAATGTTTACAAAAAGCTTGTTTAAGTCCTTCGATAATTTGGATGAAAAAGAAAAGAGTTTATGCATGGGTGCATGTATGCATGATTATGCTAAAGAGCGGAGAAAACATGGTGAGGTTAAGTCCATAATGTTGGAGCCGAGGGTAAACACGCCAATTGGTAAGGACTATGGTTTCACATGTACCTGTATCACGGGTTCTACCAAGTTCCCAAAGTCATTGACCACTTCCGAATATTGTCGGATTACGGGACTGACTCCCGGTCCAACGACATTCGTAGGAAAGTCTCGTTTGAGTGTAGTATCGCGTATCAACCAATTCAAGACTACTCTTGATTAGCCACCGCACTACGTCCTAAAAGGCCAAGATGGGTTAAAGGTAACTAAAGGTCCTCAACTTCATAGGTCACTTGAAAATATCAATGCCGAACATGACTACTCATGCCAACATAGTAATACTTCCAAGATCCCTCCATTGAGTGGGGTTATCACATGTGCCACATCCGAAACTCACTCTCGGAAAGACACTTTGATTATACCACCATCCTATCTTATGTTTCCCTCAAGTCCGGGTGTAGGACTTATCTCACCACTCACGTAAAGGGAAAAAAAACATATGCACATATTTACATCCTTATTTTTATTTTAAGCAAGTTATAGCACAAAAATAATTAAATAAATTCAAGTTAGGCTCAACCCTCTTAGGGAAGTCCCCAGTGAAGTCGCCATTTCTGTCGCGGTGATTTTTGGAGATCAAGCTATTGATTAGCGTTGACTCACTAATTTTATTTCACGACTGAACTTTTAATTTTTTAAATGAAAAGTGGAAAAAAGTTCTCAATTACCACATTTTAAAGATTAAGGTTCGGGGGTTAGTTACGTTTAGGGAAGGTGTTAGCACCCTAAACGTTCGTAGTACTCTACGAGAACCTCTTGATTTTATTTATTTATTTTGGCTATAACTTGCTTATTTTTTTTTAAAGAAAAGAATGAATTAGAATAGTGAGAAAAAATAAAAATGTTTTTTTATTGTATTTTTTATGATTTGGAAGGACATAGTCCTTTGCCTACGTACCCGTGAGGGATCAAAACCTCGTAGTTCGGGGTAAAAATGACGTTTGATTTGTTTTGTGTTTTTTATTAGTTTTTCAAAAAAGTTTTAAAGATAAAATAAGGCCAAGTGGCAAAAAGGGGAATTGGTTTGTGTTTTTTATTTTTGAAAATAATTAAAGTGTTATTAAAGTGGATTAATGGTTATTTAAAGAAAATAAAAAGAAAAAGGGACACTTGATTGAAAATCAAGGTTTATTTAAGAAAAGATTTTTTTTGAGTTTTTCATTATTATTTGCATGTTTTTTGTTTTTAATTAACTAAGACTAAAAGTAACTAAAAGCTAAACGCGAGAAAATTCCGTGGTGACGTTAGATCACCACGAACCCCTTTTGAAATTAAACTAACCTAATATTTTTTGTATTTTTTTTGAATAGCGAAATAAATAAAAATAAATAAAAGACGTAAAGCAGAATAAATAAAGTGTGAGTGTCAGTGCATATTCTCATTTATTTTTGTTACATTGATCCTAAGTACATTATAATAAAATGAAAATAAAAATGACAAAATGATAAACAAGGGGAAAAAAAAACAAAATTGCAAATGTATGAAAATAAATATGCTAGAATAAAACTAAAATGAAAATGCATGAAATAAAAGGAAAATAAATAAAAATAAAAATGCATGAAAATAAAAGGAAAATAATAATAAAAAAAATGCATGAAATACTATAAGGTAAATGCAATGGAATAATATGCATGAAAATACATAAAGAAATAACAAAAATAAAATGCAAGAAATAATAAGAAAAAAAATAAAAAAAAAAAAGGGAACAGGGGGTGTTAATGAGCAGAAAGGGGGTGCAGGCAGTAAAAACAGAAAAAAGGAAGCAGAAAGAAAAACAGGCTACGTGGGCCTAAACCTTGGGCCTGGCTCAAATCTGTCTATTTAAAGCAAAACCAGAAAATAAACCTCATTTTTTCCTTCTTCCCTCTCTCTACTTCTTTCTCTCACTAGAAACCTCTCTTCTTCTCTCTGGACAAAAGCCTGGCCGGGAATAATTTCAGGCGCGGTGGTTGGCCGGCCCAAGGGGGCGGCGCCACCGCGCCGGAGTAAAAACTCCGCCTTTTTAAAAAAATTTCCTTTTTTTTAAAAAATCGTTTTCCTCCTTCTCTTTAAATACAAACTTATTTTCTTCAAAATCTTAAACGATAAACCTAGATCTAAAATATTTTGAGAAGGAAAAAAATGAAAGTGATGAGCTACCTTGATTTCTTTTTGGTACAGTTCTGATGTGTTATATTCGGTTTGGTTTTTGATGGTTTGGTTCGGAGTGGTGGCCATGCGGTTATGGTTGTGTGGAGGGGAGTGGCTGGCCGAGTGTGTGTGTGGTGAGGGAGGTTGTGGGTTATGTGCGTGTGAAGGGCTGTGGCTGGTGGTGGTGCGTGTTTGATGGTGAGGCGCGTGTTTGGTGGTGAGCCGTGAGTGGTGTTTGTGGAGAGGAGGCACGGCTATGTTGTTATTGTTGTTTTGGGTTGAGTGGCCGTATGGGGTGAGGGATGGTACGGTTTAGGTGGTTTGCTGAGGGTGGGTGTTGTTTTGGTTGAGTGGCCGTATGAGGTGAGGGATTGTACGGTTTGGATTTGAGGGGGATGATACGAACTTGTGTGGTTTAGTTGGTGAGGGATGTTGTGTGCGTGTAAGTGTTATTGTGTTCAGTTACTGATGAGTTTTTTTGGCTCTGGTTGTTTTCTGTTGTTCGTAACTGATGGATTTCTTTTTGGCTCTTGTTTCTGTGTTTTCTCTGATGGTGGCCTCCTCCCTTTTTATTATGCTGTGCTGATTAATGTGACTTAAAAGCCAATAATGGACAATAAACACAATTAATCAGCAAAAACTAAAAAAGGTAACCATTAAAATGGTTATTAAAAACACATTAAAAACAAAAGTCAGACCTTTTTTAAGAAAAATAAAATAATAAAAAAACGAAAATAATAAAAAAAGATAATAAAAAAGGAAAATAATGAAACTAAAAATAAAAAAGAAAAAATAATTAAAAATGACAAACAATAATAAAAAAAAAGTTGCCTTCGGAACCAAAAAATGAGGTATTTTAAAATACCTCTCTGCCGAAATTTCGTCTGAAACGACGAAAAAAATTCGAACCCAGAGACGAGTAAAAAAGAATCTTAGGTCAAAAATTGGGGTATGACAACTATTTATTTATTTATTTCCTTTATTATTATTATTATTATTATTATTATTTATTATTATTATTTTTTATTATTATTTATTATTATTTTTTTTTAAGAAAGAAGAGGAAGTCAAAATCACTGTTACTGCCTGCAGCGCCCATCCCCTTTTCCTGCCTTCTTTCTGTTCCTTTTGTTCAAAATTCTACACAAACCTTCACCAAATTCACAAGGCAAAGACTTCCTTCCCACTTTTTAATCATCATTAACCACAACCTTAGACAAACACACATTAAAATCCAATCTCAAATATATCCCATGGTCACAAAAATGTAACCACAAGGCCTATATAATGAGAAAAAAATCCACCAACAAAGAAGATCTTTTTTCATTAGAGAAAAAGAGCAAAAAAAAAGAACAGGAACATAAACAAACAAAAAAACTGCAACATAAACACAACCTAAAACCTCCTCCTAACCCAAAAAAATCCGAACCACCCCCCCACTTCCTACAACACAGCCGCGCCCAAACCTCCTACCACCACACTAAGCCTAAATCCGAACCACCTCCTACCACCACACCAAAACCTAAATCCGAACTCCCTCACCAAACACAACAAAAAAACCTAAAACCACCCTAAACACCACAAGGCCGCAGCCACCTCCCTAACCCACACACAACCAAAACCAGCCACCCATACACACAACCACACTCGGCCTACTCCTCCTCCCAACCGAACCATAACACACAAGAACCGAACCAAAAAAAATCTCAACAAAGGTAGTTTTTTTTTTTCTTTTTAAAAATCTAGATCTAGGTTTTTCTTGAAAGAGTTTAAAAAATCTAACTTGATATTTGGAAAGAGGAGAAAAATGGATTCTTAAAAATGTATTTTTTTTTAAAAACGGTGGAGTTTTGAACTCCGGCGCGGTGGCGCCGCCGTCTAGGCCGGCCGGCCACCGGTTTTTAGAGAGAGGGGAGAGAAGAGAGAGGGGCGATTTTGAGAGAGAAGGTTTAGAGAGAGAAAGATTTTGGAAGAATGAGGAGTTTGTGAAGGTTTGGGATATTTATATCCCATCCTAATCCTGTGCGCGTGGGTGCATGCCTCAGCATGCACCCTCGCCTCCCAGGACCTCTGATTTAAATCAGACGGCCATGGGTGTCTCTCCTTGTGATCACATCAGGGCCCTCTGATTAATCAGATGGTCTAGATCTAAACCTGTTGGCCCAACGTATTTGGGCCTATTTGGTTCCAATCTGTTCTTTTTTCCTGTTCCCTGCACCCCCCATTTTATTTTTTACACCTCCCTGTTTATTTCTTTTATTTTTCTTTGCATTTTTACTATTTCTTTTTTATTGTTCTTTTACTTCTTATTATCTTATTTGCTCATATTTAACATCATCTCACGCATTTTATTTTCATTTGTCATTTCATTTATCTACTTACACCATTAGAATGTATTTTAGGAACAATGTAATATAAATGAGAATATTGCACCGACACTCACATTTATTTATTCCGCTTTATGTTTAAAACGATAAAAATAACGAACGTATCCGAGGAAAAGGGGCTCTCACCTTGATCCAACGTCTTTGTGAGAAAACCCTCACGCTTAGTTTATTTCGACCACCACTTAGTTTATTTTTGTTAATTAGCTTAATCAAAAATCAAAAACATTTCAAATAACAAAAGCCAAAAAAATCTTTTCTCAATCAAATTTCATTTTCAAGTCAACTAACTCCTACGTTTTCTTCAAAAAAACAATTTCAATCAATTTTAATTATTTCAAACCTTTTTTTCAAATTAAAATCAATCAAACTCACTTTTTGAAATTCTGGCTGGACAGATTAAAAACACAATGCAGGGCATAATAGCTTGCTAAAACAGAGCACACACAAACACAAAGCAAAAACAAGAAAATAAACGTGCAAGAAAGATAAAAAAAGGCACAAGGTTTGTTAACCCAGTTCGGAGTAAACACCTCCTACTCTGGGGGATACCAATCCAGGAAGGAATTCCACTATAGGAATTAATCCTTATGACTCAAGACACTGAACACCCAGTTCCCAGCCTAAGCAATTAACTTCCTCCTAGTCTGAATTCTACCCAACACGTTGAGTATTAGAGACCACTAACTTCCTATTCAAGTAACACACCCAGCCTAAGCAATTAACTTCCTCCTAGTCTGAATTCTACCCAACACGTTGAGTATTAGAGACCACTAACTTCCTATTCAAGTAACACACCTGTTACTGAACCCCTTAAACAAAACTACCCTGTTTTGAAGAAATACTTCAATACATGAACAACACTCGTACCTACAGGCTTAGAGTGATTACAACTCAATAACACACCTAAACCAACTCAATAGAGTGGTGCACAAATAAAGCAAAAAGCTTAAAAACTCTAAGACTCTATTTCTCTTATTTTCTTCAATAATTTGTATATCTTGAAAGCAGCAGCAGCACTCCTTATATAACCTTCAGTCAAGCAGCATAAAACTCAATCCAATCTTCTAAATTGATTTACTTCTGAATTATGAATGATCCAATAGGGAAACAAATAAACCAGGAAAGTATCTTGCCAAGATTCATTCTGAAAAATACGAGCATTCATAAAAATGTGTCAAATCTTCATTAAATCTTCACCAATTCAATTAGCATTCTAGAAGACATATGCGTGGATAAATCCTTGCTAAATCTTGCAAAGATTCGCGTAAAAATAACTTGAAAATAACCAGCTTCTGAAGAAGTCAACAAAAGTCAACGCTGGCATAGAGCGTCTGATGCTTCAGACTCACATTTCAGCTTCTGAAGTGCTACAGTGTGTCTGAAGCAATATTCAGGTTCTGAACAGCTCCAAATCGGATTTCTTGCAACTGAAGACTTGTTTTAAACATGGAGATGCTTCTATTCAACACATTGGATTTGCCAAAACATGCAGCCAACTTCAAAATACTCAACAATCTCCCCCTTTGGCAAATTTTTGGCAAAAACCAATGTTTCACGCAACCAAGTTCTTCAATTCAGCATAACCAATCTCAACAATGAAGAACTCCACAAAATCAATCAAACATAACATAGCTAAGAGTTTGTAGCAGCGGATACAGCTATGTTAAACAACCAGTTCCAGCTTCTGAACATACTCAGCACCACTTCAGGATATCTAAACATCATAGAACACTCCCCCTGAAGTTTCACAAATACATAAGCATATGAACACTCCAGCACCTGAACTCTCCCCCTGCAACTCATAACTTCATGACCACAAACACTCAGGACCATGATAATACCAATGTACTCCCCCTGAGACACATACTCCCCCTCAATCAGATCTTCACAACTCTGAACAAAACACTTGATTTCTGAACAAGAACAAAAACTGAGCAACACATCTTCTAAAACTGAACAGCACAAACACAGATTTTTCTCCCCCTTTTTAGCCACAAAATTATGACAAACAATCATCTTCAAATCATCAGAATCAGTCCCAGCATTAACTTCAGACTCAGGATCAGGAACACACTTAGCATTAGCAAATCTGGCAGGTACTCTATCTTCCTCACATCCAGTCTGCAGTAATTGCTATAATTCTTCATGTAGACACATACCTAACTTGCTTCTCAAATTCTCAAACTGTTTAGCATCCAAAGCCTTTGTGAAAATGTCAGTAACTTGTTCTTCAGTATCTATATGTTCCAGCAGAATGATCTTATCTTCAACAAGATTCCTGATAAAATGATGTATGATATCTATATGTTTAGTTCTGCTGTGCTGAATGGGGTTCTTAGAAATGTTAATTGCACTCAAATTGTCACCAAATAGGGTCATAGTTCCTTGTTCAATGTTATACTCTTCAAGCATCTGCTTCATCCAAACCAGTTGTGAATAACTACTCCCAGCAGCAATGTATTCAGCCTCAGCATTTGATAAGGAAACACAGTTTTGTTTCTTGCTGAACTAGGAAATTAAATTATTTCCTAGAAAGAAACATCCTCCTGAAGTGCTCTTCCTGTCATCAGCACTTCCAGCCCAGTCAGCATCACAATATCCCACTAAATCAGAACTTGAACTATGAGAATACATGATTCCATAATCACTTGTGCTATTCACATATTTCAGAATTCTCTTCACTTGAGTTAGATGATTCATCTTGGGATCAACTTGATATCTGGCACACACACACCAACGGCAAATGTGATATCAGGTCTGCTTGCAGTCAAGTACAATAAGCTTCCTATCATACTTCTATATTGGCTTTGATCTACTGAAACTCCATGTTCATCCTTAGACAACTTCAGATGAGTAGCAGCAGGTGTCATCTTATGAGCAGCAGATTCCATTCCAAATTTCTTCACAATGTTCTTAGCATATTTACTCTGAGAAATAAAGATTGTGTCTTCCATTTGCTTAACTTGCAATCCAAGAAAGTATGTCAGCTCACCAACCAAACTCATTTCAAACTCTGACTGCATTTGCTGGACAAATAACTTAACCATTTTATCTGACATTCCACCAAACACAATATCATCTACATAGATCTGAGCAATCATCAGACTTCCATCTTGATCTTTCACAAATAATGTCTTATCAGAACCACCTTTTCTGTATCCTTGAGCAACAAGAAATTGAGTCAGTCTTTCATACCAAGCTCTTGGTTCTTGCTTTAATCCATATAAGGCTTTCTTCAACTTGTACACATGATCTGGAAACTGATGATCCACAAAACCCTTAGGTTGTTCTACATAAACTTCTTCTTGCAGATATCCATTCAGAAATGCACTCTTCACATCCATCTGAAATAGCTTGAACTTGAGAATGCAGGATACACCCAACAGTAGTCTTATAGACTCTAGTCTGGCCACAGGTGCAAAGGTCTCATCAAAATCAAGTCCCTCTACTTGAGTATAACCTTCAGCAACTAACCTTGCCTTGTTTCTGACCACAGTGCCATTTTCATCTGTTTTATTCTTGTATATCCACTTAGTGCCAATCACATTCAACCCTTCAGGTCTTGGAACCAGATCCCACACTTCATTCCTTTTGAATTGATTCAACTCATCTTGCATGGCTTCAATCCAAAATTCATCAGTTAGGGCTTCTTTTATATTTTTGGGTTCAAACTTAGACACAAAACATGAATCAGTGGCAGCTGAGTCTGATCTTCTTGTTTTGACCCCTTGATCCAAACTCCCAATGATTAGCTCTTTAGGATGATCCTTCTGAACTCTGATTGATGGCCCTTTACTAGTAGGAACATGTTCTGGATGAACTTCTGCATCTTCAGACTCTGGATGATTTTTTGCTTCTGAAGTTTGTTCTTCTGAGGCTTCAGACTCTGGAATAACTTCAGACCCATCCCTTTCATTCTCAGCAGACAGATCATCAATTACAACATTTATGGACTTCATCACAACTTTGGTTCTTGAGTTAAACACCCTATAGGCTTTGCTGTTTACTAAATATCCCAAAAATATACCTTCATCAGACTTTGGGTCCAGTTTTCTCCTATTTTCTCTGTCAGCCAAAATGTAACATCTGCTCCCAAACACATGAAAGTATTTCACAGTTGGCTTTCTTCCTTTCCATAATTCATATAAGGTACAAGTTGTTCCCTTCTTCAGAGTGACTCTATTATGGATATAACATGCAGTGTTCATAGCTTCAGCCCAAAACATATAAGGCAGCTTCTTTGCATGTAGCATAACCCTTGCACATTCTGCTAATGTCCTATTCTTCCTCTCAACTACACCATTTTTCTGAGGTGTTATAGGTGCAGAAAACTCATGTTTTATACCTTCAGAAGCACAGAACTCAGAAAAACTCTTGTTTTCAAATTCTTTGCCATGATCACTTCTGATTCTGACAATACCACAGTCCTTCTCTCTTTGTAATTGAATGCATAAGTCTTTAAACACTTCAAAAGTATCAGACTTTTCTCTAACAAAATGAACCCATGTGTATCTTGAGTAGTCATCAACCATAACAAATGCATACCTTTTACCTCTTATACTCTCAACTTGCATTGGCCCCATTAAATCCATATGTAAAAGTTCTAGTACTTTAGTAGTTACCCGGTGTACTAATCTGGGATGAGACTTTCTTGTTTGTTTCCCAATTTGACAATCACCACAAACACTGTCCACATTGATCTTCAGATTAGGTACACCTCTGATAGCTTCAGTACTTAGGATTCTTTTCATGCCTTTCAGATGCAGATGTCCTAGTTTCTGGTGCCAGAGTCTGACTTCCTCTTCTAAGCTCATGAGACAAGAAGTCAGGCTTCTTTCTTCTTCACACACCCATAAATAACAGTTATCTTTGGATCTGCAACCCCTCATCTGAACCTTACCTTCCTGATCAGTTACAATACACTCTTGCTTGTTGAAATTCACTTTTAAATCCTGATCACATAGCTGGCTAATACTGATCAGATTAGAGGTCAATCCTTTCACCAACAGCACATCATTCAATCTAGGCAAACCTTCACTGATTAAATCACCAATACCCAGAATCTCACCTTTTGCTCCATCACCAAATGTCACATAGCTTCTGGAATATGGTTTGATATTGCTCAGCAGCTTCTTCACACCAGTCATGTGCCTTGAACAACCACTATCAAAGTACCAGTCCTCTCTAGAAGTGGCTCTCAATGAGGTATGAGCAATAAGGCCAACATTCTGAACTTTAGGTTTCCACACCTTCTGAACATTATGTCCAGTTGCAGCTGGTTGCACTCTTCTATATTGAAAGTGTTCAGGATAGCCATACAGTTTAAAGCAAAAAGGTTTAATATGCCCCTTCTTACCACAATGATGACAGATCCAGGTATGATTCCTCCTTCTGCTGTTGAACTTCTGGGGTTGCATCTGAACATGCTTCTGAGGTTGCATCTGAACATGCTTCTGAGGTCTCATCTGAGTATGCTTCTGAGGTCTCATCTTAGATGTTCCAATCATAAGATTATGAGTCTGAGTAGCAGGAACAAACTGTTTAACTGGATTTTTCTGCTTGAGGTTCAGACTCTCATTCACAAATCCTAAACCAGTTTTTCCTTGTTTCTGAGCATCCAAAATTTCATCCAACACATCAGTAGCAGTATTCATCATCCTCACCTGCTTTTTCATGTTCTCAAGTTGGGAATTTAGTTGGTTAACTTCTTCTTTCAATTCTGAATTCGGCACAAGAAGTTCACCTTTCTCAGCCTCCAGTTGACATATAGTCTCCTTCTGATCCAGAACCTGCTTGCAAACTTCAGCACTTCTGGTATATAGCTTTCTGTAGTTGTCAGCCAGTTCATCATATGAAGATTTTGCAACTTCAGACACAGATGAAGCTTCAGACTCTGAGTCAGACTCTGAAAAAGTCTCAGACTCTAAAACTGCTTCATTCTTAAAGAGAGCTTCTGACTTCTGACACTGTAGCTTAACCATCAGACTTGTGTCACCCTTAGCAGATTCATTCTCAAAATCTTCTTCTGAATCTTCATCAGACCATGAAACAGCTAGGCTTTTCTTCTGCTTCTTAAGAAAAGTAGGACATTCAGACTTGATATGTTCATACCCCTCACACTCAAAGCACTGCACACCTTTGGCTTGGTTATTTTTCTCCTCAGACTTGGTCTTCTTCTCATCAGTTTGTTGCTTCTTGTTATTGAATCTAAAATTCTGACCTTTGGTCTTGGATTTTCTGTCAACCTTTTTCAGAATTTTGTTGAATTGTTTTCCAAGCAACAATAGAGCTTCTGATAAATCACTATCCTCCTCATCAGACTCTTGTTGATCATCAGCTCCTGAATTAACTGCAAATGCTACTCCTTTCCCTTTCTTATCAGGCTGTTTGCAGAATGCAGTCTCAAAATTTAGCAAAGACCCAATCAGCTCCTCAACCTTCATGGTGGTGATGTCATGAGCTTCTTCTACGGCTGTAACCTTCATATCAAATCTTCTGGGCAGAGACCTGAGGATTTTTCTTACTATCTTTTCATCAGACATCTTTTCCCCAAGAGAATCAAAGGAATTTGCCATGTCCAGCACATTCATGTAGAAATCCTGTATGCTATCATCTTCCTTCATCTTCTGGTTCTCAAACTTAGTGGTCAGCAATTGGAGTCTGGACATCTTCACCTTAGAGGTTCCTTCATGAGTTGTCTTCAATATTTCCCAAGCATCTTTTGCAACAGTACATTGCTTAATGAGTCTGAACATATTCACATCAACACCATTGAATATTTCATTCAAAGCCTTTGAGTTACCAAGAGACAGATCATCTTCAGCTTTAGTCCACTCCTCTTCTGGTTTCAGAATCTCAGTTTTGTTCACATCTTTGTCTAAAACCACAGGATGATCCCAGCCTTTAATCACAGCTTTCCAAGTCCTGCTGTCAATAGATTCTAAGAAAGCACACATCCTAGACTTCCAATATTCATAGTTTGTGCCATCTAGTAGGGGTGGTCTATTGACATAACCTCCTTCTCTATCCATGCTTGCCAGAAAACACTACTCTGGATCTCACCCAAAACACAAGCAGGGTGCTTGCTCTGATGCCAATTGAAATTCTGGCTGGACAGATTAAAAACACAATGCAGGGCACAATAGCTTACTAAAACAGAGCACACACAAACACAAAGCAAAAACAAGAAAATAAACGTGCAGGAAAGATAAAAAAGGCACAAGGTTTGTTAACCCAGTTCGGAGTAAACACCTCCTACTCTGGGGGATACCAATCCAGGAAGGAATTCCACTATAGGAATTAATCCTTATGACTCAAGACACTGAACACCCAGTTCCCAGCCTAAGCAATTAACTTCCTCCTAGTCTGAATTCTACCCAACACGTTGAGTATTAGAGACCACTAACTTCCTATTCAAGTAACACACCTGTTACTGAACCCCTTAAACAAAACTACCCTGTTTTGAAGAAATACTTCAATACATGAACAACACTCGTACCTACAGGCTTAGATTGATTACAACTCAATAACACACCTAAACCAACTCAATAGAGTGGTGCACAAATAAAGCTAAAAGCTTAAAAACTCTAAGACTCTATTTCTCTTATTTTCTTCAATAATCTGTATATCTTGAAAGCAGCAGCAGCACTCCTTATATAACCTTCAGTCAAGCAGCATAAAACTCAATCCAATCTTCTAAATTGATTTACTTCTGAATTATGAATGATCCAATAAGGAAACAAATAAACCAGGAAAGTATCTTGCCAAGATTCATTCTGAAAAATACGAGCATTCATAAAAACGTGCCAAATCTTCATTAAATCTTCACCAATTCAATTAGCATTCTAGAAGACATATGCGTGGATAAATCCTTGCTAAATCTTGCAAAGATTCGCGCAAAAATAACTTGAAAATAACCAGCTTCTGAAGAAGTCAACAAAAGTCAACACTGGCATAGAGCGTCTGATGCTTCAGACTCACATTTCAGCTTCTGAAGTGCTACAGTGCGTCTGAAGCAATTTTCAGGTTCTGAACAGCTCCAAATCGGATTTCTTGCAACTGAAGACTTGTTTTAAACATGGAGATGCTTCTATTCAACACATTGGATTTGCCAAAACATGCAGCCAACTTCAAAATACTCAACACTTTTTATTGTTCTATGCCTTATCGGCCTCTTGTCTTCTCAAAAACATTTTCAAAACTTTAAAATCAATCAAACAAATCACTCGGCTTTTTACCCCGAACTACATGATTTTGATCCCATTCGGGTATGTAGGCAAAAGACTTTGTCTTTCCAAATCAATAAAAATAACAAAAAATATTTTTTCTCTCTTTTTCATCACTTTAGTCTTTTTACACTTAGGCATTTATTTACAAGCAAATAAGTAATTTAGCATAAAGATAAAATAAAAACAAGAAGTTTCTATAGAGTACTATAGACGTTTAGGGTGCTAATACCTTCCCTTTGCGTAACCAACCCCCGAACCTTGATCTCTAAAAAATTTAGGGTTTATTCGAACCTTCCCCCTTTTCCTTGGAAAAATAAAAGATCGGTGGTGAACTTAATTTTGTGAGTCAACGCTAATTAATAGCTTGATATCCGAAAATCACCGCGACAATCGTCATTCTATTTTCAAAACATAAAATCAAACCGAACCTATTCTTGGTCCCCCGTGACCAATTGAACATATTATTGGTCCCCCGTGACCAATTGAACCTATTCTCGACCCCCCGTGGTCAATTGAACCCTTTCTTGGTCCCCCGTGACCATTTGAATCAATTCTCGACCCCCCGTGGTCAATTGAACCCTTTCTTGGTCCCCCGTGACCATTTGAATCAATTCTCGACCCCCCGTGGTCAATTGATCCCTTTCTTGGTCCCCCGTGACCAATTGAATCAATTCTCGACCCCCCGTGGTCAATTGAACCCTTTCTTGGTCCCCCGTGACCATTTGAATCAATTCTCGACCCCCTGTGGTTAGTTGAACCCTTTCTTGGTCCCCCGTGACCAATTGAACCTTTTCTTGGTCCCTCGTGACCAATTTGAATCAATTCTCGACCCCCCGTGGTCAATTGAACCCTTTCTTGACTCCCCGTAGTCAATTGAATCAATTCTCGAGCCTCCGTGGTCAATTGAACCTTTTCTTGGTCCCCCGTGACCAATTGAATCAATTCTCGACCCCCCGTGGTCAATTGAACCTATTCTTGGTCCCCCGTGACCAATTGAATCAATTCTCGATCCCCCGTGGTCAATTGAACCCTTTCTTGGTCCCCGTGACCAATTGAATCAATTCTCGACCCCCCGTGGTCAATTGAACCCTTTCTTGGTCCCCGTGACCAATTGAATCAATTCTCGACCCCCCGTGGTCAATTGAACCCTTTCTTGGTCCCCCGTGACCAATTGAATCAATTCTCGACCCCCCGTGGTCAATTGAACCTGAAGGTGAGAAAAACACACACAAGAAGGGGGGGTTGAATTGTGTGACTCAAAAACTTGGATCTATTCTTCTCAAATACTTAAGACAAGTTCAGAATCTGAAATGAATCAGTTCTGAACTATTTCTCAGAGTTATGCAGCGGTTATAAGGAGTAAATAGAGAAGGGAAGAGATGCACACAAGATTTATACTGGTTCCTTCTAAATGTGAGAAGTAGTCCAGTCCCCTTGTTTTCCAACAAGAGAGTTCTACTATAATCATAAGATTACACTTGCTCAACCACTAAGGAAGAGACTTCCAGTTGCTCAACCACCAAGGAAGAGGCTTCTAATGCTCATACATGTGTTCTTATTGAACAGGACTTCATAATTACTATCACATAATTGACTTATGCTAAGTAAGTTATGTCTAAGTCCATCTACCAGCCAAACATTATCAATGTACAGGGAAGAATTACCTATCTTACCAGTACCAATGATCTTTCCTTTCTGACTTCCTCCAAACCCCACAGTTCCTCCCTCTTTCAGAGTCAGGGTTTGGAACATAGACTTGTCCCCTGTCATATGATGCGAGCATCCACTGTCCAGGTACCAGGACCTTTCCTTTTCTTTGGATGTTAAGCATATCTGCAATTGAAATGATCTCAGACTTAGGCACCCAGATTTTCATGGGTCCTTTGGGGTTAGTCTTGAAAGGTTTTGGCTTTTTCATCTTGTGTCTGAAGCTATGATATTCAGACTTGTTCTGATACTTAGGATATGAATCCTTATATCTGGAATAAGTCTGAGTTTCAGAACCTGAGTTCTCACTAAGCTTGTTCCTTCATAACCATTCTTAATTTCCAATCACTAAACACGTGGTTCTGAAATCACTTGAACAAAGCATTAGCAAATAACCAATTTTCTATTTAACACTTTGTTATCATCAAAACCATAAAGAGAGATATGTTTTACACATAATGTTTCAACAATCTCCCCCTTAATTCAGAAGAGAGTTGTTTAACACATTTTGTTCCAACAGAACCCTTTCTTGGTCCCCCGTGACCAAATCAAACCTAATTCTTGATCCCCCCGTGGTCAATTCAATCCTTTTTCACATACGAACATGTTTTGTCTATTCTAACGCGATACAAACAAACGCTTAAGCCTCCCTCACGCGAGCATACAAGCTACGTTTAACCACAAGAATACGATCAAAAACATCGTTCTTTAAAATCAACCAACAAACAAACGTTTTTCTACCAAAGAACTATGTAGCTTTGAATTCTCCATCGCACCAGGAGATACGTAGGAGCAAGACCCCGTTCTTGTCAAGCACAATAATAAAAAATATATTTTTCCCTTTTTCTTTCTCCCCTTTATATATTGAAGCATAGCAAGCAAAACTTTAAAAACACTTTTAGCCTTAACTAACTAGGAGGTTCCCGTTGAGTACAACGGATGTGAGGGGTGCTAATACCTTCCCCTTGCATAATCGACTCCCGAACCCGATAATGGTTGCGATGACCATCCTTTCCACATCGCTAAGGGTTTTATCAATGTTTCCCTTTAAAAATAAAACTTAAGGGTTTTATCAACGTTTCCCTTTACAAATAAAAACTTTGGTGGCGACTCCGCATTTTCTTTCCGAGCGTCTTATTACGCTCGAGCGAGCGTTTTTTTTTAGAGAGCGCACACGGGGAACTCACAAACCTAACCACATTTCAGCTATCAAATAGGGAGAAGTTCGCCACAACAATTCAAAGGCGAACTAGAGGGCCTGTGAAGCCATTTTAATTATTACTTTGTCTTTTATTTCTTATGTTTCTGTATTGTTTAAATGAAGAGGAGCACGGATTACTCTTTTCCCACGTAGTAGTGGGGTTTTTAACGAGGCCCTGCTTTCTTATCAAAATATATCTATATCACTTATTTTATATTACTTATATTGCCTGAAACAGATCAACAACGCCAAGAACGAAAGAGATCGCCACCTAATTCCTTAACCCTATCGAGGGTTGCCACCTAATTCCTTAACCCCAATGAGGGCTCTAAGACGTCGTGAGCTTAAATGAGTCCGCCACCTAATTCCTTAACCCTATCGAGGGTTGCCACCTAATTCTTAACCCCAATGAGGGCTCTGAGACGTCGTGAGCTTAAATGAGATCACCACCTAATTCCTTAACCCCACTGAGGGCTCTAAGACGTCGTGAGCCGAAAATGAGATTGTCACCTAATTCCTTAACCCCACTGAGGGCTCTAAGACGTCGTGAGCCGAAAATGAGACCGCCACCTAATTCCTTAACCCCAATGAGGGCTCTAAGATGTCGTGAGCCGGAAAGGAAACCACCACCGAATTCCTTAACCCCAATGAGGGCTCTAAGACGTCGTGCGCCGATAGGATTGTCCACACAAGAAACAATAACTTTGAGAATAAAATCACTCGACAATTTTTAAAAGAAAAAGAAATTCTGAGATAAGAAGAACAGAAAGACGAGCAGCTTAAAGGAAAATGCATCATTACAAATCTGGAGAGAGTACTGAGTTCAAAACAAAATCAAAATTACAACAAGTACGATTATGGTTCGTCCACCAGGACGCCATCTACAATAACCTTAAAAGAATCAAGGGCGGAAAGATCAACTCCAGGTTGCAAGAGAACGACTTGAGCTTTAGCCCGTTCAAAACCAGAGTCAAAGGTCAGGGCTAACTCGCCCTTCGCATCGGAAACCTCAGCCTTAAGCTGGTCTTCCCTTTCCACTCCAGCCGCGACTGTGCGCTCTCGTTAAAAAAAACGCAAACCCTCGAGCGTATACGAACGCTCGAAAAGTTGTGTGAAGTCGCCACCAAAGTTTTTGTTTAAAGGGAACATTGATAAACCCTTAAGTTTTTTATTTTTAAAGGGAAACGATAATAAAACCCTTGACGATGAGGAAAGGATGGTCATCGCAACCATTACCGGGTTTGGGAGTCGATTACGCAAGGGGAAGGTATTAGCACCCCTCACGTCCGTTGTACTCAACGGGAACCTCCTAGTTAGCTAAGGCTAGAATTTTTTCAAAGTTTTGCTTGCATGCTTGGATATGTAAAAGGGAAAAATAAAATATGATGAAAGGGATAAAGTTGTTTTTTATTATTGTGCTTGACAAGATGATGATCTTGCTCCTACGTATCTCCCGGTGCGATGGAGAATTCAAAGCTACGTAGTTCTTTGCTAGAAAAACGTATTTTGTTGGTTGTTTTTAAAGAACGATGTTTTGATCGTATTCTTGCGATTAAACATAGCTTGTGTGCTCGCACATGGGAGGCTTAAGCGTTTGTTTCGAATCGCGCTAGAATAGATAAAACATGTCCGTTGGGGAAAAAAGGTTTGAATTGGCCGCGAGGGGCCAAGAAAGATTAAAATGACTCAACCGAGTCGAGAAAGGTTCGATTGATCCGACGGGATCAAGAAAGGGTTCAATGGACTCAACCGAGTCGGACATTGACCAAAGTGACTCAACCGAGTCGAGGAAAGGTTCGATTGATCCAACGGGATCAAGAAAAGGTTCAATGGACTCAACGGAGTTGAACATTGACCAAAAAGACTCAACCGAGTCGAGAAAGGGTTCGATTGATCCAACGGGATCAAGAAAAGGTTCAATGGACTCAACGGAGTCGAACATTGACCAAAAAGACTCAACCGAGTCGAACATTGAATCAAATGGTCACGGGGGACCAAAGGGTTCAAATTGACCACAAAGGGCCAAGAATTGGTTTGGGTGTGTTGGATGCGTTGAAAATAGAATGACGATTGTCCGAACAACGAGACATACGTCAAGCATTCGTTCAATCGGGGAAATGGGGAGACATACGTCAAACCATCCCTTTTTCATTCAAGTTTTGTTTGAAATTTAAGAAATCCCCAAAGTTATCAAAACACTTGGTTGTTGAAACTCGATAAAAGTTTTAATGTTCAAATTAGTTGTTGCAACCTATGAACAAGTTTGTTTCGAATGAGTAAAAGGTGCACAAGTCATGAAAATGAACAAGTTTTGCACAAATTTGGAAAATGCACAAATTCAGCTCAATTTAAGCTTAATTTTAAAAAGTGAGCAAGTTCGGCTCAAGTTCAGGTTTTGATTGAAATTCATGAACAAGGTTGCTGTTCAAGATTGGTTTTGAAAAACAATGAACTTAGCTTATTGCTCGAATTTGATTTTGAAAGTTTAATGAACGTAACTTGTTTCGCAAGTTATTCAAAAAGTGTTGCTCAAACTTGTGAATTTTCCAAATATCATGCAAAACTCTTGTTATGTTTTGAACAAAATGGGTTTTAATCCTCTTAGGTTCTGAGCTTTTAGGTTAGAACCCCAAAAATTGGCTTTTTAGAAGCCTGAACTCAGGTTCTGAGTTCTGTCATGGTCACAAAGCGACCAGAGCTTCGCACTGCGAACTCTGCGAAATTTTGAGTTCAGAAGCTGCTTCTGAACTGCTGTTCAGAAGCAACTTCTGAACAATCTCTGGACTTTTGGAGGAGTGAAAAGCTTTTGAAATTAGCAATAAAATGAGTGCAACAACTCAGTTTAAATGTTTTGCAAACCTTGGAATTTCTTTGAAGTTCAAAAGGGGTTTTGAATCAAAAATGAGTTTAAAAAACTAATGAAGATGCACAACTGAGATTGAACCAAGTTGGAATCAAAAGCAAATGCAAACAGTATGCAAAACGAAATAGAAACAGGTTAGGATGACTTACCAACTCCTAGCCCAAAGCTTTGGTTACAAGAGATAAGAAAGGCTTGAAATGATGATGGTTTTGCAAGGTTTGGAAAAAGTTTGATAAACAGCACAAATCAAATGACAATTTGCTTTGGTTCTTCACTCTTTGTGTGAGGTTTAGTGGCTGTTTGGGAGGTTTGATTACTTGGCACTGGTTTGGGATGATTTGTGCAAGAAAAGGATTGGAATTTTCTCTAAACTTGCTCCAAAACCAACTCTGTTTTTGTGTAGAAAATTCACTCAATTTTCACTCACTAAGAACTGGTTTTTTGCTCTAAAATCTCTGTTAAAACTCTGTGTGTTCACCCTCATCTTCTCTTTCTTAATCCTGCAGCAATGCATTGCTTAAATAGGCAAATTAGGATCAAAATGTCATGATGGAAAATCTTACAGCAGAGCTGTTTTTGTGCTATGATCATGACTAAATTGCTTTGCATTTAATGCTAAAGTGAAGAGGTGACCTTGCCTTGCTGCAATGGTCAAGACTTTGGCTAACACCAGTCATCAATGAAGCTGATTTTAGATAGCATGATGATGAAAAAGTGAGAAAAACAGGGCAGCTTGCAATTGGGCTGTTCTTGGGATCAATCCTTGCAATCTTGAGGGGTCAAGCAAGGAAAACGTGCACTGTGATGTGCAGAGGTTGGGGGAAACAAAAGGAACATGTGGGATGGTGTGAGAAGGGGAGAAAAGCTGCTGAAAACAGGGCAGCACTCATGGTGTTTGGGCTAGCAAAAACCAGTTGTGTTTGACTGGTTTTGGGGGAGAAAGAAGGAAGAAAAACAAGCAAGCTGGTGGCTGGCAAGTTCAGGGTCAGTAGCAGGTCAATTGGGAGGGATGAGAGTTGCCCAAGGGCAAGCCAACTTGCTTGGCACATGCTTGGTTGGAAGAAAAACCTTCTCACCTTGGCTTTAATGGCACATGCTTCAATTCTTGCTTTGCTGAGTCCAAACGGCCACAATTGATGATAATAGCAATAATAATAATGATAGGTGATAATAATAATAACTATAATGAAAACAAATCAAAGAAATTAAAATCTGCAAAAAAAAATCGCAGACTTCGCAGAGCGATGGGGACTTTGCTCTGCGAAGTCCTCCTTTCTTTTTGTTGACTTTTTGTTGACTTTGTTGACTTTTTGTTGACTTTTTCTCCCTCTCTTTTTTTTTGAATTTTTGTTTTGAAAAAGCTTGGGACAAAATTAGGGTACAACAGCGACATCATTTTGAAGCTTCGCGATAACCCCGTCCTTCCCAGCAAGATCCGCTGCATAACCAATTTTCAAATCCCAACTGAGGGCTGGAAACCTACCACCTCGCATAAAATCTCAAAAGCGCGTATAAACGCCCAGCTGTTGGGCTGCAGCTGAGACGGCGCCACATTCAAACAATTGAGGACGTTGACCACAAATGGCGTGAAGGGATAATTCACACCCAGATCTTCAAAGACAACTGTATACATGTGAAACATCTCATTCTTCACCCCCTTCGGCCTTCGTAAGCACACCTTCTCGCGTGGGCGACAATGTTCCAAGACCACGTCCTCTTCAAATCCCGTAGAAGACATGTGCAGCTTACTCCGAAAGAACGCCACCGGCTGGGGATCCATATACACGGATTCTGAATGAAGCACTTCGTCGGCGAAGCTCTCTTACTCTGATCCACTAGAGGACGCCATGTAACAAATTCCTCTCCTACAAAAGGGACTTGGGTAAACAGAAAGAATAACGCAGTCAGATGAATTTCCACTACTACTCCCTCCTTCACCCTCGTCCGAATTGCTTGAAAATTCCACTAAGAGGGAGTGGCCGTAATAAGCGTTCTCAAACACCACCCAATCGGTGGTTCCATCTGACCGCTTCGCATGTCTAACGCTTTCCCTCTACAACTTAATCCTCTCCTCCGAACTTGCTGGCGATAACTTCCTACCCGCCCCATCACACTCCCTAATTACTACCATGCTACGGACCTGTACTAGCTGTGAGTACAATATAGGAAAACTAGGGTTTTCTGAGTCTGTTTAGGTCATGCCTTGGGAATGATCCCAAGGTTACTATTTGTAGCCTCAGTTTGGGCCTATCCGATCATGGTTTGGGCCCAAATCGTATTGGGCCAAAACCATGACTAGGGCGCCCTCATAGGCTGCTGAGGGCGCCCCCAGAGGACCTCTTTTTAGGAAAGTTCCCTAAGGTTATATATGATTGTCAGGTGGGTCTTGTGCCCTTCTAGAGGGCGCCCAGCCTGACTCTAGGGGTCCCAACCCTTGTTTGTAGGGACTACAGGCCTAATTAGTAAGATCTACAGTCCACAGCCCAACAAGCACGAGCTTTGGAACAAGGCGAAGTGATTAAACTATTAATGGGAATTTGTCTATGACTCTTGCCCAGTAAGTGAGACTTACTAGTCATAAGGCTATGTGAAAATTTTTGAATTATGGGGTGTAAAGTTTTTTATGAGTACTAACTCGATACGGGTGCTGGACCAAACATGGGTGCTAGCCCAACATGTGTGCTAGCTCCATGTTTTTGTTTTGGGGCCTTGGTGGGTGCTAGCTCGATGAGAGTATTCCTATTAGCCCAACAAGCACGAGCTTTGGAACGAGGCAAGGTGATTTAAACTATGCAGAGAGAGTGACTTTATTGAGTGGTTAAGATCGCCACGCCATGACTAAGCCCAATATGGGCGTGATATGTTTTTGAATTTTAGATTCAGAGCGCGCCCTAATGATATCCGACGGTTGAAACGGGGCGACCGTTCGCTTTCGCTGACGTGTTCGCATCGCAACGGCTCTTGGAAATCATGCCAATTTAAGTGACGTCATCTGCGCGTTTTCCTAGGCTTTTGTACTTTGAACAGTTTTTCGGATCTACTTTCCTTGTTGCCTATTTGTCTCTTATCTTTTCACTTTCCTCCCTCTTCTGTTTCCTCAAAAATGTACCGGCTTCCTGGATCGTCTCTTGCCTTTGGAGATCGCTGCACCTTCAATTTCTGAATCGTTTGGAGCTTCTTTTCATCCTTGATCTCTCGCTATCGTTTAAATCCAGGTAATCCCCTTAGATCTCCTCCTTATTAATTAGATTCGTAGCATGGTAGTGATTAGAGAGTGTGATGGGGCGGGTAGGGAATTATCGCCGGCAAGTTCAGAGGAGAGGATTAGGTTGTGGGTTTTCCGGCCGGGTTTTGCAGAAGAAGAAGAAGAAGAGTGGGTTTTGCAGAGAAGAAGAAGAACTGACGGGAAGAAGAAGATAATGGAGGGAGTAAAAGAAGATCCTAGGGTTTTGTAATTTCTATTTTTGTTTTATGGTTTTCTGAATTCAAATAAATGGTTTATAATATAATTACACAGGTGGCATTTTATTATAATTAAAAAATAAAAAAATAATATAATTACACAGTCAGCTGGATACGTCAGCAGATTCTGCTGACAAGTTTAAGTGAGGGACCAATAGTGGAAGAATCTGAAATGATAGGGACAGAATCTAAATTTTTCTTTTTACAAGGACTAAAACCAAAATTCGCTCATATTACAGGGACCAAAAGCGGTATTAACCCTAAAAAAGTTGGACTATCCATTAAGAGTTTGATTTCAAACTGAAATAATTGTCGACAGGAATTGAAAGGTGGAGAGTCTCCACCACTAGGAGACTAGTAAGAAAATTATTGATAAAGTTGGGTTATTATCAACTAGTTCACCACTAGGAGTGAGCCACTGTTTCTTTTCCACATTTAGCTTTTTCGATGGACCTACAATAAATTGAGATGAGGAAAATGACGAAAGAATTTTGAGCTTGAATTTTGGGTATTTTCAGTTAACGATTTTGACAAAATTACTTTTGTGTCTTTTAATTTAATTTTATATAACAATTTATTTATTTAATATTTTTTATCTCATTCAGATCATCCAAATATCATGGATCTTCAAAAGAATTAGAGCCAAAGTAATAAGTATTATTTAGATGAAACGAATACAAGATAAGCTTATAAATGAACTATTATGGTGTAGCAAGAGTACACAACCAACAACAATATTATTGAGACTCAAACTACAGTTAGTTATCACCAACTAACTAACCAATTGTAACACGGCATATAGAAAACAAAAAAAATGACACTACTGACAAACATTAGTATTGAAATTTGGGGTTTAACTCATCTTTACAAAACCGGCTTGTATTATGAGACTCTTTAAGAACTAGAGTCACATAGTTTCATAACATTTTGGAGACAAACAAGGTTTAACCAAAACCTCAAGTGGAGTAACTTTGGTGCTAGTAAATTCAAGGACTTCACTCAAATCAATTGATTCAGGAGATAGATTCAAGATTTCAAAAGAATGCAAGAAATTAGCTAGAATATAATGAAGCATATGCAAACCAAGGGACATTCCAGCACACATCCTTCTTCCACTTCCAAATGGCAACAACTCAAAATTTTGACCCCTAAGATCAACATCTTTGTGAGTGGTAAGAAACCTTTCAGGTTTGAATTCTAATGGATCTGACCAAACCCTAGGGTCTCTATGAATCTTCCATAGATTTGGCATCAATCGAGTTCCCTTTTTGATATGGTATCCACCTATTGTGCAATCTTCTGTGAATTCACGAGGTGACGAAAATGGAGCTGGTGGATATAATCTTAGTGTCTCTTTAATTATAGCATGAAGATATACTAATTTATTAATATCTGACTCTCTTACACATTTTTCTTTTCCAATTTGTGTGTTAAGTTCTTCTTTTGCCTTTTTCAATACAAGAGGATTTTTCATTAGTAAAGACACTGTCCATGTAAGTGTTCCTGCGGTTGTGTCACTTCCTCCTAGGATCAATTCCTACAAACACAAGTTCAAATTACATTAGAAGAATGCCCCAATGGATATATCCTCCAAACTTTTCATAATTGCCACCAAAATATATTTTAAAAAAATCATAAAGATAACACTCATTGTCATTATGTAACTTATTTAAACAACAAAGAGAGCTTCTGATGTAAATTACAGTATAAAGGTATTCAAACTCATTTATAACCAAGAACAAAAGAAAATGAGGAAGTGCACATATAAAAAAGGTTGGGAAATGTTAACGAGTGTCACAGTGATACTCTTTAAGCACCTTAAGTGGTTAGCTATTATAAAAATTTGTGTATTCAATGCATTGAAAATTGAAATATTTAACTTTTTAAAAAATAGTTTCTTAATATGGAGCCCTTAAAAAGTATCCAGAGACACTCGTTAACATGTAACTTAAGGGCATAGGTTATGAATCCATAAATAGAAAACATTTGTTGAGAAAAATTATTTTTCAACTTTTTAAAAATTAAATTAACACAATTTTCTTTATATAATTTGTATTTGTGGATCTTTAACATGTATTATAAATGCACATGTTAGCATTTCCCTATTTATTATGACGTCTCATTTTTATTAATGATGTAAAACTACTTTGATGATGATATAACATCGTTAAATAACATCATTAATTTAGACAAGAAACTATGTACAACCTCACTTATTCTTAATTTTTTTTCTTCTTGTTGGAATTACGTTTTTCTAGAAAAATTAAACATACAACCTATTTAAAAAATAATAATATCTAGCAAAAAAATCAACAAGTTATAAAATATAAATTAAAATATGGTGTACGTACCAATGTCGTGGCTTTGATTACGGTATCTGCATCAAACCTCTCAATTGGTTTGTCATTAAGCACCAAAAGCATAGCATCCATGAAGTCTCTTTCCCCCACAACCTTATCATCACTACCTAAACCCTTCTTTTCACGATGCTCTTCTAACCACTTATTCAACATTTTATCAAATTTCTTTGCACATTTTTTCATTTCCTTCTCATGACCTCCTAAATCCAACCACCTTAAAAATGGCACACCATCTCCCACAGTGAATGTCCCAATCAAACGCATAAAATCCCTTATATTTTCCAAAAATTGTGTTGCTTCTTCCTTATTTCTCTCTTCCACATCACCAAAACATCTCTTCCCAACAACCATTCTTAGTACCATATTTAATGTCAATTGTGCAAACCATTTTTTCAACTCCACTGACACATAGTCGTTAGTACTAGACTCGCTAGTACTAGCCTTGGTGTCATTGAACGGTTTAGATTGCAATGACACTTGACTTTGATGGGACCAAACATTAACAAGCTCTTTAATCGAAGCTTGAACTTCTGAAACACGAATGTGGCTCAAAAGTTCAATTCGACGATTAGAGAGAATCTCCAAGGTAACAATTTTCCTTAATTGACGCCAATATGTTCCGTACGGTGCCCAACCAATGAAAGCTTGATTATACGACATGATTTCAACCGCAACCGGTTTAGGGCGTGACGAGACAACGGTGTCATTTTTGGTGAAACATTCTTTGGCTAATTCCCAATTGCTAAGTACCAAAGCATGGGTAGCACCTAGCTTGATTGTGAATATGGGTCCATATTTGTCAGCTAAGGCACCTAAGGTTTTGTGGGGTGTTTGTGTATTTCTCATTAGTGGAAGATGACCTAGTATTGGCCATGACCCTGGAATTGTAGGAGGTTTTTTGGTATGAGAAACTTTCGATAAACGAAATAGAAAGAAAAGGAGGGAAAATAGAGAAATAAGTGCTATGATGAGGTAATTTAGAACCAACTCCATTTTTTGGTGTTGGGGGAGGTTGTGAATTGATAGGCTTGATCATTGTGGTGTTGAAAGTGCCATACTTGCTTTTATAAGGATTTGTGTGGGTTATGCATTCGTGACCATTTTTTAATGGATTTAATTTTATAAAAAAATAATAAAAGTAATCTTTTTTTTTTTTCCTAAAAAAAGTGCTCTCATTCACTTCTAATAAAATAAAAGTATTAATTCAAGATGGGTGGCTGGATTAACGTGAGGTCGTGATCAAAAGTCAAACGGTGGCTCACACTCACTATAGGAAGAGCCAAAACATATTTAAGTGCTCTCATTCACTATGTTGTCTTGGACAGTGTTGTTTAAATCTATTTTACGTGTTGTTCGTTTGATTAAGATTGAGATATCAATTTCAATTGACTACATATTTAAGTTTGTCAACGTTACAAATTCGAAAGACAATGATATTTCAGTTGTTTGTATTTTGTCACCTTATTTTTAGGTATTTTGATTAACCTGAATGTTGTAAATTTAATTGCAAATCATTTTTTTTTATTTTTAACAATATTAATTTGTGTTTGTTCTGATTTATTCTATCAATTTATATTAATAAAAAAATATTATTTTTGATCTGCTTTATCAATTTGATGTTGCCTACGATTTTTCTTCAAACGTGGCTGCTCACCTTTGGTCTGGTCAGAACGATATCGTTTTGTAATCCTACAGACAAGATATTTATTTGTTTATTTAATTATATGGAGACACTGGAGCATATTATAAAAATCTAGATATAAAAAATTTGATGTGCAAGGAATCCAAGAAGGATAAGATACCGCTGCATAGACAAAGACAAAACTTTTATTGCCGCCAGAGTAGGGTTTGATGTTTTTTTTTTTTTCTTCAAAAGTTTGATGTCAATTCCACAACTGGACCACACATATTTTTTAAAGCATGGAAGAGTCAAATTCAAATATAATTTAAGTTAGATTTCGATATGCAAAATTTTACCATGAGACATTGCCAAGCTCGACTTACCGATGTTGATATGTTGAAATTTTTTTTCTATGTCCCTCTTGGCCAAAAAAATGATTTTTTTGACCCCCTTTAAAAATATTTACCAAAATGACCCACTTTCATTTTTGGGGGGTTTTTTTTTTCGTTTAGTGTCATTACCGCCATTCCAATTGGCGGTAATGGCAGAAAATTACACTGTGGCGTCAGAAAATAGAAGGGGTGCAGGAAGCTTGCAGGCTTGACCCTGTTTTGCTTTTTGTTTTTTTGAAGTGACCCATTACCGCCAATTGGGCCGGCGGTAATGGCTTTTATTATTTATTTTTTTTCGTTTTATACTTTTCACCCCATTTTTTATTATTCCCCCACCCCTATAAATACCCAACAACACCCCTTTTGTCTAAATTAACTCAAATTTTTTCATACATTTTCTCGCTTTAATTCCAAAAAATAAAATATATACCGTCGTAGTTTGGTAATTTATACTGTCGTAGTTTGGTAATAAAATATATACTGTCGTAGTTTGATCAATATATACTGTCGTAGTTTGGTAATAAAATAAAAAAACCAAAAAAATAAAAAAAATAAATATATTGATTTAAAAAAAATAAATACATAATTTAGACGATCCTATTTTTTTCTTCTAAACCAGTTACCCCAATGTAAATTATGACTTCCCGTAGCACAAAATTTATTTTTTTGAGTTCGTACGGGTCGTTGGGGTTGCTGTTGGTCTTCCTCTTCCACTACCTCGTCGTTTATTTCAGCTTCATTTGTTTCCAAATTCGCCTCATTTTGCACTTGTGGTGAGACAGAGTTTGCCCAAATATCATTTACAAAATCATCGTCGTTAAACCCCGCAGCCAGTGTTTCTATGGGATTGGTTTGTGTTTGTGACCATTGTGGGGTGTAGTTTGTTTGTGGATAATTTACAATGGTTGGAGGGGTTGGTAGGTTGAAAGAGGGGTATTCAGGGTAACTGATGTGGGGTGTGTTTTGGGTTGGAATAAAGTCATCGATGGAATAGTTTGATGTTCGGGAGCTTTCTCCATGATGACTCTGTTGGGAGTAGCTAGGATATGGTATTGGGGAGTGTTGGGGGAACTGGTTTGTGGATTGTGGTGGGGATTGGTAGGTCTGGCTGTAGTTGTAGCTGGTGGATTGGTTGAAGCTTGGGTCAAAGTATGTGGGTGTAGGTGTGATGAATTGACTAAAGGGTGGTGGGGTATCTGACCAGATGTTTGCATCTGTCACAAAGGAGGGGTCTGGTGGTGTTTGATAGGTTGCTGATGCTGCGGGATATTCCGACGACAGTTGTTGTAAAATTCTGGAACATTCTTCCATTGGGTTTCGCAACAGCGCTTCTCTAGAAATCCACAGATGATCTCTAAAAAAGGTCCAATACCATTCAAAATATTGACGGTTTGGAAAAACCAAGTGGTTATATTTAACTCCGTCAAGTGCTAATTGAAGACGATTGTTCCAATTTTTTATTTGAAACTGAAATTGATCTCCCCACGAGCCTTTTATTTTTTTTATTCGCCAAAGATATAATGTGGAAATGTGTCATATCTTCTGGCACGGCGGGTGGAAGTTGAGGTAAGCCAAATTGTAGTCTGACTCTATCTGTATGATGCCTTTCGACTATCTCGAAACAGATGAGATATGTGTTTGCAGACCATATCTGGCTTTCCTCTTCGTTGTTGTAATGGAAGTGGAGATAGGGCCTCCAGCAAAACTGTTTAAAAAAGAGGAATGTTAGTATTCTAATGTTGCTTAAAAAGTAATCCCGAAAAAAAGTTAAGTTTCATACCTGATCGTATGTCATATTGTCTATTTTTGAACGTGTTGAAAAGAGATTATGCCGAGGATTTTCCATATATTTACTCCCACGTTCTAGCCATCTAGTTAATATTATTAAAACGAGATAATTAATATACCTGATAATTGAATTTAAAAGTTAATAATAAATAATATATTTATTTAACTTACATAGTTGCCAAAGGAGGTTGTCTTTCAGCTTGTGGTAGGTTCTTCGGCACGGGAGATATGCATGACATTCTTGACCAAGCCCATGCCTGTAGGAGTATTGTGCACCCAGTTGTGTCACTAACGCCATTTATTGCGGCGTCACACATAGCTCTGTAAAGCGTGGCCAAACAAGCAGAACCTCAGCTGTACTGTCCAACCTCCTCTGGTGATTTATTCAACAATGGCAACCATTTTATATGTACAAGGTTGCCAGAAAAATTAGGCATTAAACGAGTGCCTATCAAGTATAAGACATATGCTATAAACAGGTGCTGAACTGTGGGGGGGCCTACTTCCCCGTTACCTACAATATAAGATTCTAACCAACTTAATCTTATTTGCAGACCGTCACGCCTTTTTTTATTAGGCATTGCGCCTAAAATTTCTTCAACTAATTCCCATTTTACGGTCGTAGGTCCGGTAACCGGTGCACCGTTTACCTTCAAACCAAGGAGCATATGAACGTCTTCTAACGTAATAGTACACTCGCCGGAAGGAAATAGAAATGTGTGTGTCTCTGGCCTCCATCGTTCTAATAAAGCGGTTATTAGACGATTATCGACCCTGTATTTATTAATCTTTGTAACCTCCCATAAACCAGCCACCTTTAACATATCAACAATGGACGGCGGCACGGCAAATTCCACTATATGACAGCGATTCCGAATATAATGTTTTTCCTCTTCCTACAATAAAAAATTAACGAACGATTAATCATCCACATTTGAGAGTTTTAATTGATTTTGTGAATTATATACTGTGTGAAATAAATAAATTGACGAACTTAACGGAATAAATAAACAGATAAAATTAATAAAATAAACTTACATTTAGTGTTTCTGAAATATGACGGGATCTATGTTGGTTGCCTAGATGAAGGAATTATTCCATCTTGAATTGGTTTTAAAACAACGAGAACTTCAGAAAAATTATTTTGAAATTGAAAAATATGAAGGAAGAATTTATACTTTGTGTAAGGAAAGCGCTATGCCATGCATCAATTTATACTGAAGGAAGATGCATTTACTTATTGTTCACTTGCATGCCTTGTGAATTATTGCCTTGCATTATTATTCCACTCACGGACAATTTTATTGCTTTTCATTATTGCATCAAGTATAAGTCCCATCATCCTTTATGCCATGCCTACTGTAGCACGTGGGGAAGAAGACTCATTACCGCCAAATGGACTGGCGGTAATGAATTGGCCAACAAATTGTTGCCACGTGTCACTACTCATGCATGGCTTTTGTTGTTTCAAATTTCAGCCGTCCGCGTGTTCTTTTCCATTTGTTTTTAGCCTGCATTGTACAGTAGAACCTGACCAAAAGTAACTCATTACCGCTAAATTATTTGGCTGTAATGAAGTAGCCAATCGTAACACTCCACGTGTCATACTTGCTTGCCTATAAATGTATCGAATCGTAACAATTTATAACATGCAAATTGTTATAGCACACATAGAAAACAAACAACTATGGCACACACACCAGAAAATGTATTTTTCATTGTTCATTACAATGGAAAAGTTTTAAGAAACCAGTTTGGTTCATTTTTTGAAAGTGAACGAAGAAAATGTTTTAATATCAGTATCAAAAGCACGTTTGATCATTTGAAAAAAAGAATAGAGCAAAAGTTACACCTTAGTGATTCTCAGGTGATATCTAAAATTATTTACCGAGCACCACAAGCCTTTGCTGCAGGTCATGTCCAGTACAACGACGTAGAAATTTTTGATAACGATGACGTTGCAGATATGTTTGTCAGTTATAAATCTTTTCAGGTACTCGGTGCAGTTGAGTTATCAGTTACGGTAGTAAATAACGAGTTTCCACAACCTCGTCAAACACCACAACCCCGTCAAGTACCACAGCACACTCAAACACCACCGTATGAAAACGAACCGGCACAAAATCAATATGATTTTCAAGCGTCGTCTTCACAAAATTTACCGTACACCCAACCTTTCTCACACACACAATACGACTATCAACCATTTTCGGCACAACCTTTCTCACAACCACTTGACGAATATGAACCATTTTCATCACAACCATTCTCACAGACACAGTGTGAATTTGAACCGTCGTCTTCACAACCACCACCTCAAACGCAACCGCAACCACAAACACAAACACCACTACCAGAAATCTTCCGCCAACAATTTCAAGACATTCCAGATAACATTCAAGAAGAAGTATGTAGTAGTGAAAGTGACGAAGACGAATCACTTCAGCATGAGGATGACGAAGAAGACGATGGGGATGAAGACATCTTTGACAACATTTTTCCTGGCGCACAAGCACAACCAGCACAACCACCGCAAGAGGCAGTACCGATCAGAGCCGCTTATTGTCCACCGCTACATATGCGTAACGTTGATGTTGCTGCATATGATGCTATACCCACCGACGATCACTGGAATACAAATGTTGCCTTCGATGGGGCTATTGCGGTAGGAATGACGTTTCACACCAAAGAAGATTGTTTGCATGCCATCAAGTCATACCACATCAGACGTTCACTGGATTACGTTCACTCCGATCCAGGAAGATATGTTATTCAATGTACACACGAGACATGTCAATTTAAGTTGAGAGCGTCCTACAGGAAAAGGAGTGGCAAATGAAAAATTGGGACCATGATCGGTCCACACAACTGCACATCGTCTTCAATGTCACAAGATCACCGCAAGCTCAATTACAAAATTATAAGTGAAAGCATCAAAACCCTTGTGCATGCAGATGCCTCCACAAAGCCGAAGGTTATCATTGCACATATAAGAGAAAATTTTAACTACACAACCACCTATAGAAAGGCGGGGAAGGCGAATAACGCGGCAATCGAATCGATTTACGGGAATTGGGAGGAATCTTATAATGTTCTTCCCCAATGGCTGAACGTGATGAAGGAGACAATGTCAGGAACAGTCTTCGATTTGAAGACGCGAATTGCCGCGAACGGAGAGACACAGTTTCATCGTCTATTCTGGGCCTTCTATCCATGCATCAATGGGTTTAAGTATTGTAAACCAGTTGTCCATGTCGACGGAACGTGGTTGTATGGCAAGTATAAGGGAACGTTGTTGCTCGCGGTTGCGCAAGATGGTAACAACAAAACAATTCCAATCGCCTTTGCGCTTGTCGAAGGTGAGACAAAGGAGGGATGGAGTTTTTTCCTTAAAAATCTTAAAAGGCATGTCACACGAGAACTAGCCGTCTGCATGATCTCCGACAGACATGAATCGATTAAAAGTGCATTCAACGACCCACAGAATGGTTGGCAAGAAACTGGTTCAACTCATGCGTACTGCATCAGACACATCAAGCAAAACTTCATGAGGACAATCAAGGATGGAGATTTAAAGGATGTAGTAAATAATATGGGTATAAATCTTTTCTTACAAATTTTTTAATTAATGTTTTTATTAAAAAAATTTATCTGACTAAATTTTTTTCCATCATATACAGGATATGCCGTAAACATACCCATGTTTGATTACTACCACAGTATACCCATGGAGATTTAAAGGATTTGTGTGGCATGTCTTTTTGCCGAAAGGGCTCAAAGTGCGTTTGCAAGGGTAGGTTCTGGAGATGTGTTCAGCGAATATTGCCAGAATGTGATTAAGGATGACATTGGTAAGTCCAACACCCATCAAGTCGAACAGTTTGACCGAGAGAGCATACCTTCTCTGTCCGTGAGACAGTCAACTACAGGGAGGGAAGGCCAATGGGAACTTTCAAGGTGGACCTCCAAGCAGGGTGGTGTGATTGTGGGAAATATCAAGCTTTGCATTTGCCTTGTTCACATGTCATAGCCGCGTGTTCTTCATTTCACTATGACTACACAACCCTAATTTCAGATGTGTTCAAAAACAAGAGTGTTTATGCCATTTACAACACATCATTTAAGGTTGTCCACGACAAGAGTTATTGGCCCCCCTACAACGGTCCCAAGCTTTGCCATAATCCAGACATGCGAAGACTAAAGAAAGGTCGACCCAATAGTACTCGCATTAGGACTGAAATGGACGAGGAGGTGGAAGAAAGAAGACCGACACCGAGACTGTGTGGGTTGTGTCGGCATTCCGGACATATTAGGAGAAATTGTCCGACCTTAAATAACCAATAGTTAATATCATTATCAATTATGTGTGACTTTTTATAAATATTTGTGACTTTTTTTAAATCTTTAATCAAATTTCGTCGTTTAAAAAATATCCACGTATTATGATTTTAATGTTTATTTTAATTATGTTAATTAAATAATATAATAGACGAGAAAAGACAAACACGAAAATATAATAATTAATCAAAACACTACTAAAACCAAATTACATGAACTTAAAAAAGAAAACAAACAACATTAAAACAATTGATTCTCCACGTATCGACTATTTTGACTTAACGTCAAGATACCATGGACCTTGTGCATTTTCTTCAGACGAAAACATATCTTGAACATCAGCATCATTCTTCAGAAGTTTGTATTCGTAATAATAATCAAAGTCTTTATGCGTTCCCAAATCGATAAACCGCTCTCCGTAATAAATCTCACTGACTTTTCGTAAAGGCTCATTAGCTAGACGAAAAATATGATTGAGATAATTTTTCAACTCCACTAAAGTCATACATGGAGTTACTACCATTTCAAAAGGTCGTATATATTGATCAAATTTAATAGTGACCAATCTTAAAGGGGAAGGAGGAGGAGGAGGAGTAGGAGAAGCAGGAGAAATTGTATCTGAGCCAGAGTCAGACATAATGCGGAAGAAGTGAGAAAAAATGTATGAAAAAATTTGAATGAATTTGGATGAAAGGGGTGTTGTTGGGTATTTATAGGGGGTGAAAAATATAAAACGAAAAAAAAAATAATAAAAGCCATTACCGCCGGCCCAATTGGCGGTAATGGGTCACTTCAAAAAAACAAAAAGTAAAACAGGGTCAAGCCTGCAAGCTTCCTGCACCCCTTCTATTTTCTGACGCCACAGTGTAATTTTCTGTCATTACCGCCAATTGGAATGGCGGTAATGGCACTAAACGACAAAAAAAACCCCAAAAATGAAAGTGGGTCATTTTGATAAATATTTTTCAATGGAGGTCAAAAAAATCATTTTTTTTGGCCAAGAGGGTCATAAAAAAAAATTTCTTATATGTTTGTCTCTTGTAGGTAGAGATCTTTCCAGTCATATATTTATATATTATCCTTGCTCCTCAAGTAATTATGTAATGCACTTGTCACAAAGAAGAAGAAAAAAAAAATCATCATGGCATAGTATTAGCACTGTAATCATGGAATTATTATAATGCTCGGATGGGATAAAATAATCACTTAAAATAAGGTTAAAACTTTGCTTACATTGTGCACAAGTCTTAACTTAACGCACAAAGTCTTAACTTAACTATCGGTGCAGTTGTCTATGGTGGTTATATGTTTCTTGTTGTTGACTGGAACGGTGGGGTGTGTGTACATGCAGACACTCCGACGCTCAAGTCAGTATTTAGTAGAAGTGAGGGGTTTAGAGAATAGAGGGAGTCTAACCTTGGGGACTGCTGAGAGTCCCCTTTATAGAGAGTGGAGGTTGCAGGACCGTAGTCTGACACACGTGTGGCTCAGCGGTTACGGATTTGTGGAGATCGTAACCACCGAGGAGAGTTTGCGAGAGTCATGGAGAGGACCGTTATTGTTCAGTTTGAACGGGTCTCTGTTGCTCTGAGCACCCCCCCTCCCCCTCACGGGGAGGGGGGTGTGTTGCGAGTAATTTACCCAAATGCTGGATTTGGGTCATTTTGTATTGGGCCAATGTAAATGGGCCTTTGAGCATTTGCTTGGTCCTTAACAGTAGACCCCCAAGCCGTTGCTCTTGGTAAAGAGTGATGACTTTATGAAGACGAGGGTACCACTCATTGGAAGTTTTTAGAGGTGAGAACCCCTAATGTGTTTGTTGGGTCCGCGAGGGACAGGTTCGCATAATGAGTTGGTGCTTGTAACGAAGTTGGCTTGCCTGATAGGGAACAATGTTGTTCACAAAGGTATGCCACACAAATCCTACCATGGTCGGATCGGTCGTACCTTTCATGGTAAGGCCGGTTGTGCCTAGAAGTTACCAGTACCAGTCGTGTCTGGAATGTCACCTAACGTGTTATCAGCGATCGTACTGGTCGTGTCTGTAATGTCACCAAACGTATTATCAGCGATCATATTGGTCGTGTCTGGAATGTTACTAAATGTGTTATCATGTCATAGTCAATTGATCCTCTCTTCGTGAGAGACTCTTGCTCGGTAGGAGCGTCAGGGAGTTTGATCGATCGCGAGAAAGGCGAGCTTGACAACAGTTTAGAGGTGATTTCTATCACCTATCAGTCTGTCAACCAGTAGGATGGTGGGGCCAAAAGATTCCCTCATCAGAGAGTTAGTCGTTCGTCCCTCAGCATTTAATGCCCATATCTCGAGGACGAGACTGAGGTGACATGACCCTTGGTTTTTGATTGCCATGTGTAAACGCTAGTGGACTGTAGATCTTACCATTTAGGCCTTTAGGCCCTACAGACAAGGGCTTGGACCCTTAGAGTCAGGCTGGGCGCCCTCCAAAAGGGCACAAGGCCCACCTGACAGCCTATATAACCTTAGGGAACTTCCCTAAAAAGAGATCTTCTGGGGGCGCCCTCAGCAGCCTATGAGGGCGACCTAGTCATAGTTTTGGCCCAATTCGATTTGGGCCCAAAACCATGATCGGATAAGCCCAAACCGAGGCTACAAATAGTAACCTTGGGATCATTCCCGAGGCATGACCTAAACAGACTCAGAAAACCCTAGTTTTCCTACAATGTACTCACAGCCAGTACAGTTGGCGCCCACCGTGGGGCTACGGTAAAACTAACCTAGCCACCATCACTGAAACAAAAGCAGTCGATTCGCGCCCTCCGAACATTACCAGAACGCTGTGAATCCACCGTATCTTTCAGAAACAAACATCCGAATCCGCCGCGATTCAACCCTAAATCCATCCTTTTCACGATAAACCCTGACTCTGTTCAAACGTTCAACCCGTTCTTTGTTCGAAAAACCGATCTGAACCCTAAGATTCGCGAGCCCAATCGCTAATCTCCAACCGCCAATCTCAGTCCTCACATACCAACTCAAACAACCGTCATCGCCACCAATAATGGCGGACCCGGCGGCCTTGAAATCTCTACAGCAACAGATTCAGCAGCTTCGCGACCACAACGAAGCCCTGCAAGCGACAATGGAGACAATCCAGCAGCAGCAACACGCCGAAGGGAACGAATCTCAACAAGGTGAATCAGTAGATCCGGATCCACAACCACTTTCTGCCGAAGTTTGGAATGCGCCAGTCTCGGAAAACTTCAAGCCATCATCTCTTTCGTCTTTCGATGGAAAGAGCGACCCGGTGGAGCATGTAGCAGCTTTTAACACTCAAATGGCCATCATCGGCGCTGCTGACTCTCTCAAGTGCAAGTTATTGGCAGGAACACTCAAAGACGCCGCCCTTAGATGGTATATACCTACCCCGCTTTTCCGTCGTCAGCTACCAAGACATGACACGCAAACTAACACACCAGTTTTCAGCAAGTCGCCACCGCAAAGTATCATCCACCAGCCTCTTCAACGTCCGCCAAGGATTGAATGAGACCCTCCATGAATATCTCGCACGATACAATGACGCCACCATAAAAGTCATTAACCTAAACCAGGAGCTGTTCGTGGGAGCTTTCCAAAACGGCCTCCGCGCTGGCCAATTTAACGAATCGGTGGCACAAAAACCAGCTGATTCCATGGAGGAGATCATGTCCAGAGCGGAATGCTACATAAAGGGAGAAGAAAGCAACGCCGAAAAGAAAGCCAGAGATTCCAGAGAGTGTGGCCACAGCAACTACGACTATCGCAGAAGCTACTATCTGCCCGCCCACAGAGACAAAGCGCCGTACAAGTCCAAGACAGGAGCGCACCCCTACCAGAATCTTTCACAGCGCTCAACACTCGTCGCGAGCAGATCTGGAGGGATGTTTACCACTCTAGACTCATCCCCCCCGCCGCCAAGAGGAAACATAATGGGAAATGACAAAGATGCCTGGTGTAAGTATCACCGGATAAAAGGACACACCACAGATGACTGCATCCATCTGAAGAGAGAGATTGAGAAGTTGATTCAGAATGGCAGGCTAAGAGGATACGTCAAAGAAAGCAGGGAAGGAGACAGGCGCCCGCCCGAAGACCCCCCCAAAGGAGAAAGATGGGGCAAAGGATGGCGAGTGCCACACTTTGAACACTATATCTGGCGGGTTCGCAGGAGGCGGTGAATCCAGCACCTCTCAAAAAAGATATGTAAGACAAGTAATGCTTGTCGATGGCCACGCCCTGACAAGGCTGGAGCGCCAAGCAGATATCACCTTCTTAGGCGAAGACCACGAAGGAGTGATTCCCCACGATGACGATCCCATGGTCATCACTGTACAGATCTTCAACTGGGACATCAAGAGAGTGTTGATTGATCCTCACAGCTCTGCAGATATCCTTTATTACTCTGCCTTTGAAAGAATGGGACTCGACGAGGACCAGTTACAACCCTTCAAAGGAATCCTGGCTGGCTTCACAGGAGAGCAGGTGCACGTTCGTGGGTACATCACTTTAAAAACAACCTTCGGTACGGGAAACATCGCCAAAACCATCAGGATTAAATATTTGGTGGTCAACTCGCCCTGTTCTTACAACATCATAATAGGCCGCCCGACCTTCAACCTTCTTGACGCTTATCTTTCCACTAAGTTCCTCGTCATGAAATACCCACTGAACAATGGACAGGTCGGCACTATCAGACTGACCAGAAAATTGCCCGAGAATGTTACCACAACAGCTTGAAGCTACAGAGGGAAAGGAAAGGAGTCGGCAACCCAAAAGGACACCTGGTGAACATTGCCAGCATAGATCCAGAAGAAGAATTTCAGCAAAAGCGCACAGAATCCACTGAAGGTCCAAAGGAAAGTTTAATGGATGAAGAGCTGAGCATAACAGAGCTCCTAAAGAAGAACCTAAATCTCATCGCTCGTCAACCGACAGATATGCTTAGCGCTTACCCCGCCGAAGTGTGTCGTCGCCTCGCTCTGTGTCCAGAAGATAAGTCGGTCAGCACACTAACCTGGCATACCAGAAATTCCACAAAGAAAGCTAGCAAGGCAGACCTACCAGAGGGAATGAACATGATCCGGGGTGTTGTACCCTAATTTTGTCCAAGCCTTTTAAAAAAAAAGAGTCAAAGTCAACACAAAAAAAAAGAAGGTCAACTTTTTGTGTTCTTTTTTTAAAAAAAAATAATAAATAATAATAAAAGTTCTATTATTATTTATTATTTTTCTTTTTACTTTTTCCTTTTAAATAAAGGATAAATAATAATAATAATAAAGTTTTATTATTATTTATTTATCTTTATTTTTATTATTATTTCTTTTATTATTATTATTACTTTTATTATTTTTTATTACTTTTATTGTTTTATGTTTAAAACAAAAAAAACGGAAGCAAAAAAAGAAGCAAAACAAAAACAAAAGAAAGAGAAAAGGGAAAAGAAAAGAAAGGAAAGAGAAAGGAAGAAACACGTGCCCAGCACGTTTTCTTCAGAAACAAAAGGAAAGAGGAACAAAGAAAAGGAACATGTGCCCAGCACTTTCCTTCAGAAGAGGAAAGAAGAAAAGAAAGCCAAGCCAGGCACGTGCCCAACACATGCACTCAGAAGCAAGTGGCTGCCCTTGGGCAACACTTCATCCCATCCAATTTCCTGCGCCCTGGCCTGCACTTTCCAGCACACAACCTTTCCTGCATTTCTTCCCTCTCATCCTTTATCAAAACCAGTCAATTTAAGATACAAAACAGCTTGCCCTGATTGCACAACAGCTTGCCCAGGTTTCGAAATGGTTGACCTTGTTCCAGCATTTCTTCCTTCTTCTCAGTACAGCACACCTGTTCCATTGTTTCTCCCCAAGCTCTGCACAAACAGCACACTACTTTTCCTGTTTGTCTTCTCAAATTTTCAAAGATCAATCCCAAAGGGCATCACAAGTTGCAACCTGCACTCTGTTTTCCCAAATTCCCAACAAATTCTGTCAAAATCAGCCTCAATTGGTTCTGAATTAAGCCAAAGTCTTCACCATGATCACAAGGCAGGGTCACCTCCTTCCTTTTGCATAAAATGCTAGCCAAATGTCCTGGTCATAGCCCACAAAACAGTCTTGTTTTAGGGATTTGTCATGATTACAATTGATCTCAATTTGCCTATTTAAGAAGCACAATGCAGAAGGATTGAGGACAGTTTCTTTGCTTAAAAATTCAGACAGTTTCTTTGCTTAAAAATTCAGACAGTTTTCTTTGCTAAAAAATAGACAGTTCTTTGATACACAATTCACACAGTTTTGAATAAAATTCACAGGAATTTTCACACAACTCAGTTTTAACACAACCCAGTTTTGGCACAGTTTAAACACAGAGTTTTTACACAGTTTACTAAACACAATTCAATCCAATCTTAGAGCAATTCAGCAGTTTGTTCTAGAGAAATTTAGAGCAACTCAGAACCAAAAGGAATAACCAAAATTCCCAACAACCTGAGAAAGCCAGAAGCTCTGTTTTCTGTTCCTTTCTTTGCAAACAATCACAAACCAATCAAGCAATCCAAACAGCCATCAAACCTCCGTAAATATCATACCCAAAATGAAGAATAACAGCAAAACATCATCTGCTATTGCTGTTCTTATTCTGCAACTTTCCAGCTTTGCAAAAATCACAATTATTCAAAGCCCTTCTCAGTTTTCTTGCATCCCAAGCCTTGGCTAGGAATTTGTAAGTCATCTTAATCTTTTATCTTTCATTTGCATTGTTGTTTCCATTTGTTCTGATTCCTATTGGATTCAACATTAGTTTTCTGCATTATTAGTGGTTTTTAACTCTTTTTGAACCAAGAACATCTTTTAAAAACTTCAAAGAAATCCCAAAGTTTGCAAAACAGTAAAACAAAAGTGGTTTACTTCTTTTTATTACTGAATTTGAAAGTTTTTCACCCTTTAAGGTTCTGAAAATCAGTTCAGAAGCAGCTTCTGAACAGTAGTTCAGAAGCAGCTTCTGAACAGTGCTTCAGACTCTGAAGTTCAGAGTCTGAACAGTGCTTCTGAAGTTCAGAGTCTGAGGGTCAACAAAAGTCAACGTCTGAACAGTGCGTCTGATGGTCAACAAAAGTCAACGTCTGAACAGTGTGTCTGATGAACAGTGAGTCTGAGGGTCAACAAAAAGTCAACGTCTGAACAGTGCTTCTGAACCTCAGAGTCTGAACAGTGCTTCAGAAGCACTGTTCAGCTTCTGAAGTTCAGCTTCTGGGCAATTTTTTTTCAGCTTCTGAAGCAATTTTTCTGGGCAATTTTTTAAGGTTCAGAAGCAGTTTTCTGGGCATTTTAAGGTTCAGAACTTGTCTTTCCTTTTGAACTCTTTTTGAAAAGATTAAAACTCATTTTTCTTCAAAACATAACAAGAGTTTTTGCATATATTTGGAATTTCACAAGTTTGAATAGCTAACTTGAACAACAAGCTTGTTCATAAGTTCCAACAAACTTGAACAACAACTTGTTCATTTTTCAATCATAAACTTGAACCAAACTTGTTCATTTTTCAATCATAAACTTGAACAACAACTTGTTCATTTTTCAACAACAATTTTGGTTAACAAACTTGTTCATAAGTTTGAATAACTAACTTGAACAACAAACTTGTTCATTTTTCAATAATTGTTCATTTTTCAAACTTGTTCAACAAACTTGTTCTTAAGTTTAAACCAAGTGTTTTGCTCTTATTTGGGATTTCTTAAGTTTCAATAACAAACTTGAATGAAAAAGGAGTGGTTTGACGTATGTCTTTCCATTCCCCGATTAAACAAACACTTGACGTATGTCTCGTTGTTTAGACAATCGTCATTCTTTTCAAACTTCACCAAAAATACATTTTAAGTTTCAACAATAAACTTGAATGAAAAAGGAATGGTTTGACGTATGTCTCTCCATTCCCCGGTTGCACGAATACTTGACGTATGTCTCGTTGTTCGGACAATCGTTGTCATACCCCATTTTTTGACCCATTTTCATTTTTGTTTTTCTCATCCTTTTAAGCCAGAAATTCTCGTCGTTTCAGACGAAATTTCAGACGAAATTTCGGCAGAGAGGTATTTTAAAATACCTCATTTTTTTTGGTTTGTTTTAGGGCCACTTGTTATCTTTTTTTTATGTTTATTTTTCATCTTTACTTTTAGTCTCAGTTTTTATTTATTGTTCATTTATTCCATTTTTTTTATTATTATTATTATCACTATTATTACTATTTATTGTTCATTATTATTACTATTATTATTACTATTATTACTATTTATTTATTTCCTTTTTTATTATTATTATTATTTATTATTTTTTTTATTATTATTTATTATTATTTTTTTTTTTAAGAAAGAAGAGGAAGTCAAAATCACTGTTACTGCCTGCAGCGCCCATCCCCTTTTCCTGCCTTCTTTCTGTTCCTTTTGTTCAAAATTCTACACAAACCTTGACCAAATTCACAAGGCAAAGACTTCCTTCCCACTTTTTAATCATCATTAACCACAACCTTAGACAAACACACATTAAAATCCAATCTCAAATATATCCCATGGTCACAAAAATGTAACCACAAGGCCTATATAATGAGAAAAAAATCCAGCAACAAAGAATATCTTTTTTCATTAGAGAAAAAGAGCAAAAAAAAAAAAAGAACAGGTGTGCGCTCTCGTTAAAAAAACGCAAACCTCGAGCGTACGCAAACGCTTGCAAGGTTGTGTGAAGTCGCCACCAAAGTTTTTGTTTAAAGGGAACGTTGATAAACCCTTAAGTTTTTATTTTAAAGGGAAACGATAATAAAACCCTTGACGATGAGGAAAGGATGGTCATCGCAACCATTATCGGGTTCGGGAGTCGATTACGCAAGGGGAAGGTATTAGCACCCCTCACGTCCGTTGTACTCAACGGGAACCTCCTAGTTAGCTAAGGCTTAGAATGTTTTTAAATGTTTTGCTTGCACGCTTGAATATGTAAAAGGGAAAAAGAAAATATGATGAAAGGGAAAAAAGTTGTTTTTTATTATTGTGCTTGACAAGATGATGATCTTGCTCCTACATATCTCCTGGTGCGATGGAAAATTCAAAGCTACGTAGTTCTTTGCTAGAAAAACGTATTTGTTGGTTGTTTTTAAGGAACAATGTTTTGATCGTATTCTTGCGATTAAACATAGCTTGTGTGCTCGCGCATGGGAGGCTTAAGCGTTTGTTTTGAATCGCGCTTAGAATAGATAAAACATGTTCGTTGGGGAAAAAGGGTTCGAATTGGCCGCGAGGGGACCAAAAAGATTAAAATGACTCAACCGAGTCGAGAAAGGTTCGATTGATCCAATGGGATCAAGAAAAGGTTCAATGGACTCAACTGAGTCGAACATTGACCAAAGTGACTCAACCGAGTCGAACATTGACCAAAGTGACTCAACCGAGTCGAGAAAGGGTTCAATTGATCCTACGGGATCAAGAAAAGGTTCAATGGACTCAACTGAGTCGAACATTGACCAAAGTGACTCAACCGAGTCGAAAAAGGTTCGATTGATCCAACGGGATCAAGAAAAGGTTCAATGGACTCAACCGAGTCGAACATTGACCAAAGTGACTCAACTGAGTCGAGAATTGAATCAAATGGTCACGGGGGACCAAAAGGTTCAAATTGACCACAAAGGGACAAGGATTGGTTTGGTGTGGTTGGATGTGTTGAAAATAGAATGACGATTGTCCGAACAACGAGACATACGTCAAGCATTCGTTCAATCGGGGCAATGGAGAGACATACGTCAAACCATCCTTTTTTCATTCAAGTTTTGTTTGAAATTTAAGAAATCCCAAAGTTATCAAAACACTTGATTTAAAACTCATATGAAAAGAAATTAGTTGTTGCAACCTATGAACAAGTTTGCCTTGTTTATGTGCATGAAAATGAACAAGTTTATGGCAAATGCACAAATTTGTGGAAAACGCACAAGTTCGGCTCAAGTTTGAAAAGATTTTGAAAAGTGAACAAGTTCGGCTTAAGTTCACGTTTGATTGAAAATCATGAACAATGTTTTTTGTTCAAGTTTAGTTTTGAAAATAATGAACTTAGCTTATTGCTCAAGTTTGATTTTGAAAGTTTAATGAACGTAACTTGTTTCGCAAGTTATTCAAAAAGTGTTGCTCAAACTTGTGAATCTTCCGATATCATGCAAAACTCTTGATATGGTTTGAATAAAATGAGTTTCAATCCTCTTAGGTTCTGAGTTTTTAGGCTAGAACCCAAAAAATTGGCTTTTTAGAAGCCTGAACTCAGATTCTGAGTTCTGTCATGGTCGCACTGCGACCAGAGCTTCATACTGCGAACTCTGCAAAATTTTGAGTTCAGAAGCTGCTTCTGAACTGCTGTTCAGAAGAAACTTCTGAACAATCTCAGAACTTTTGGAGGAGTGAAAAGCTTTTGAAATTAGCAATAAAAGGAGTGCAACAACTTAGTTTAAATGTTTTGCAAACTTTGGGATTTCTTTTTAAGTTCAAAAGGGGTTTTGAATCAAAAAATGAGTGAAACTTAAAAATGCAAAACTGAGATTGCAACAAGTTGGAATCAAAAGCAAATGCAAACAGTATGTAAATGCAATATAACAAGTTAGAGTGACTTACCAACTCCTAGCCCAAAGCTTTGGTTGCAAGGAAATAGAAAAGGCTTTGAATGTTTGAAGTTTTGCAAAGTTGGAAATGTTTGATGAATGCAAACAGCAAGAACAATGCTAAATTGCTATTGTTCTTCACTCTTTGTGTGAGGTTTAATGCTGTTTTGGTGGCTTGGTTACTTTGTATTGGTTTGGGATGATTTATGCAAGAAAGGATTGGAACTTTGCTCTAATCTTGCTCAAAAACCAACTCTGTTTTTGTGTGTATCAACTCACTTAATTCTCACTCTTTTAGAACTGGTTTTTTTGCTCTAAAACCTCTGTCTTGTGCTATGTTTATTCTGTGTGTTGAACTCTCAAAAGAACTGCCCTTAATCCTGCAGCATTGCATGGCTTTTATAGGCCAAAATGAGATCAAATGTCATGATGAGAAAATCTGCAGCAGGGCTGATTTTGTGGCTATAATCATGATTAATTGCTTTGCATTTAATGCTAAAGGTAAGAGATGACCCTGCCTTGCTGCAATGGTCAAGACTTTGGCAAATCCAGCCATTAATGCAACTGATTTTGGATAGAAATGATGATGAAAAAAGGGAAAAACAGGGCTGGTTTGCAATTGGCTGTCCCTTGGGATTGGTCCTTGCAATCTTGAGGGGTTAAGCAAGAAAAACGTGCACTCTAATGTGCAGAGGTTGGGGGGAAACAAAAGGGAACATGTGGGCTGGTGTGAGGAAGAAGGAAAGCAGCTGAAAACAGGGCAGCAAAACAGCTTTTGGACAAGTGAAAAGCCTCTATGTTTGACTGGTTTTAGGGGAGAAAGAAGGAAGAAAAGCAAACAAGCAGCTGGCTGGCAAGCTTAGGGTCCTTAGCAGGTCAATTGGGAGGGATAAGAGCTGCCCAAGGGCAAGCCAACTTGCTTGGCACATGCTTGGTTGGAAGAAAAACCTTCTCACCTTGGCTTTAATGGCACATGCTCAATTTCTTGCTTTGCTGAGTCCAAACAGCCACAATTGATGATAATAACAATAATTATAATGATAGGTGATGATAGTAATAACTATAATGAAAACAAATCAAAGAAATTAAAATCTGCAAAAAAATCGCAGACTTCGCAGAGCGATGGGGACTTTGCTCTGCGAAGTCCTCATTTTATGAAATGTTGACTTTTTGTTGACTTTGACTTTTCTCTCTTTTGTTTTTGAATTTTGTTTTGAAAAAGCTTGGGACAAAATTAGGGTACAACAACAGGAACATAAACACACAAAAAAACTGCAACATAAACACAACCTAAAACCTCCTCCTAACCCAAAAAAATCCTAACCACCCCCCCACTTCCTACAACACAGCCGCACCCAAACCTCCTACCACCACACTAAGCCTAAATCCAAACCATCTCCTACCACCACACCAAAACCTAAACCCGAACTCCCTCACCAAACACAACAAAAAAACCTAAAACCACCCTAAACACCACAAGGCCGCAGCCACCTCCCTAACCCACACACAACCAAAACCAGCCACCCATACACACAACCACACTCGGCCTACTCCTCCTCCCAACCGAACCATAACACACAAGAACCGAACCAAAAAAAAGCTCAACAAAGGTAGTTTTTTTTTTTCTTTTTAAAAATCTAGATCTAGGTTTTTCTTGAAAGAGTTTAAAAAATCTAACTTGATATTTGGAAAAAGGAGAAAAATGGATTCTTAAAAATGTAATTTTTTTTTTAAAACGGTGGAGTTTTGAACTCCAGCGCGGTGGCGCCGCCGTCTAGACCGGCCGGCCACCGCACCGGAATTTTTTCCGGCCACCGGTTTTTAGAGAGAGGGGAGAGAAGAGAGAGGGGCGATTTTGAGAGAGAAGGTTTAGAGAGAGAAAGATTTTGGAAGAATGAAGAGTTTGTGAAGGTTTGGGATATTTATATCCCATCCTAATCCTGTGTGCGTGGGTGCATGCCTCAGCATGCACCCTCGCCTCCCAGGCCCTCTGATTTAAATCAGACGGCCATGGGTGTCTCTCCTTGTGATCGGATCAGGACCCTCTGATTAATCAGATGGTCTAGATCTAATCATGTTGGCCTAACGTATTTGGGCCTATTTGGTTCCAATATGTTCTTTTTTCTTGCTCCCTGCACCCCCCATTTTATTTTTTACACCTCCCTGTTTATTTCTTTTATTTTTCTTTGCATTTTTACTATTTCTTTTTTATTGTTCTTTTACTTCTTATTATCTTATTTGCTCATATTTAACATCATCTCATGCATTTTATTTTATTTGTCATTTTATTTTCATTTGTCATTTCATTTATCTACTTACACCATTAGAATGTATTTTAGGAACAATGTAATATAAATGAGAATATTGCACTGACACTCACATTTATTTATTCCGCTTTATGTTTAAAACGATAAAAATAACGAACGTATCCGAGGAAAAGGGGCTCTCACCTTGATCCAACGTCTTTGTGAGAAAACCCTCGCGCTTAGTTTACTTCGACCACCACTTAGTTTATTTTTGTTAATTAGCTTAATCAAAAATCAAAAAATTTCAAATAACAAAAGCCAAAAAAAATCTTTTCTCAATCAAATTTCATTTTCAAGTCAACTAACTCCTACGTTTTCTTCAAAAAACAATTTCAATCAATTTTAATTATTTCAAACCTTTTTTTTCAAATTAAAATCAATCAAACTCACTTTTTAGTGTTCTATGCCTTATCGGCCTCTTGTCTTCTCAAAAACATTTTCAAAACTTTAAAATCAATCAAACAAATCACTCGGCTTTTTACCCCGAACTACATGATTTTGATCCCATTCGGATATGTAGGCAAAAGACTTTGTCTTTCCAAATCAATAAAAATAACAAAAAACATTTTTTCTCTCTTTTTCATCACTTTAGTCTTTTTACACTTAGGCATTTATTTACAAGTAAATAAGTAATTTAGCATAAAGATAAAATAAAAACAAGAGGTTTCTATAGAGTACTATAGACGTTTAGGGTGCTAATACCTTCCCTTTGCGTAACCAACCCCCGGACCTTGATCTCTAAAAAATTTAGGGTTTATTCGAACCTTTCCCCTTTTCCTTGGAAAAATAAAAGATCGGTGGTGAACTTAATTTTGTGAGTCAACGCTAATTAATAGCTTGATATCCGAAAATCACCGCGACAATCGTCATTCTATTTTCAAAACATAAAACCAAACCAAACCTATTCTTGGTCCCCCGTGACCAATTGAACCTATTATTGGTCCCCCGTGACCAATTGAACCTATTCTCGACCCCCCCGTGGTCAATTGAACCCTTTCTTGGTCTCCCATGACCATTTGAATCAATTCTCGACCCCGCGTGGTCAATTGAACCCTTTCTTGGTCCCCCGTGACCATTTGAATCAATTCTCGACCCCCAGTGGTCAATTGAACCCTTTCTTGGTCCCCTGTGAGCAATTGAATCAATTCTCGACCCCCCGTGGTCAATTGAACCCTTTCTTGGTCCCCCGTGACCATTTGAATCAATTCTCGACCCCCTGTGGTCAGTTGAACCCTTTCTTGGTCCCCCGTGACCAATTGAACCTTTTCTTGGTCCCTCGTGACCAATTTGAATCAATTCTTGACCCCCCGTGGTCAATTGAACCCTTTCTTGACTCCCAGTAGTCAATTGAATCAATTCTCAACCCTCCGTGGTCAATCGAACCTTTTCTTGGTCCCCCGTGACCAATTGAATCAATTCTCGACCCCCCGTGGTCAATTGTACCTATTCTTGGTCCCCCGTGACCAATTGAATCAATTCTCGACCCCTCGTGGTCAATTGAACCCTTTCTTGGTCCCCCGTGACTAATTGAATCAATTCTCGACCCCCCGTGGTCAATTGAACCCTTTCTTGGTCCCCCGTGACCAATTGAATCAATTCTTGACCCCCCGTGGTCAATTGAACCCTTTCTTGGTCCCCGTGACCAATTGAATCAATTCTCGACCCCCCGTGGTCAATTGAACCCTTTCTTGGTCCCCCGTGACCAAATCAAACCTAATTCTTGATCCCCCGTGGTCAATTCAATCCTTTTTCACAAACGAACATGTTTTGTCTATTCTAACGCGATACAAACAAACGCTTAAGCCTCCCACGCGCGAGCATACAAGCTACGTTTAACCGCAAAAATACGATCAAAAACATCGTTCTTTAAAATCAACCAACAAACAAACGTTTTTCTACCAAAGAACTATGTAGCTTTGAATTCTCCATCGCACCAGGAGATACGTAGGAGCAAGACCCCGTTCTTGTCAAGCACAATAATAAAAATATCTTTTTCCCCTTTTCTTTCTCCCCTTTATATATTGAAGCATAGCAAGCAAAACTTTAAAAATAGTTTTAGCCTTAACTAACTAGGAGGTTCCCGTTGAGTACAACGGATGTGAGGGGTGCTAATACCTTCCCCTTGCATAATCGACTCCCGAACCCGATAATGGTTGCGATGACCATCCTTTCCACATCGCTAAGGGTTTTATCAATGTTTCCCTTTAAAAATAAAACTTAAGGGTTTTATCAACGGTTCCCTTTACAAATAAAAAGTTTGGTGGTGACTCCGCATTTTCTTTCCGAGCGTCTTATTACGCTCGAGCGAGCGTTTTTTTTTAGAGAGCGCACACGGGGAACTCACAAACCTAACCACATTCTAGCTATCAAACAGGGAGAAGCTCGCCACAACAATTCAAAGGCGAACTAGAGGGCCTGTGAAGGCATTTTAATTATTACTTTGTCTTTTATTTCTTATGTTTCTGTATTGTTTAAATGAAGAGGAGCACGAATTACTCTTTTCCCACGTAGTAGTGGGGTTTTTAACGAGGCCCTGCTTTCTTATCAAAATATATCTATATCACTTATTTTATATTACTTATATTGCCTGAAACAGATCAACAACGCCAAGAACGAAATAGATCGCCACCTAATTCCTTAACCCTATCGAGGGTTGCCACCTAATTTCTTAACCCCAATGAGGGCTCTAAGACGTCGTGAGCTTAAATGAGTCCACCACCTAATTCCTTAACCCTATCGAGGGTTGCCACCTAATTCTTAACCCCAATGAGGGCTCTGAGACGTCGTGAGCTTAAATGAGAGCACCACCTAATTCCTTAACCCCACTGAGGGCTCTAAGACGTCGTGAGCCGAAAATGAGATTGTCACCTAATTCCTTAACCCCACTGAGGGCTCTAAGACGTCGTGAGCCGAAAATGAGACCGCCACCTAATTCCTTAACCCCAATGAGGGCTCTAAGACGTCGTGAGCCAGAAAGTAAACCACCACCGAATTCCTTAACCCCAATGAGGGCTCTAAGACGTCGTGCGCCGATAGGATGGTCCACACAAGAAACAATAACTTTGAGAATAAAATCACTCGACAATTTTTAAAAGAAAAAGAAATTCCGAGATAAGAAGAACCGAAAGACGAGCAGCTTAAAGGAAAATGCATCATTACAAATCTGGAGAGAGTACTGAGTTCAAAACAAAATCAAAATTACAACAAGTACGATTATGGTTCGTCCACCAGGACGCCATCTACAATAACCTTAAAAGAATCAAGGGCGGAAAGATCAACGCCAGGGTGCAAGAGGACGACTTGAGCTTTAGCCCGTTCAAAACCAGCGTCAAAGGTCAGGGCTAACTTGCCCTTCGCATCGAAAACCTCAGCCTTAAGCTGGTCTTCCCTTTCCACTCCAGCCGCGACATCATTTTGAAGCTTCGCGATAACCCCATCCTTCCCAGCAAGATCCGCTGCATAACCAATTTTCAAATCCCAACCGAGGGCTGGAAACCTAGCACCTCGCATAAAATCTCAAAAGCGCGTATAAACGCCCAGCTGTTGGGCTGCAGCTGAGACGGCGCCACATTCAAACAATTGAGGACGTTGACCACAAATGGCGTGAAGGGATACTTCACACCCAGATCTTCAAAGACAACCGTATACATGTGAAACATCTCATTCTTCACCCCCCCTTCGGCCTTCGTAAGCACACCTTCTCGCCTGGGCGACAATGTTCCAAGACCACGTCCTCTTCAAATCCTGTAGAAGACATGTGCAACTTACTCCGAAAGAACGCCACCCGCTGGGGATCCATATACACGGATTCTGAATGAAGCACTTCGTCGGCGAAACTCTCTTACAAAAGGGACTTGGGTAAACAGAAAGAATAACGCAGTCAGATGAATTTCCACTACTACTCCCTCCTTCACCCTCGTCCGAATTGCTTGAAAATTCCACTAAGAGGGAGTGGCCGTAATAAGCGTTCTCAAACACCACCCAATCGGTGGTTCCATCTGACCGCTTCGCATGTCTAACGCTTTCCCTCTACAACTTAATCCTCTCCTCCGAACTTGCTGGCGATAACTTCCTACCCGCCCCATCACACTCCCTAATTACTACCATGCTACGGACCTGTACTAGCTGTGAGTACAATATAGGAAAACTAGGGTTTTCTGAGTCTGTTTAGGTCATGCCTTGGGAATGATCCCAAGGTTACTATTTGTAGCCTCAGTTTGGGCCTATCCGATCATGGTTTGGGCCCAAATCGTATTGGGCCAAAACCATGACTAGGGCGCCCTCATAGGCTGCTGAGGGCGCCCCCAGAGGACCTCTTTTTAGGAAAGTTCCCTAAGGTTATATATGATTGTCAGGTGGGTCTTGTGCCCTTCTAGAGGGCGCCCAGCCTGACTCTAGGGGTCCCAACCCTTGTTTGTAGGGACTACAGGCCTAATTAGTAAGATCTACAGTCCACAACCCAACAAGCACGAGTTTTGGAACAAGGCGAAGTGATTAAACTATTAATGGGAATTTGTCTATGACTCTTGTCATACCCCATTTTTTGACTTATATTTTTATGTGTTTTATCTTTTATTATTTCATTACCTATTATTGCTTTCATTCTTATCATAGTATTTTATTTGCATTTTTATCATTTATCATTATTAGCATTACTATTATCATCATCATTATCCTTAGTATTATTAATATTATTGTTATTTTATTTTCCTTTAATAATATCATTATTATCTATTTATTATTAAGATTTCATTTAGTAGTAATATTAAACTTTTCATTTATTATTATTATCATCATTCTCATTACTTTTTATTTTATTTGCATCTTGCATTGCCATTTTCATTATCATTATTATTATTATCATTTATTATTATTCATTTTCCACCTTTTATTTTAAATACAAAAAATCAAAAAAAAGGGGAGTTCGCAGTGCGAAATCACCTTCGCACTGCGACCTCTGCGAATTTTTCTACAGATTTTATTTCTTTGATTTATCCTTTTTGTTTTCAACTACAATTGTTATTATTAGCATTATTACTATTATTATTGCTATTTTGTGACTGATTTGGTGCAGCAAGGCAAAAATTAATGTGTGACATTAAAGGTAAAAGGAAAGAAGGATTTTCTTCCAACCTATCATGTGATCAAACAAATTGGCTGCCCTTGGTCAGCTCTTGTCCCTCCAAATTGACCCATCACCCAACCTGAGCTTGCCAGCCAGCTGCTTGATCCCTTTCCTTCCCTTTTTCTCTGCCAAAACCAGCCAAACACAAGTGGTTTTTACTTGCAAAAAGCTGTTTGTGCTGCCCTGTTTTGGGCTGGATTTCTCCTCCCACACACCAGCCCACATGCTCATTTTGCTTCCCCCAATCTCCTTGTACATGGCAGTACACGTTTTCATTGCTTGACCTTCCAAGATTGCAAGGATTGATCCCAAGAATCACCCCTTTTGCAGCTGCCCTGTTTTGCAGTTTTTCTCATCATTACCTTCTAGAATTAATGGCATTTGTGGCTGAGATCAGTCAAGATCTTGCCCCTTGGCACAAGGCAAAGCAAGTTCTATCCATTAGCATTAAATGCAAAGTGCTCTAGCCTGAATTTAGCCCAAATCAGCTAGTGTTCTAGGATTTTGTTCATCATTGCAAAGATTGCATTTTTTGCCTATAAAAGGAATGGCAAGGCACAAGGATTTCACACAGCATTCCCATTGAAAAACCAGAGTCACACACACAGCCAATACACACGAAATCCACACAAAAAACCACCACATTGCAGCACCAAATCAGTTCATACACAAAGCCAAAATCAATTGGAACATTGTTCTTAACCACCAATCAAGCAAGCAAGCCACTTCCAAACTATTGCTAAAGCATTGCTAGGAGTTCTGTAAGTCTCCTTTAATCTTTATTTTGCATTGTGTTTGCTGTTTTCATCCTTTGTTTTGTTCAATTTGCTTTGTGCACAAAAACCCCTTTTAAAACTCAAAAGGGACCTCAAAGGGGCCAAGCCTTGAAACTGAGTTTTTACCCTCCTTTTTCTTCAATTTTGCAAAGTTTTTTAACCTTCTTTAGGTTCTGAAGCTTGCTTAGAAGCAGTTTCTGAACTTCTGTTCAGAAACAGCTTCTGAGTTTGAAAATTCGCATACTTCGCAGAGCAAAGTATTGCTCGCACTGCGAACACACCAGAACCTGACTTCGCAGAGCCAAGTTCTGGTTGCTCTGCGAAGTATGTGAAAACTCAGAACATGAATCAGGCATTTAAATGTCAAATTTTTGGGGTTCCAGCCCTTGATTCAGAACCTAAAGAGGGTTAAAACCATTTTGGTCCAAACCCAATTCATAATCATGCACAACTTTGAAGATTTCACAAGTTCGTGCGATAAATTTTGAGTAACTTGTGAAACAAGTTATGTTCTTTAATATTTTCAAAACCAAGTTTGAGCAACAAGCTAAGTTCGTCTATTTTCAAAACAAACTTGAACAACCATGTTGTTCATGATTTCCAATCCAAACGCGAATTTAAGCCGAGCTTGCGCACTCTTTTAAAACCAAGCTCGAATTGAGCCGAACTTGTGAACTTTCCAATTTTGTGCATGTCTTATGAATTTGTTTATCATTCAAACTTGAACTATACTCGTTCTTGAGTTTCAATAACTTAAGCAACAAGTAATGTTCATGATTTTTAATAAACTCGAACAACAAATTTGTTCGTGTTTTCTTTTCTTTTCTTTAAGTTTCCTTTAAAAATGTTTGGTTCCCTTTGAGATTCCTTAGAGTCCCGACAAAACCAAACTTGAATGAAACGGGAATGGCTTGACGTATGTCTCCCCAAACCTCGGTTGTACGAATGCGTGACGTATGTCTCGTCGCTCGGGCAACCGTCATTCCACCCTTGACGCGTCTAGCACGCTCAACCTCCCCTTGGCCCCCTCGTGGCCATTTTTAACCTTTTCTTGGCCCTCGTGGTCAATCCGAACCTTTCGCGCCCTCGCGCGTTTATTTTAACCATTTTTACGCCTTGCGCGAATTTATCGCCTCCCCGCGTTTGTCGTTTATTTTCAAGCTTTTTATGCCCCTGTGCGTCTGTCTTTTTATTTATTTTTCAAAACATTCACGCCTTGCGCGAGTTTATCGCCTTAGCGTCCACCTTTCACCATGTTAAAACTTTGTACGTCTTCGTACGTTTTAAAACCTTTGTTCAAGTCCGAGTGCAAAATCTTTTTATCAAATCATTTACTTTTATGCATTGTCGTCAATGGCCAGTTCGGCAAGAACCCGAACAGTTGACATTTACTTTCATTACTTTCTCTTTTTTCAAACTTTTTTCGCTCGGACGCGATCAAATCTTTTTTAACTAAAACGAACCAACATACAAACTTTTTCTACCAAAGAACTATGTACGCTTTGAATTCTCCGACTACCGGGAGATACGTAGGAGCAAGATCAACATCTTGTCAAGCCCATTAATAAAAAACCTGTTTTTCCCTTTCGTTCGTTTTTATCTCTTTCTTCGTCTCGCATTATGTTTTTATATTTCCTTTTATATATGTTTAAACACGCAAGTAAAACATCGAAACATTTTAAGCCTAAGCCGACTAAGAGGTTCCCGTTGAGTACAACGGATGTAAGGGGTGCTAATACCTTCCCCTCGCATAATCGACTTTCGAACCTAAAATCTTTTTCAAAGGGTAATTTCGAACTTTTTTCCTTTTCTCCCCGAAAAATTAAAAGTTCAGTCGTGATTTAAATTTAGTGATTCAACGCTTCCCAATAGCTTGACATCCGAAATTCGACGCGACAACTCTTGCCCAGTAAGTGAGACTTACTAGTCATAAGGCTATGTGAAAATTTTTGAATTATGGGGTGTAAAGTTTTTTATGAGTACTAACTCGATACAGGTGCTGGACCAAACATGGGTGCTAGCCTAACATGGGTGCTAGCCCAACATGGGTGCTAGCTCCATGTTTTTGTTTTGGGGCCTTGGTGGGTGCTAGGTCGATGAGAGTATTCCTATTAGCCCAACAAGCACGAGCTTTGGAACGAGGCAAGGTGATTTAAACTATGCAGAGAGAGTGACTTTATTGAGTGGTTAAGATCGCCACGCCATGACTAAGCCCAATATGGGCGTGATACATTTTTGAATTTTAGATTCAGAGCGCGCCCTAATGATATCCGACGGTTGAAACGGGGCGACCGTTCGCTTTCGCTGACGTGTTCGCATCGCAACAGTTCTTGGAAATCATGCCAATTTAAGTGACGTCATCTGCGCGTTTTCCCAGGCTTTTGTACTTTGAACAGTTTTTCGGATCTACTTTCCTTGTTGCCTATTCGTCTCTTATCTTTTCACTTTCCTCCCTCTTCTCTTTCCTCAAAAATGTACCGGCTTCCTGGATCGTCTCTTGGCTTTGGAGATCACTGCACCTTCAATTTCCGAATCGTTTGGAGCTTCTTTTCATCCTTGATCTCTCGCTATCGTTTAAATCCAGGTAATCCCCTTAGATCTCCTCCTTATTAATTAGATTCGTAGCATGGTAGTGATTAGAGAGTGTGATGGGGCGGGTAGGGAATTATCGTCGGCAAGTTCAGAGGAGAGGATTAGGTTGTGGGTTTTCCGACCGGGTTTTGCAGAAGAAGAAGAAGAAGAAGAGTGGGTTTTGCAGAGAAGAAGAAGAACTGACGGGAAGAAGAAGATAATGGAGGGAGTAAAAGCAGATCCTAGGGTTTTGTAATTTCTATTTTTGTTTTATGGTTTTCTGAATTAAAATAAATGGTTTATAATATAATTACACAGGTGGCATTTTATTATAATTAAAAAATAAAAAAATAATATAATTACACAGTCAGCTGGACACGTCAGCAGATTCTGCTGACAAGTTTAAGTGAGGGACCAATAGTGGAAGAATCTGAAATGATAGGGACAGAATCTAAATTTTTCTTTTTACAGGGACTAAAACCAGAATTCGCTCATATTACAGGGACCAAAAACAGTATTAACCCTAAAAAAGTTGGACTACCCATTAAGAGTTTGATTTCAAACTAAAATAATTGTCGACAGGAATTGAAAGGTGGAGAGTCTCCACCACTAGGAGACTAGTAAGAAAATTATTGATAAAGTTGGGTTATTATCAACTAGTTCACCATCATGGACCTACAATAAATTGAGATGAGGAAAATGACGAAAGAATTTTGAGCTTGAATTTTGGGTATTTTCAGTTAACGATTTTGACAAAATTACTTTTGTGTCTTTTAATTTAATTTTATATAACAATTTATTTATTTAATATTTTTTATCTCATTCAGATCATCCAAATATCATGGATCTTCAAAAGAATTAGAGCCAAAGTAATAAGTATTATTTAGATGAAACGAATACAAGATAAGCTTATAAATGAACTATTATGGTGTAGCAAGAGTACACAACCAACAACAATATTATTGAGACTCAAACTACAGTTAGTTATCACCAACTAACTAACCAATTGTAACACGGCATATAGAAAACAAAAAAAATGACACTACTGACAAACATTAGTGTTGAAATTTGGGGTTTAACTCATCTTTACAAAACCGACTTGTATTATGAGACTCTTTAAGAACTAGAGTCACATAGTTTCATAACATTTTGGAGACAAACAAGGTTTAACCAAAACCTCAAGTGGAGTAACTTTGGTGCTAGTAAATTCAAGGACTTCACTCAAATCAATTGATTCAGGAGATAGATTCAAGATTTCAAAAGAATGCAAGAAATTAGCTAGAATATAATGAAGCATATGCAAACCAAGGGACATTCCAGCACACATCCTTCTTCCACTTCCAAATGGCAACAACTCAAAATTTTGACCCCTAAGATCAACATCTTTGTGAGTGGTAAGAAACCTTTCAGGTTTGAATTCTAATGGATCAGACCAAACCCTAGGGTCTCTATGAATCTTCCATAGATTTGGCATCAATCGAGTTCCCTTTTTTACATGGTATCCACCTATTGTGCAATCTTCTGTGAATTCACGAGGTGACGAAAATGGAGCTGGTGGATATAATCTTAGTGTCTCTTTAATTATAGCATGAAGATATACTAATTTATTAATATCTGACTCTCTTACACAATTTTCTTTTCCAATTTGTGTGTCAAGTTCTTCTTTTGCCTTTTTCAATACATGAGGATTTTTCATTAGTAAAGACACTGTCCATGTAAGTGTTCCTGCGGTTGTGTCACTTCCTCCTATGATCAATTCCTACAAACACAAGTTCAAATTACATTAGAAGAATGCCCCAATGGATATATCCTCCAAACTTTTCATAATTGCCACCAAAATATATTTAAAAAAAATCATAAAGATAACACTCATTGTCATTATGTAACTTTTTTAAACAACAAAGAGAGCTTCTGATGTAAATTACAGTATAAAGGTATTCAAACTCATTTATAACCAAGAAGAACAAAAGAAAATGAGGAAGTGCACATGTAAAAAAGGTTGGGAAAGGTTAATGAGTGTCGCAATGATACTCTTTAAGCACCTTAAGTGGTTAGCTATTATAAAAATTTGTGTATTCAATGCATTGAAAATTGAAATATTTAACTATTTAAAAAATAGTTTCTTAATATGGAGCCCTTAAAAAGTATCCCGAGACACTCGTTAACATGTAACTTAAGGGCATAGGTTATGAATCCATAAATAGAAAACATTTATTGAGAAAAATTATTTTTCAACTTTTTAAAAATTAAATTAACACAATTTTCTTTATATAATTTGTATTTGTGGATCTTTAACATGTATTATAAATGCACATGTTAGCATTTTCCTATTTATTATGACGTCTCATTTTTATTAATAATGTAAAACTACTTTGATGATGATATAACATCGTTAAATAACATCATTAATTTAGACAAGAAACTATGTACAACCTCACTTATTCTTAATTTTTTTTTCTTCTTGTTGGAATTACGTTTTTCTAGAAAAATTAAACATACAACCTATTTAAAAAATAATAATATCTAGCAAAAAAATCAACAAGTTATAAAATATAAATTAAAATATGGTGTACGTACCAATGTCGTGGCTTTGATTACGGTATCTGCATCAAACCTCTCAATTGGTTTGTCATTAAGCACCAAAAGCATAGCATCCATGAAGTCTCTTTCCCCCACAACCTCATCATCACTACCTAAACCCTTCTTTTCACGATGCTCTTCTAACCACTTATTCAACATTTTATCAAATTTCTTTGCACATTTTTTCATTTCCTTCTCATGACCTCCTAAATCCAACCACCTTAAAAATGGCACACCATCTCCCACAGTGAATGTCCCAATCAAACGCATAAAATCCCTTATATTTTCCAAAAATTGTGTTGCTTCTTCCTTATTTCTCTCTTCCACATCACCAAAACATCTCTTCCCAACAACCATTCTTAGTACCATATTTAATGTCAATTGTGCAAACCATTTTTTCAACTCCACTGACACATAGTCGTTAGTACTAGACTCGCTAGTACTGGACTTGGTGTCATTGAACGGTTTAGATTGCAATGACACTCGACTTTGATGGGACCAAACATTAACAAGCTCTTTAATCGAAGCTTGAACTTCTGAAACACGAATGTGGCTCAAAAGTTCAATTCGACGATTAGAGAGAATCTCCAAGGTAACAATTTTCCTTAATTGACGCCAATATGTTCCGTACGGTGCCCAACCAATGAAAGCTTGATTATACGACATGATTTCAACCGCAACCGGTTTAGGGCGTGACGAGACAACGGTGTCATTTTTGGTGAAACATTCTTTGGCTAATTCCCAATTGCTAAGTACCAAAGCATGGGTGGCACCTAGCTTGATTGTGAATATGGGTCCATATTTGTCAGCTAAGGCACCTAAGGTTTTGTGGGGTGTTTGTGTATTTCTCATTAGTGGAAGATGACCTAGTATTGGCCATGACCCTGAAATTGTAGGAGGTTTTTTGGTATGAGAAACTTTGGATAAACGAAATAGAAAGAAAAGGAGGGAAAATAGAGAAACTAGTGCTATGATGATTGTGGGGTTAAGGTAATTTAGAACCAACTCCATTTTTTGGTGTTGGGGGAGGTTGTGAATTGATAAGATTGATCATTGTGGTGTTGAAAGTGCCATACTTGCTTTTATAAGGATTTGTGTGGGTTATGCATTCGTGACCATTTTTTAATGGATTTAATTTTTTTTAAAAAAATAATAAAAGTAATCTTTTTTTTTTCCTAAAAAAAGTGTTCTCATTCACTTCTAATAAAATAAAAGTATTAATTCTAGATGGGTGGCTGGATTAACGTGAGGTCGTGATCAAAAGTCAAACGGTGGCTCACACTCACTATAGGAAGAGCCAAAACATGTCAGAGTATTATTGGATTCTATGTCTCCTACAATAATAGGCAATAAAGTTACTTGATGTGCAAGGATAAGACACTTTTGCTTAACTACTTTTGTTCAAAGGCCGTCCTAATTTTCTGCATTCTCTTTAAATTCTTTTCTTTTTTCCACTCTACATCTTTTTTAATCTAAATAAATAAATATATATATATATATATATATATATATATATATATATATATATATATATTCGGTTTTTCTTTATTTCGTCATCTTGGTGTGTGGTATTAATTTGTATGTTGTCTTGGACAGTGTTGTTTAAATCTATTTTACGTGTTGTTCGTTTGATTAAGATTGAGATATCAATTTCAATTGACTACATATTTAAGTTTGTCAACGTTACAAATTCAAAAGACAATGATATTTCAGTTGTTTGTATTTTGTCACCTTATTTTTAGGTATTTTGTCACTTTTATGTTATTAACCTGAATGTTGTAAATTTAATTGCAAATCATTTTTTTTTATTTTTAACAATATTAATTTGTGTTTGTTCTGATTTATTCTATCAATTTATATTAATAAAAAAATATTATTTTTGATCTGCTTTATCAATTTGATGTTGCCTACGATTTTTCTTCAAACGTGGCTGCTCACCTTTGGTCTGGTCAGAACGATATCGTTTTGTAATCCTACAGACAAGATATTTATTTGTTTATTTAATTATATGGAGACACTGGAGCATATTATAAAAATCTAGATATAAAAAATTTGATGTGCAAGGAATCCAAGAAGGATAAGATACCGCTGCATAGACAAAGACAAAACTTTTATTGCCGCCAGAGTAGGGTTTGATGTTTTTTTTTTTTTCAAAAGTTTGATGTCAATTCCACAACTGGACCACACATATTTTTCAAAGCATGGAAGTGTCAAATATAATTTAAGTTAGATCGATATGCAAAATTTTACCATGAGACGTTGCCAAGCTCGACTTACCAATGTTGATATGTTTGTCTCTTGTAGGTAGAGATCTTTCCAGTCATATATTTATATATTATCCTTGCTCCTCAAGTAATTATGTAATGCACTTGTCACAAAGAAGAAAAAAAAAATCATCATGGCATAGTATTAGCACTGTAATCATGGAATTATTATAACGCTCGGATGGGATAAAATAATCACTTAAAATAAGGTTAAAATTTTGCTTACATTGTGCACAAGTCTTAACTTAACGCACAAAGATACTTTCACATGTGTGTGTGAGTTTATAATAGTCGGTCATTTTGTCTATCTATTAAAATAAAAACTACTTACTTTTTTTTTTTTGCATCTTCATGATTTTGACAAATGTACTTAAACAACACAACCTCATTTATGTGCATATTCAAAAATACATATCTTGATAGCTTTGATTTTTTTTTCTTATAGCCGATAACTTTGATTTGTTAAAATATAATTTAAGTCCTTATCGTATATTCAAATCTCATTTTAATCATTTATTTACTTTAATACTTTATCTTAGTTTTCATCTTCGTTACGTTATATAAATGATCTTACTTGATCAGAAATGAACTATCGGTGCAGTTGTCTATGGTGGTTATATGCTTCTTGTTGTTGACTGGAACGGCGGGGTGTGTGTACATGCAGACACTCCGACGCTCAAGTCAGTATTTAGTAGAAGTGGGGGGTTTAGAGAATAGAGGGAGTCTAACTTGGGGACTGCTAAGAGTCCCCTTTATAGAGAGTGGAGGTTGCAGGACCGTTGTTTGGCACACGTGTGGCTCAGCGGTTACGGATTTGTGGGAATCGTAACCGCCGAGGAGAGTTCGCGAGAGTCGTGGAGAGGACCGTTATTGTTCAGTTTGAACGGGTCTCTTGAGTTGGACTGTATGATCAACCTCTTGTTCGGATTTTACGATCATATCGTCCATGTAAACTTCAAGAATGTCACCCACAGAATTTTTGTCGTACACTTTGTTCACCATTCGTTGATAAGTGGCACCTGTGTTTCTAAGACCTAAAGGCATAATGTTGTAGTAAAAGTTTCCTGATTCAACCATAAATGCAGTTTTAATTTTATCTATTTCAGTCATTGGTATTTGGTTGTACCCAGAATAGGCATCCATGAATGATAACAATTTATAGCCAGATGAGTTATCAACTAATTTATCTATGTTAGGAAGAGGATAGGCATCTTTGGAGCAAGCCCTATTAAGATCGGTATAGTGAACACACATACGCCATTTTCCATTAGATTTTTTAACGAGTACAACATTGGAGAGCCAAGTTGTGTACTTGGCCTCAGAAATGAAATTTGCATGTAAGAGCTCTTTTACAGCTTTTTCAGCAGCCTCTGTTTTCTCAGGAGACTGTTTCCTACGTTGCTGAGCTACAATGCTAGCACTAGGACTAACTGTCAGCTGGTGACAAGCGACGTTAGGGTCGATTCCAGGCATTTCAGCTACGCTCCAGGCAAACTGATCAGCATTTTCCCTCAAGCAAGCGATCAGCTGGGCTCGCACAAGGTCTGGTAAGTCTTTGCCAATCTTGAAGTTCTTTGAAGGATCATCTCCGAAGGGGATTAGCTCGAAATCTCCATCTGGAATGGGTTTCAGGATTTCAGTGTTAAGAAGGTCTTTCTTCTCTTTCTTCTGCTCCTTCAGTTCGGACTTGTTGAACCTGGAGTCCAGTTCGACCATGTTGTTGTCCAGAGTGCTCGCTGCAGCTTTCTTGTTATCCTTAAAGGATAGTTTTGCTGAGAGCCGAGTTCTGGCTCTTGTTTGCTTGCAGGAAGCATCTTTTTACAGCTTCAATGTCTCAATGCAATGTGGAGACAATGTCATTTTTTGCATGGTATTTTAGCTTGAGCTGAGCGGTCAAGCATGCTGCTCCCAGCTCCTCTATCCCTGTCCTACCTATTATACAGTTGTAAATGGAAGGGCAGTCGATCACCATGAATGAGATCTTGATTATTTTTCTGGCCTCTCCTGCCCAAAAGTTACGAGCATTTTGACATAACCCCATGTTCTCGTTGAGGACCCGTTGAACCGGTAGAGTTAAGATCCAATGTAGAGGGAAAGGTTATTCTCAGTCCGTTGGAGGGTCTTGAAGATCCCGGTGTACATGATGTCGCAAGAGGCCCATGTGTCAATCAAGACTCCGCGAACATCAAAGTTGACCGTCTACGCTTGGACGAGCAAAGGTATGGCTGAATTGGGAGCTCCGTCGGGCAGCTCATGATCATAAAAATCCAGTGGTGGTCGCCCCCCAAATTGCATGTTAGGGAGGACCAGCTAGTTGACACTCATCAACTCTTCAAACTTCATTTTCATGCTTTCCATGGTGAAGTTTGTTATCCCATCGGTGATTACATTGACGGTGGGGAATCGCTCCCAGGTGCATGAATAAGGAGTCACTTCAACGTGCTCTGGGAATTCATCCAGCTGTTAGACAGACTTGGCAACAATTATGTCTTAGTTTTTGCCATCAACAATCTGGTCGACGGTCTTTCTTTCCGGTGAAGCATTCCTGGTGAATTGCTTCAGTCGACCTCATTGTATGAGGATTTCGATAAAATCTTTGAGATGGATGCAATCATCAGTGTTGTGCCCGTGGCACTTGTGGAACCGGCTGTATTTTGTTTTGTCGGTCCCCTTCGTCTCCTGGGTCGGAGGTTTGTGATATTTTATTTCGGCTTCTTTTAGATCGGCGGATGCGATCTCAGCTAGAATTTTCCCTCTTGACACCACTAGAGGTGTATATTCAGCGAAGCGACCAATGGGTCCTTTGCTTTCACAAGCAGGTTTATCTTCCTTCTTTTTCTCCTGGAAGGGCTTTTTAGAAGATTCAGCTACAAGATCTTCCTTCCTGGTCTTGTTCAGATTATCAGCGACCAATTGCTCCTCGTACCTGATGTAAGTTTTCGCGATCACTAGGAACTCATTGAGAGACCTTGGACGATCAAGCTGGACGACCTTTTTCTTGTTAGTGTCAGGGGCGAAGCCCTTTCTTGACGAGATACTTCTTCATTGTCTTGTTAGCTCCTCTGACTTGAACAACCTCCTTGTTGACCTATCGATGTAGTCTCGGAGAGGCTTGTTCTTTCCTTGCACAATGGCTTCGAGGGATGCCACAGTTTTGGGTTGGGTCCTCAAAGCTGTGAAGTGAGTAGTGAACTCATGGCACATGCCGTCCCAGGAATCGATAGAGTTCCTCTTGAGATTCTTGTACCAGGTCATAGCTCATCGTCGAAGGGTTGTGACGAAGAGTTTGCATTTGACTGCACCTCGTACCTCTCTGTAGGTGAGAAATACCTCGATGTGCTCGTCAGGATTGGTTGTTACGTCGTATGAGTCCATCTGAGGTGGCTTCTTTGATACGCCTGGTGAAAGGGATGTATATTGCACGGTCGTCATCAGAATATGATGAGGACCACGAGCGCCTGTTGCACCTTGGAAGGGTCCTTCGTTCAAGGGATCGTCAGGAAGATCTACTGCTAGGCGATCTTCTGCTTGGAGATCTCACGCTCACAGAGTGTTTGGGTAATGTTGACCTTGAGGGGCGAGGACTTCTTCCTTTTCTGATATGTGGTGGGGAAAGGTGTCTCTTGGGAGGCGACGGCTGCTTCCTTGGACGATCTTTTTCAATGTCCATGAGACGACAGTTCTGCTCCTCGATAGTCAATGTTTGACATTGTACTGTACGGAGTATGTTATAGGTTTTTTGCTTGAATTCTATTGGTCAAAGGAAGTAACTGCTCCTCCCTGATTGGCCACCGTCCAACCATGTGAGTTAACTCACGCTGGCCTTTAACCTGCGTGAGTTAACTCACGTTGACCACCGTCCAACTGCGTGACTTAAGTCACGCTCGGACACCGGCCAAAATAGCGAGCGTGAGTTAAGTCACACCCATTACAGGTCAGCGTGCTCCCAAACCAATACACACTCATAATTGATCCAAATTACACCATTTCAACACCATAATCACACATAACCACATAATCACACATTATCGATCCAAATTACACAAATTTGTCGTTAATCACACAATAACACAATCAATCCAAATTACAAACAATCGATCCAAATTACACATAATCGGTCCAAATACACCTAATCGATCCAAATTACACATAATCGATCCAAATTACACAAATTCGTCGTTAATCACACATAATCACTTAATTACACATAATTTATCCAAACTACACATAAACGATCCAAATTCGTCGTTAACGATCCAAATTACACATAATCACATATTATTGATCCATTATACTAATTCGTCGTTAATCATACATAATCACTTAATCACACAATTTTGATCCAAATTACACATAAACGATCCTTCGTCGTAAATGATCCAAATTACACATAAACGACACAAATTCGTCGTTTAATACAAAAATTCATTAAAATGCAACATTACATACACAAATTCGAACACATTACATTATTACATGTTAATAAATATTACACTTCAATGGACCGGACACAAAGATGTAAAATGTTATTTAGAACCAATGACCTAAACATGTAATCTACATCAAAATCATTACAAATAATATATGGATAATAAACCGTCTTCCAAAAGTCTTCCTCCTTATCCTCCCCTCAGTCCACGCATGCCACTTGTACAAATACATTTGATGTTCTTTGATTTCCACCAATATGAACAAAGTATGTGTCAAGTTGTGCCTTCAAATCATCCAACTTATCAGTGGGGGTTAATTAGACCCTAACAGTCTTCTTCACGTGGGAGTATCGGGCATGAGCTTCAACTTTATCTTGAGACATGTTTCACTTCACAAAATAAATAAATAGTTGAATAATTAGAGACATATAATTTTATAAAATGCGAGCAATAAGAATAACGAATAAAATTGATGATGTTTTGTCCATCACAAAAAATGTCATATATTTATATAATCTTATTTACATATTGGCCACAAAAATTGGCATTACATAATCGACCACAAAAAAATATGTCTGTGTAATATCGACAAAAAAAAGGACGAACACCGACTAAAAAGTGTCGTAGCCTATCTAACTAGCTAGTGATAATGCATAATCTTCATCTTCTTCAATTACTTCAAATTCTCCTTTTGGTTTTTCTGGAGTGGGATATATTGGATTGAGTTGATTTGTTGGTTTTTTCGGCAGCTTCGGCTCCTTAGACATGAGGTCTTTGAACAAAGCTTGTCTATCCATAAATGCAAACTCTCATTTCTCCGCCACACCAATCTTGTGAATATTCCACTCCGTACAAGGTGGTGGTAATGGACAACCATCTTTCAAATAAATATGAAGAAAGTGGCCGAGAATTAAGCCAAGACACAAGATGTGGGAATGTGGGTTAAGTGGTGGAGCACCTCGAATTGAGAAATATGTCTCACATATACCTCTTTCTGCCGAAACAAATTGAACAACGGGTCTATTGTAGCAAGTTGCAACAATGTGACCCATATCCGGTAATGTCAACCACTTATCTTCGTACGCAATTCCACCACTATTTGTTGGAGGGTGTAAACCATTCAAGATATATTGAAAACGCTTCTCCGAACCAAATATCGGCAAATAGTCACTCTTATTAGTTTTCAACTCTTGAATAAGTGCACTACGAACCAATACATGATTTTCCTCATCCATACCCATGTGTCTAGCTATGACCCGGAATCCACAATTACCATCTCCTTTAACATTCACAATATTTTCGATGAAAGGTTTCATGAACTTTGGGAAGTGTGATATGTATGGTAAATCCGGAATATACGGATCAGGTTGAAGCTTGTGAGCGGGATGAATTGCCTAAATGTGCACTTTTCTTCCTCTTTGGAAATGTTGTCTTGACATGTGAAGATTGACTATCGAGATTTTGAGAATCAACACGCTATGTAGAGAGGATTCGACCCGTGGATGACTCTTTTGGTCTAGACCTCGCCCTTTTAGGTGCTCGCTTGGTTACCACCTTTCTTGGAGGTGGAGACAACATTGTGTCTTTCGGAAATGCAAGTTGACGCATCACCTCTTTGATGTGGAGTTTCATCTTGTAAGGGGATTTTTTGAGCCGTTCTTGAATGTCATTCCACTCCTCCATCATAGAAAAGTCATCATCAACCTCTTCTCTGCATACGTTTAACCTTTGCCAATAAGGCTCTATTTCATCCAATCGAATAAGCAATTTTTCTTTTCTCTTCATGGAAATAATACATGCACAAGGCAAGCCGTACGGTGTCTTTTGAACACAACCGTGATCTTTCTTGGCAAAGTCGAATGTCTTGGAACAGTTTGCTTCGTCAAAGATAAAGCACAATACTGGTCTAGATACATAATCCTCCAACTCGGAGTACAAAAAGTCTCCTTTGTATCTATGTTCAAAGACGGTACGGCTCCTCCCAAAACTTCCTTGTATCTCGGACAATTGGATAGTCAACATCTTGTCTATTTCATTCCAACATGATGCCAAATCTCCCACACTACTCCTCAAATATTTTTTCAATTTTCCATGAGCTGATTCAACAATGTTGGTGGTTCTACAACCAAGATGCAAGAATTTATCTGTCCATTCCCTCACAAATTTTTTCTTAACGGTGTTCAATATTGTGGTTTGAACATAGTCAATGAATTTTGGATACGGTTTGCATACATCTTTGAATCGCATTACCGCATTTGCATATGCATCCTCCATAGGAGATTCAACCAAATCTTTCCAAGCATCCATGATTTTGTCAACAATTTCACTTGCCTTTGCCTCTTTCACTTCCCTCACTTCTTTGCCATCAACTTTGACATCCTTCGGCTTCGCTTTGACTCTACAATCCATGATGCACTTAGCCCTTACATTCTTCCCAATATGAAAATAACAAAGTAAAGCGGCGTTTCGGGGAGAACTTTGGCAACAACATTCATCAAACCATTGTCCCGGTCCGTGACAACCACCTTAGGCATGTTGAGTTTTGACGATAAAAGACTAACCAACATCTCAAGTGCCCAAGTAAAGTTGTCCTCTTTTTCGGAGGCAAGAAAGGCAAAACCAACCGAATATGTAATGGTGGTAGAGGTGACACCAACAATCTCAAATAATGGCATTCTATACAAGTTGGTTTTGTAAGTTGAATCCATGACCAAAATGGTCGGAAAAGTGTTAAGCATATTAATTGACTCCGGATGAGCAAAAAATATGTCTTCAAGATTTGTTTCCTCACTATTTGCTCTTATGAAATAGACATATTTATGCTCCTCCAACTTCGATATCAAGAATTGCATCTCCGTCTTGTCACCTCTTATCCACTTTCGCCATCTTGTACGCGCATTGTACACTTGTTTTATAACCACCACACTTTCTTGGTTTTTTGTCTTTAAATCCGTTAAAATATTCCTAGACAACGCCAACCTTTTTGTCATGTCGATAACTCTCATCTTCTCCTCCTTTTTTTATTCTTCCCACAAGAAGGTGGCCACCTAATTTTGGTTCCAACTCATGGTTGTGAATTCCACAAAGCATGGCCAACCACCAATCACTTGATTTCTTCTCAAAGTAACCACGCAATCTAAACAGGCAATCACATTTCCTTGAGCCCGTGCCTTCAAGCTTCAACCTTCTTATTCGTCTTCGGTGGTTTGTATACACCAATCCTTTCACATTGCAAAGTCACCATTGGATTCTTTAGCCTGGATTTATCTATAGATATAGTAAATTCAGCCCTTGTCGCTTGTCGACGAACCCAACCAACTCATCTCGCTCTCGCCATCTTTCCTTTGTTAAAAAAAATGAGGCGGTGTTTACTTCATAACCGCGAGGCTTGGCAAGACCGGTAGGTACCAGTTTAGGTTTTTCTTCAATGTGAGCTTGAAATGGAATTTTGACTTTAAGCTTCATATAAACGGTTGATTTGACATCAACGGAAGCTTCGCCTAAAGCTTCAAGAATGGCCGGTTTCTGCTCAGCGCCATCATCCACCATATTATCAATCATCACTATGTCTATTGAATAGAAAAATAACAAGGAAAAAACAATATAAATAACTTGCGCAACAAGCTAAGAAAGAAAAATAAAATTGGCGCAAAAATTCAAATTTTGGGCACCAGCATGACTTAAGTCACGCTGAGCTAACACTTGCGTGAGTTAAGTCACGCAGAGCTCCAGTGTGAGTTAAGTCACGCCCATGTCGTGTGCCAGACTACTAAATATACCACAAAAACCAGCAAAATCAAGAGAGGTTAGGATGATACATTACCTGATCTTTGACGTTTCATGAGCGTAGAAACTTGCTTTCTGACGATTTGCAATGATTTTGGCTCAAGATTTTTCACCAAAAATTCGCACTTTTGGGTTTTTTGGAGGTGAAGAGGGAAAGAAAATGTGGTTTGAAGTTGGAACTGCTGGGTTTTGTCCCAAAACAGTAATGCATTGCAGCGTTAAGTCACGCTGGAAAGCAACGTGACTTAACTCACGCTGCCTTCAGCGTGAGTTAAGTCACACAGAAGATTCCGAGCGTGACTTAAGTCACGCAGGGATATTTTTGTCTTTTTCTGTGTGTGAGCAAATTTGTTTATGGGAAGAGCAATTTTCATAAACAAGAATCCATATTGTAGTGAAGGCCCATGATAATAGCCATCCAAAGAGGGGAAGCTTTGACTTTCAAGTGTACAAAACTCAATTAAATTGAAGATCCTGTTAGGTCAGAATATTCAACTAACTGAAGCTAACTAAGCATTCCATCACATATACAGGTAAAGTTAAATTTAAGACATAATTGTTTTGGTTGCTGTAAATTAAATATAAATTTAAATATGTGTCGTGTATCCATTTTCTAATTATCAATGTAATGTGCTGAGGTTGATTCCATTAGCTTGTAAATGGAGGAAAAGGAGACTAATATTTATCATTAGTTGGGCTTGCACCATAGTGAAAACCTGTTCTTGGTGCTTACACCAATAACTATATTTTATTTTAATTTTTTGATGGAAATTAAAGCCCCAATAACTATATGTGTAAATTCTATTAAAAAAAGGAAATGTTAACGAGTGCTCTCGAGACACTCTTTAAGACCCTTTAATAGAAATTTTATAAAAATCTATGTAATCAGTGCATTGGAATTTATAACATTTGACTTTTTTAAGGAATACTTTCTAAATTTAGGATCCTTAAAAAGTGTCCCAAGAGCACTCGTTAACAAGACAAAAAAAAAACTATATGTGTAAATGCTCTAATTCACTGACATTTTGAGTTTCATAAGAAAACTTTTATCAATTTGAAGCAATGCGTACAAATCAACAATGTTATCAATGACATTATAAATAAAACAATATTATCAATGACCAACAATGCAACTTATGGACTTTATAGTATTCCATCCACCATTCATCTATTCCATCCATCCAACATATTACCTTAAATTTATATCTTTGATCTCATATATATATAAGCAAATAATCCTTTTTTTAGGTTCATTGATTTATATTATAAATCAAATAAATTAACTATTTAATGAATCGTTCTGTAATTACAGATCAGTTGATAACTGTAAGTACAATATTATACCGGGACCCGGATTCGAACTCCGGACTTCTCATTTCTCTACATTTAAAATGTGTAAACCTCAACCATTAAGCTATTTGACAAAAAAAACTATTCAATGAATATGAAAAAAGAAAATTTACTTATATATAAATCCGTTAGAGTACATTGGTAAGAGTTTTAAGAAATTGTGAGGTCTTTGGCGTGCTCTTGGATCACTCTGTCAATGATAGGGGTTGCAATTTTATTCATTATTACACCATTTATTCAATTCATTCACTCATCTATTCCGTCCATCCAACAAATTACCATATAGCTATATAAAAATATGGATTTTTAAAAATAAAAGGCATGTAATCCAAATAACAAAATATGAATAATTGCAACACATGTCTTTTTTTCAAAAAGTCAAACTAGTCGATGGAATTTGTGCAACACGTCTTTTATTTGTGTATAAATACCCATACATCCAATTTTTTGTGTATAAATACCCATACATCCAATTTATCACCCAAAACAATCATATATAGAGCAAATTAATATCACACACTATAGTGCCAATATGGCTCTTAATCTTGTTAGACTTTCAACCTCTTTCCTTTTATTACTCCTTTTAGAAAATCAATTTCCCATTGTTGAGTCAAGAACCATAAAACCCTCCAAGGATTCATTCATCCAAACTCTTCAAAACCTCAAAGGTGTTCAAAAGGGACAAACACTAAAAGGCATTGGAGAACTCAAAAATTACCTTAAAAAATTTGGCTACCTAAATGTTCAACATGATGCTGCTCCTTCCACTACTCCAAACGACCATTTTGATGAAAACTTGGAATTTGCCCTCAAAGATTTTCAAACATACCATCACCTACATGTAACTGGTCGTGTAGACACTACAACCATAAAAATCTTGAGTCTTCCACGTTGTGGTGTCCCTGATTTACCAAAACATAGTCACAAACGAAATGGTTTAGTGATGGCTTCAAGCTATACCTTCTTCCAAGGCTCACCAAAATGGAGAGACTCAAAAAGAATTTGAAATACATGTATAAATCAAGTGTTGATGTGTGTAGTATGGATGTTGTGAGAAAAGCGTGTGAGAACGCGTTTTTAAGTTGGTCAGAAGTTAGTGATTTTACATTCACGGAGGTAGGGGATGTCAGCTCAGCCGATATAATAATCGGATTTCACCATGGTGATCACGGTGATATTTACCCTTTTGATGGGCCAGGAAATGTCCTGGCTCATACTTTTGCTCCAGAAGATGGAAGACTCCACTTTGATGGAGACGAAAACTGGACCAACAATCCCACAAGTCTTGAGGATAACTTTGGTAAGTAATACTAAATAGATCGACGTAAATTGTTGAGAAATTCATGAATTTCATCTAATAAAAAAAGGAAATATTAAAAATACAATATTAATCTCTTTTATCATTTCTTTAACTAGTACAGAAATTGAAATTTAATTACTCTCTGTTTCATATTATAAGTGGTTTTAGAAAGAAAAAAAAAACATTTTGTGTCTCGTTTATAATTTTAATAAAATATGAATTATTTTTTTCTATTAGAATACCCTTAACTAATATTAAATTTTTTATCAACTTTTTTCTTTTACAATTATGAACTAATATGAGAGATATAGTAAAAAAAATACTAGCATGAGAAATATTAAGGTATATTAGAAAATTATGCAATATTTTGTTTTATAATTTCTATGATACTAATTACATTTCTTAATTATGTATCAAAATTTAAACTGCTTATAATATGAGATGAAAGGAGGAGTAATAAATATATGTTCATAATGATAATACAAATTTAATGTAAAAGTTTTTCAAGTTATCATGTTAGGGATCGAACCTCCAACATTTGTATCAATCTACTGTTGGTATTTAATGGATAAGCGAGTCAATAGTAAAAAAGGTATCATATATTTATAAAAAAAAAAACTGCAGTTTATGAAAGAAAGAAAAAAATTAGAATGTGTGTGGATGATCGATCAACTTATAAAACACACGTTTAATTAGTAATTAGTGCTTGCTTACGTTGAAATTGTTTCAAACTTTTCTGTAGATTTTCATGTTGTTGTTCATGCTTAACTACAACAAAAATTATTTCAGGTCTTCATGCTGAATCTAATCCCAGCCAAAGACCAACGGCTACGACGAAAAAATTTGATTTGGAAACTGTGGCTTTGCATGAAATGGGTCACCTTTTAGGACTTGGACACAGTACTGACCCAAATGCAGCTATGTATGCCTATTATGCAGGTGTAAGGAGAAATCTAAACCAAGATGATGTGGATGGAATGATGGCTCTTTATGTGCTTCATAGTTAACTAGAAATAGAAACTAAAAAACTTTGTTCCACACTTAATTAAGTTATGGGAAATAGTGGTTATATATATTAGGCAAAATACCTTTTTTGGTCCTTTAAGTTTGACAAAAATACCGGATTAGTCCTTTAAGTTCTTAAGTTTAAAATAGGTCCTTTAAGTTGTTAATTTATTACACTGTTACCCTTTTAAGGACCTATTTGAAACATAAAAACTTAAAAAACTTCAAATAGGTGCATTAAACTAACAACTTAAAGGACCTATTTGAAACTTAAAAAACTTAAAGGACTAATCCGGTATTCTTGTCAAACTTAAAGGACTAAAATTGGTATTTGGCCTATATATTATATTTTTTGTAAGTTGGCTGCTAACTTGGTTGAAAGTTGATGCGAATTACATGTGTAGTTATCGAGAACTAAATAAGACACTACTATCAATAATAATAATAATAATTAGAATTTAATTCCCTTTAATTATTATGATTTGTAAATCTGTTGTTGACCCATTATTTACTCACCTAATCAGTGGAGAGTCTGTAGGAAAGTTGTTAACCTGACTCACTCCATTTTAGGTTTAATTTCTGTATATATACATGATTGTAACTAATGAGAAATCATCAATTACATTACACAATTCTTTTCTTTAAGCTTTCGTATGGTATCAAACTGAAACGGTCCAGCCCCAGCTAAATCAGGACGCCGTTCCTAACCCCAGCCATTGCCACCGACAGCTATACCTCAATCCCCAAGCCCTATGAATCATCCAAACCACTCGCCTGCATCACCCTTGGCAGTGTTGTAGTACCCTAATTTTGTCCTACGCATTTTAAAACAAAATCAAAAAAGAATCAAAAGAGGGGAAAAAAGTCAAAAGTCAACAAAAGTCAACAGAAAAGTCAACATTTCAAAAATGAGGACTTCGCACTGCGAAAGTCACTTCGCACTGCGAAGTCTGCGATTTTTCTGCAGATTTTTGGTTTCTTTGATTTAATTCCAGAATCTGTTGCATATCACTTCCATAATTATTTTAAGTAGCATTCATGGCTAATTGGGCCAAGCAAAGCCAGAGTTGAAGGACTTGCCATTAATGCCAAGGTTGGAAGCTTTTTCTTCCAACCTAGCATGTGACAAGCAAGTGGGCTTGCCCTTGGGCAGCTCTAGTCCCTCCCAGGTGACCTGCTAACCACCACAAGGTTGTCAGCCACCTGCTTGAGGACTTTCCTCCTGCTTGCTCCCCCCAAAACCAGTCAAACCAGCTGGATTTTTCACTTGAAAAAACCATGATTGCCTACTCTGTTTTGCAGCAGCTTTTCACCCTCTCACACCAGCCATAAGTAGCCTTTTCATCCCTCAATCTCTGCACATTACAGTGCACGTTTTCATTGACCAACCATTGAGATTGCAAGGATTGATCCCCAAGCATTAGCCAATTGCAAATCAGCTTTGTTCTTCATCATTACCTTCTAGAATTAGTTGAATTTGTGGCTGAAATCAAGCTGGATCTTGCCCCTTGGTACAAGGCAGGGTTGCCTCTATCCATTAGCATTTAATGCAAAGGGATTCAGCTTAATCTTGGCCACAAGTCAGCTGAATTTTGGGATTGTGCAATGATGAAAAAGATTTGATTTTGGCCTATAAATAGAAGGCAATGCCCAAGGATTCAAAAAAAAGTAAAACACAGCATTTTAAGAGCAGAAACTCTACTCATTTTAGCCTACAAAACTCCACAAATAACCAGAAACAATCCATCCAACACAAAGCTTTCCAAAGTTCCAAAACCTTCACCAATATTAAAACCTCTTGTGAAAGCCTTTACCAAATCAAATCAAGTGCAGCTGGAGCTTTGCTAAGGAGTTCTGTAAGTTTCTAAGCACTTATCTTGCATTTATAATTGTGTTTGCATAGCTATTTTGGCTCAAAACCATTTGATTCTAAAAAACCCCTTTTGAATTTCAAAGAAATCCCAAGGTTTTCAAAACATCAAAACTGGTTTGTCCAACCTTTTTCACCCCAAAAACTCAAAGTTTTTCACCCATCTATAAGGTCCTGAGTGTGTTCAGAAGTTGTTTCTGAACAAAAGTTCAGAAACAGCTTCTGAACCCAAAATTTCGCATGCTTCGCAGTGCGAAGTCATGGTCGCAGTGCGACCATGACAGAACTCAGAACCTGAGTTTTTGTGTCAAAACAACCAATTTTTGAGGTTCTAGCCCCAGAGCTCAGAGCCTAAGAGTTTTTAAACCCATGTTCTTCAAACCACAACAAGGATTTTGCATAATTTTGACAAAATCACAAGTTCGTATGACCATTTTGTGGATAACTTGCAAAACAAGTTATCTTCCCAAACTCTCAAAACAGCATGAACAAACAAGTTATGTTCATCATTTCAATCTAAACTTGAACAATAAATATTGTTCATGATTTTCAAAACTCAAAGATGAACATACACCGTTTACGTTCGCATTTTCGCAAAATGAGACGAACTTGCGCGTTTTTTAGCAAATTTGCTAAACCTTCCCATTTTGGGTTTTCAAACCAAATGTTTTGACATGCCTTGGGATTTCTAAAGGATTCAACCCAAAAATATGAATGAAAAAGGGATGGTGTGACGTATGTCTCTCCATCGCCCCGATTGTACGAATGCGTGACGTATGTCTCGTCGCTCGGACAATCGTCATTCCCCTTTTTCAATATACAACCCTAACCAAACCAAAATCTTGGCCCCTTGTGGTCAATCCAAACCTTTTGGTCCCCCGTTGGCCATTAGACTCAACCCCTCGACTCGTTAGAGTCCACTCGGTCAATGATTGACTTGTATGAGTCCATTGCACCTCTCTTGGTCCCATAGCGGCCAATTTCAACCCTTTACTCTAACGGACGTACCTTTTAACAATTCTAATGTGATTCGCGAACGAACGCTTAATAAGTCTCCAAGTGCGAGCATACAAGCTACGTTTAATCGCAAGAATTCGGTTAAAACATCGTCCAATTAAAATCAACCAACACATGTACGTTTTTCCATAGCGGCCATTAGAGAGGAAAAAGACGAGGTGCGCACAGCTGGCGACTTCACTGGGGACCCTGTTCCCACTAGTGAGTCAAGCCTAACCTATTTGGTTTAAAGCCAATTGTTTTATTTTCTTTGCGTGCCATGTTTATTTATTTTATTCATACATGTTATATTTATGCTTTATGTTTATATTTGCTTTATCTGCTTTATATTCATATCATATATTATATCAAATGTGGGGGTTACTTGAGTGATGTTACTCCACATTGTTCGGGTTAATGCCGGACGTGTGAGGCTCTCTACCCGAGCTTGAGAAAAAAACTAAGTTAGAAGGAGGTTGTGTGCGGAAGCCCGCGTTGACGTATGTCCGTGAGGTAGGATGCCCAACCCCGCTTAGAGGAGATTTTCACGTGGAATTAATTGAAGTCATGTCGACGTATGTCCATAGACAACCCTAATTCCATGTGAGATCTATGACTCTAGGGACCTCTTCTTAGGAAATATCATCTTTAGAGCCTACATGTGAGGATGGGGGGAAGTTCCGAACATTCATACCCAAACCCCTGCATATCATCCATTTGCATTCATGAAATATTTTTGCATAAAAAAGGGGCATATTTTTGCATACTCATTGCATTCATACATTTACATGCATTTCAAAAAAAAACCCTCACATCATTCCCTCACCAAACACCAAAAAAAAAGAAGTACCCGACCCGGTGTACAGTAGTGTTTCGGATGAGATCCGAGCAACCGGAAGACCATCGAAATTCTGGAAATCATTTCCTTGTCCAAGTAATTTATCTTGTTTTTCAAAAAAAAATCATCATTTTGCTCTTCCCAAGGCAAATGATTAATTTTTATGGGACCCCCATATTTCAAATCATTTCCGTCATTAATAAATTTGCAGTTTATTTTCAAAAGAGTTCGTTTTTCTTTCGTTCTTAAATAAATTTTCATAAACCCTACAAAAAAAATCATCATAAATACACCACCAAAAATAACACTGCTACAATCCCTTTTGACTTCAATCTTCGAATTAACCAAACGGAAGATGATAATAAGGACGATTTTGAACCTCCTGAAGGATTGTCCAGACTTGGGGATCAAGAGGATAGGGTAATGCAACCTCACCAAGGGAGCCCTCCAAAAGAATGGCACTACAGTTTTCCCTCTGCCGGGGCACACTCTATAAGAAAAATCAAGGTCTCACTCAGACGTGTGGATAAATGTGAAGCAGTCATGCTCACCAAAGAAATCCATGAGGAGTCCTTCCAAACCCATACCAAGACATATCACAAGTGCCAAATTAACGCCGACAAGGGGCACATACCACAAACACCTCTGAATGTCATGACATCACCCTAACCTTTCTCTATGTGGGGCATAGACATGTTCGGAATGATTGAGCCAAAGGCTTCAAAAGGGCACCAGTTCATACTAGTTGCCATCAACTGTTTCACCAAATGGGTCGAAGCAGCTTCCTATGCAAACATGACCAAACAAGTGGTCGCCCAACTCATCAAGAAGGAAACCATTTGCCGTTACGGCACTCCCCACAATTTCCCACAAAAAGCCAAGTCGTCATTGGCATTCCTCACATTCCCAAACAAACAAAGCCCAATTTTTATTGGCATTCCCAAACACAAAAAGCCAAGTCATCATTGGCTTTCCTCACATCTCCAACAAAAGACCAATTTTCATTGGCACACACAATTGCCAAACAAAAAGCCCAATTTCCATTGGCCCTCACAAACCCCACTTCCAATAAAAGCCCAATTTTCATTGACATTCCCATCCAAAAAAAAACACAAAAGCCCGACCTTGCTCGGAAGCTAAACAAAAGCCCGACCTTGCTCAGAAGCCAATCACAAAAGCCCGACCTTGCTCGGAAGACAATCAAAAGCCCGACCTTGCTCGGAAGCCAATCACAAAAGCCCGACCTTGCTCGGAAGCCATTCCCATCCAAAAAAAAAAAACAAAAGCCCGACCTTGCTCGGCATCCCATCATAAAAGCCCGACCTTGCTCGGCATCCCCTCATAAAAAGCCCAACCATGCTTGTCATCCAAGCACACAAACACAAACAAGGTTTGACCAATTGAACCCCATAAAAGAGAAACACCCCACAGCATTGGGGCATGGACAGCTCGACAAGAAAGTTCATTCTCGAGAATTTAGAGAAGGAGACTTAATGCTTGGGAAAAAAGGTATTACCTCATTCACAAGGATCCCCCTATCAATAAACTCCGGCGCAGTAAAAAAATATATATATGCCAAAAAGAAAAAGAGCTCGCTAAATCGAAAACCCAAAAGGGCGGTTTAGGCAATAGAGAGCGTCCTGGTAGATCGAAAACCTGAAAAGGCGGTCTAGGCAAAAATTAAGGACATCAAAAAAGGAAACATACCCCAGTGGACTGAAAACTCGAAAGAGCGGTCCAGGTAAAAGTTAGGGGTTTCAAAAAAAAAAGGCAAAAGACTGCGGCACGTGAGGTCCGGACAGAATTCAAGAGGGAAAGAATCAACCTCATTATCATCTTTCAAAAAAAGGTTATTTCAAAGTCATAGGGAAAGTAGCACGTGAAACCCAAGCAAATTTCCATTTGTCTTTTTGTTTCTTCTTTTCTCCCTATCTCAGTAATCACCTCTTATAGGGATTACAATTTCACGAATAGTTACCCATACAAGGGACTAAGTTTCGTTGAATCAAAATCATTTTTAAATCTTTTCATTGTTATGCGTCCTTACTTGCTCATAAAATGTGTTTTTATTCATGATAAATAATGCATTGAAATATGGGAATAACATAAAAAAACAAAAAAAATGTGTGTTTTTTACTTGGACGTTAAATGTCGAAAGAATTTCGTTGGTCCCCGGTATTGCATCAGAGGACTCAAAACTTGAAGCTTTGCATCAGTCATTTTAAGACTCATGCTCTTCAGCAGAAACAAGTGCGTAGCTCACGACGCGTAAAACGCAAAGATCCCGGGTGTCGGAGGAAACAAATTTCCCAAATAAAGCTCACCCCCATACATCTTTTTCATTCACTAAGGCCGGATATCGATCATGCTTCCAAAATGATCCTTATATCCCCAGTGAGATCCCACCATAACCAAAAAGCCCGACCTCGCTCGGCAACCAAACAAAAAGCCCGACCTCGCTCGGCAACCGAACCAAAGTCCAATATTCATTGGCAAACCAAAGAACTACGTAAGCTTTGAATTCTCCATCCCACCAGGAGATACGTAGGAGCAAGATCATCATCTTGTCAAGCACAACAAACCAAAGCCCAATTTTCATTGGCCCACAATAAAGCCCAAATTTTATTGATATTCCCCAGGGAGTCTCAACCCAACAAAAAGTCCAATCATTATTGGCAAACCCACACAAATCTCCGGGCCTAGGCTCGAACTACACCGGTTTTGATCCCATTTGGGTATGTAGGCAAAGGACCTTGTCCTTCCAAACCGACCAACAAAAACCAACAAAAAAAGAGAAAGCCCAACTGTCAGTAACACAACCACAAACAAAGACCGACTCTGCTCGGCACCCAACCAACATTATTTCATTTCATGCATGCATATTTAAAACCATTCATACACATGCATTTCATTTCATAAAACATGCATCCTCAACAAGGATCCTCCAGTGAGTATCACATATTCACCAACATCCATCAACATTCAACCAGGGGCACCTATTTAGGGTAAGACCGCAGCTCGTTAGGAATCGATATTCAGAAGCAGTACCTGAATAAGATCACCTAGTTTAGGTATCAATCTCTAGAAGCAGTACCTAGAGTAGATCACCTCCCCCAGTGTATCGACCTTCAGTGTTAGCGGCTGAATAAGATCACAGCTCATTAGGAATCGACATTCAGAAGCAGTACCTGAATAAGATCACCTAGCTTAGGTATCCACCTCTAGAAGCAGTACCTAGAGTAAACTTCCATCTTAGGTATCGACCTCTAGAAGCAGTACCTAGATAAGATCACCTACCTCAATGTTCCACCTCTAGAAGCAGTACCTAGAGTAAACTTCTGTCTTAGGTATCGACCTCTAGTGACATCCTAGAGTAGATCACCTCCATCAACGTTCCACCTCTAGTGACATCCTAGAGTAAATCACCATCCTCAGGAATCGACCTCTAGAAGCAGTGCCTAGATAAGATTACCTTCATCCCCCAGTGGATCTACCTCCAGTGTTAGCGGCTGGATACGATCAACCTTTACCAACCATTGCATTTGCATTTCGCGAAGGACAAAATTCGGGTCCTTCTTTTTACTTAATTGATCTCCGCAAAGAGTTCATGAGATGCCCTCAGCACTCACGCACTCTATGCGAAGACACAATTAAGTAGGGGCAGCTGTAGTACCCTAATTTTGTCCTACGCATTTTAAAACAAAATCAAAAAAGAATCAAAAGAGGGGAAAAAAGTCAAAAGTCAACAAAAGTCAACAGAAAAGTCAACATTTCAAAAATGAGGACTTCGCACTGCGAAAGTCACTTCGCACTGCGAAGTCTGCGATTTTTCTGCAGATTTTTGGTTTCTTTGATTTAATTCCAGAATCTGTTGCATATCACTTCCATAATTATTTTAAGTAGCATTCATGGCTAATTGGGCCAAGCAAAGCCAGAGTTGAAGGACTTGCCATTAATGCCAAGGTTGGAAGCTTTTTCTTCCAACCTAGCATGTGACAAGCAAGTGGGCTTGCCCTTGGGCAGCTCTAGTCCCTCCCAGGTGACCTGCTAACCACCACAAGGTTGTCAGCCACCTGCTTGAGGACTTTCCTCCTGCTTGCTCCCCCCAAAACCAGTCAAACCAGCTGGATTTTTCACTTGAAAAAACCATGATTGCCTACTCTGTTTTGCAGCAGCTTTTCACCCTCTCACACCAGCCATAAGTAGCCTTTTCATCCCTCAATCTCTGCACATTACAGTGCACGTTTTCATTGACCAACCATTGAGATTGCAAGGATTGATCCCCAAGCATTAGCCAATTGCAAATCAGCTTTGTTCTTCATCATTACCTTCTAGAATTAGTTGAATTTGTGGCTGAAATCAAGCTGGATCTTGCCCCTTGGTACAAGGCAGGGTTGCCTCTATCCATTAGCATTTAATGCAAAGGGATTCAGCTTAATCTTGGCCACAAGTCAGCTGAATTTTGGGATTGTGCAATGATGAAAAAGATTTGATTTTGGCCTATAAATAGAAGGCAATGCCCAAGGATTCAAAAAAAAGTAAAACACAGCATTTTAAGAGCAGAAACTCTACTCATTTTAGCCTACAAAACTCCACAAATAACCAGAAACAATCCATCCAACACAAAGCTTTCCAAAGTTCCAAAACCTTCACCAATATTAAAACCTCTTGTGAAAGCCTTTACCAAATCAAATCAAGTGCAGCTGGAGCTTTGCTAAGGAGTTCTGTAAGTTTCTAAGCACTTATCTTGCATTTATAATTGTGTTTTCATAGCTATTTTGGCTCAAAACCATTTGATTCTAAAAAACCCCTTTTGAATTTCAAAGAAATCCCAAGGTTTTCAAAACATCAAAACTGGTTTGTCCAACCTTTTTCACCCCAAAAACTCAAAGTTTTTCACCCATCTATAAGGTCCTGAGTGTGTTCAGAAGTTGTTTCTGAACAAAAGTTCAGAAACAGCTTCTGAACCCAAAATTTCGCATGCTTCGCAGTGCGAAGTCATGGTCGCAGTGCGACCATGACAGAACTCAGAACCTGAGTTTTTGTGTCAAAACAACCAATTTTTGAGGTTCTAGCCCCAGAGCTCAGAGCCTAAGAGTTTTTAAACCCATGTTCTTCAAACCACAACAAGGATTTTGCATAATTTTGACAAAATCACAAGTTCGTATGACCATTTTGTGGATAACTTGCAAAACAAGTTATCTTCCCAAACTCTCAAAACAGCATGAACAAACAAGTTATGTTCATCATTTCAATCTAAACTTGAACAATAAATATTGTTCATGATTTTCAAAACTCAAAGATGAACATACACCGTTTACGTTCGCATTTTCGCAAAATGAGACGAACTTGCGCGTTTTTTAGCAAATTTGCTAAACCTTCCCATTTTGGGTTTTCAAACCAAATGTTTTGACATGCCTTGGGATTTCTAAAGGATTCAACCCAAAAATATGAATGAAAAAGGGATGGTGTGACGTATGTCTCTCCATCGCCCCGATTGTACGAATGCGTGACGTATGTCTCGTCGCTCGGACAATCGTCATTCCCCTTTTTCAATATACAACCCTAACCAAACCAAAATCTTGGCCCCTTGTGGTCAATCCAAACCTTTTGGTCCCCCGTTGGCCATTAGACTCAACCCCTCGACTCGTTAGAGTCCACTCGGTCAATGATTGACTTGTATGAGTCCATTGCACCTCTCTTGGTCCCATAGCGGCCAATTTCAACCCTTTACTCTAACGGACGTACCTTTTAACAATTCTAATGTGATTCGCGAACGAACGCTTAATAAGTCTCCAAGTGCGAGCATACAAGCTACGTTTAATCGCAAGAATTCGGTTAAAACATCGTCCAATTAAAATCAACCAACACATGTACGTTTTTCCATAGCGGCCATTAGAGAGGAAAAAGACGAGGTGCGCACAGCTGGCGACTTCACTGGGGACCCTGTTCCCACTAGTGAGTCAAGCCTAACCTATTTGGTTTAAAGCCAATTGTTTTATTTTCTTTGCGTGCCATGTTTATTTATTTTATTCATACATGTTATATTTATGCTTTATGTTTATATTTGCTTTATCTGCTTTATATTCATATCATATATTATATCAAATGTGGGGGTTACTTGAGTGATGTTACTCCACATTGTTCGGGTTAATGCCGGACGTGTGAGGCTCTCTACCCGAGCTTGAGAAAAAAACTAAGTTAGAAGGAGGTTGTGTGCGGAAGCCCGCGTTGACGTATGTCCGTGAGGTAGGATGCCCAACCCCGCTTAGAGGAGATTTTCACGTGGAATTAATTGAAGTCATGTCGACGTATGTCCATAGACAACCCTAATTCCATGTGAGATCTATGACTCTAGGGACCTCTTCTTAGGAAATATCATCTTTAGAGCCTACATGTGAGGATGGGGGGAAGTTCCGAACATTCATACCCAAACCCCTGCATATCATCCATTTGCATTCATGAAATATTTTTGCATAAAAAAGGGGCATATTTTTGCATACTCATTGCATTCATACATTTACATGCATTTCAAAAAAAAACCCTCACATCATTCCCTCACCAAACACCAAAAAAAAAGAAGTACCCGACCCGGTGTACAGTAGTGTTTCGGATGAGATCCGAGCAACCGGAAGACCATCGAAATTCTGGAAATCATTTCCTTGTCCAAGTAATTTATCTTGTTTTTCAAAAAAAAATCATCATTTTGCTCTTCCCAAGGCAAATGATTAATTTTTATGGGACCCCCATATTTCAAATCATTTCCGTCATTAATAAATTTGCAGTTTATTTTCAAAAGAGTTCGTTTTTCTTTCGTTCTTAAATAAATTTTCATAAACCCTACAAAAAAAATCATCATAAATACACCACCAAAAATAACACTGCTACAATCCCTTTTGACTTCAATCTTCGAATTAACCAAACGGAAGATGATAATAAGGACGATTTTGAACCTCCTGAAGGATTGTCCAGACTTGGGGATCAAGAGGATAGGGTAATGCAACCTCACCAAGGGAGCCCTCCAAAAGAATGGCACTACAGTTTTCCCTCTGCCGGGGCACACTCTATAAGAAAAATCAAGGTCTCACTCAGACGTGTGGATAAATGTGAAGCAGTCATGCTCACCAAAGAAATCCATGAGGAGTCCTTCCAAACCCATACCAAGACATATCACAAGTGCCAAATTAACGCCGACAAGGGGCACATACCACAAACACCTCTGAATGTCATGACATCACCCTAACCTTTCTCTATGTGGGGCATAGACATGTTCGGAATGATTGAGCCAAAGGCTTCAAAAGGGCACCAGTTCATACTAGTTGCCATCAACTGTTTCACCAAATGGGTCGAAGCAGCTTCCTATGCAAACATGACCAAACAAGTGGTCGCCCAACTCATCAAGAAGGAAACCATTTGCCGTTACGGCACTCCCCACAATTTCCCACAAAAAGCCAAGTCGTCATTGGCATTCCTCACATTCCCAAACAAACAAAGCCCAATTTTTATTGGCATTCCCAAACACAAAAAGCCAAGTCATCATTGGCTTTCCTCACATCTCCAACAAAAGACCAATTTTCATTGGCACACACAATTGCCAAACAAAAAGCCCAATTTCCATTGGCCCTCACAAACCCCACTTCCAATAAAAGCCCAATTTTCATTGACATTCCCATCCAAAAAAAAACACAAAAGCCCGACCTTGCTCGGAAGCTAAACAAAAGCCCGACCTTGCTCGGAAGCCAATCACAAAAGCCCGACCTTGCTCGGAAGACAATCAAAAGCCCGACCTTGCTCGGAAGCCAATCACAAAAGCCCGACCTTGCTCGGAAGCCATTCCCATCCAAAAAAAAAAACAAAAGCCCGACCTTGCTCGGCATCCCATCATAAAAGCCCGACCTTGCTCGGCATCCCCTCATAAAAAGCCCAACCATGCTTGTCATCCAAGCACACAAACACAAACAAGGTTTGACCAATTGAACCCCATAAAAGAGAAACACCCCACAGCATTGGGGCATGGACAGCTCGACAAGAAAGTTCATTCTCGAGAATTTAGAGAAGGAGACTTAATGCTTGGGAAAAAAGGTATTACCTCATTCACAAGGATCCCCCTATCAATAAACTCCGGCGCAGTAAAAAAATATATATATGCCAAAAAGAAAAAGAGCTCGCTAAATCGAAAACCCAAAAGGGCGGTTTAGGCAATAGAGAGCGTCCTGGTAGATCGAAAACCTGAAAAGGCGGTCTAGGCAAAAATTAAGGACATCAAAAAAGGAAACATACCCCAGTGGACTGAAAACTCGAAAGAGCGGTCCAGGTAAAAGTTAGGGGTTTCAAAAAAAAAAGGCAAAAGACTGCGGCACGTGAGGTCCGGACAGAATTCAAGAGGGAAAGAATCAACCTCATTATCATCTTTCAAAAAAAGGTTATTTCAAAGTCATAGGGAAAGTAGCACGTGAAACCCAAGCAAATTTCCATTTGTCTTTTTGTTTCTTCTTTTCTCCCTATCTCAGTAATCACCTCTTATAGGGATTACAATTTCACGAATAGTTACCCATACAAGGGACTAAGTTTCGTTGAATCAAAATCATTTTTAAATCTTTTCATTGTTATGCGTCCTTACTTGCTCATAAAATGTGTTTTTATTCATGATAAATAATGCATTGAAATATGGGAATAACATAAAAAAACAAAAAAAATGTGTGTTTTTTACTTGGACGTTAAATGTCGAAAGAATTTCGTTGGTCCCCGGTATTGCATCAGAGGACTCAAAACTTGAAGCTTTGCATCAGTCATTTTAAGACTCATGCTCTTCAGCAGAAACAAGTGCGTAGCTCACGACGCGTAAAACGCAAAGATCCCGGGTGTCGGAGGAAACAAATTTCCCAAATAAAGCTCACCCCCATACATCTTTTTCATTCACTAAGGCCGGATATCGATCATGCTTCCAAAATGATCCTTATATCCCCAGTGAGATCCCACCATAACCAAAAAGCCCGACCTCGCTCGGCAACCAAACAAAAAGCCCGACCTCGCTCGGCAACCGAACCAAAGTCCAATATTCATTGGCAAACCAAAGAACTACGTAAGCTTTGAATTCTCCATCCCACCAGGAGATACGTAGGAGCAAGATCATCATCTTGTCAAGCACAACAAACCAAAGCCCAATTTTCATTGGCCCACAATAAAGCCCAAATTTTATTGATATTCCCCAGGGAGTCTCAACCCAACAAAAAGTCCAATCATTATTGGCAAACCCACACAAATCTCCGGGCCTAGGCTCGAACTACACCGGTTTTGATCCCATTTGGGTATGTAGGCAAAGGACCTTGTCCTTCCAAACCGACCAACAAAAACCAACAAAAAAAGAGAAAGCCCAACTGTCAGTAACACAACCACAAACAAAGACCGACTCTGCTCGGCACCCAACCAACATTATTTCATTTCATGCATGCATATTTAAAACCATTCATACACATGCATTTCATTTCATAAAACATGCATCCTCAACAAGGATCCTCCAGTGAGTATCACATATTCACCAACATCCATCAACATTCAACCAGGGGCACCTATTTAGGGTAAGACCGCAGCTCGTTAGGAATCGATATTCAGAAGCAGTACCTGAATAAGATCACCTAGTTTAGGTATCAATCTCTAGAAGCAGTACCTAGAGTAGATCACCTCCCCCAGTGTATCGACCTTCAGTGTTAGCGGCTGAATAAGATCACAGCTCATTAGGAATCGACATTCAGAAGCAGTACCTGAATAAGATCACCTAGCTTAGGTATCCACCTCTAGAAGCAGTACCTAGAGTAAACTTCCATCTTAGGTATCGACCTCTAGAAGCAGTACCTAGATAAGATCACCTACCTCAATGTTCCACCTCTAGAAGCAGTACCTAGAGTAAACTTCTGTCTTAGGTATCGACCTCTAGTGACATCCTAGAGTAGATCACCTCCATCAACGTTCCACCTCTAGTGACATCCTAGAGTAAATCACCATCCTCAGGAATCGACCTCTAGAAGCAGTGCCTAGATAAGATTACCTTCATCCCCCAGTGGATCTACCTCCAGTGTTAGCGGCTGGATACGATCAACCTTTACCAACCATTGCATTTGCATTTCGCGAAGGACAAAATTCGGGTCCTTCTTTTTACTTAATTGATCTCCGCAAAGAGTTCATGAGATGCCCTCAGCACTCACGCACTCTATGCGAAGACACAATTAAGTAGGGGCAGCTGTAGTACCCTAATTTTGTCCTACGCATTTTAAAACAAAATCAAAAAAGAATCAAAAGAGGGGAAAAAAGTCAAAAGTCAACAAAAGTCAACAGAAAAGTCAACATTTCAAAAATGAGGACTTCGCACTGCGAAAGTCACTTCGCACTGCGAAGTCTGCGATTTTTCTGCAGATTTTTGGTTTCTTTGATTTAATTCCAGAATCTGTTGCATATCACTTCCATAATTATTTTAAGTAGCATTCATGGCTAATTGGGCCAAGCAAAGCCAGAGTTGAAGGACTTGCCATTAATGCCAAGGTTGGAAGCTTTTTCTTCCAACCTAGCATGTGACAAGCAAGTGGGCTTGCCCTTGGGCAGCTCTAGTCCCTCCCAGGTGACCTGCTAACCACCACAAGGTTGTCAGCCACCTGCTTGAGGACTTTCCTCCTGCTTGCTCCCCCCAAAACCAGTCAAACCAGCTGGATTTTTCACTTGAAAAAACCATGATTGCCTACTCTGTTTTGCAGCAGCTTTTCACCCTCTCACACCAGCCATAAGTAGCCTTTTCATCCCTCAATCTCTGCACATTACAGTGCACGTTTTCATTGACCAACCATTGAGATTGCAAGGATTGATCCCCAAGCATTAGCCAATTGCAAATCAGCTTTGTTCTTCATCATTACCTTCTAGAATTAGTTGAATTTGTGGCTGAAATCAAGCTGGATCTTGCCCCTTGGTACAAGGCAGGGTTGCCTCTATCCATTAGCATTTAATGCAAAGGGATTCAGCTTAATCTTGGCCACAAGTCAGCTGAATTTTGGGATTGTGCAATGATGAAAAAGATTTGATTTTGGCCTATAAATAGAAGGCAATGCCCAAGGATTCAAAAAAAAGTAAAACACAGCATTTTAAGAGCAGAAACTCTACTCATTTTAGCCTACAAAACTCCACAAATAACCAGAAACAATCCATCCAACACAAAGCTTTCCAAAGTTCCAAAACCTTCACCAATATTAAAACCTCTTGTGAAAGCCTTTACCAAATCAAATCAAGTGCAGCTGGAGCTTTGCTAAGGAGTTCTGTAAGTTTCTAAGCACTTATCTTGCATTTATAATTGTGTTTGCATAGCTATTTTGGCTCAAAACCATTTGATTCTAAAAAACCCCTTTTGAATTTCAAAGAAATCCCAAGGTTTTCAAAACATCAAAACTGGTTTGTCCAACCTTTTTCACCCCAAAAACTCAAAGTTTTTCACCCATCTATAAGGTCCTGAGTGTGTTCAGAAGTTGTTTCTGAACAAAAGTTCAGAAACAGCTTCTGAACCCAAAATTTCGCATGCTTCGCAGTGCGAAGTCATGGTCGCAGTGCGACCATGACAGAACTCAGAACCTGAGTTTTTGTGTCAAAACAACCAATTTTTGAGGTTCTAGCCCCAGAGCTCAGAGCCTAAGAGTTTTTAAAACCCATGTTCTTCAAACCACAACAAGGATTTTGCATAATTTTGACAAAATCACAAGTTCGTATGACCATTTTGTGGATAACTTGCAAAACAAGTTATCTTCCCAAACTCTCAAAACAGCATGAACAAACAAGTTATGTTCATCATTTCAATCTAAACTTGAACAATAAATATTGTTCATGATTTTCAAAACTCAAAGATGAACATACACCGTTTACGTTCGCATTTTCGCAAAATGAGACGAACTTGCGCGTTTTTTAGCAAATTTGCTAAACCTTCCCATTTTGGGTTTTCAAACCAAATGTTTTGACATGCCTTGGGATTTCTAAAGGATTCAACCCAAAAACATGAATGAAAAAGGGATGGTGTGACGTATGTCTCTCCATCGCCCCGATTGTACGAATGCGTGACGTATGTCTCGTCGCTCGGACAATCGTCATTCCCCTTTTTCAATATACAACCCTAACCAAACCAAAATCTTGGCCCCTTGTGGTCAATCCAAACCTTTTGGTCCCCCGTTGGCCATTAGACTCAACCCCTCGACTCGTTAGAGTCCACTCGGTCAATGATTGACTTGTATGAGTCCATTGCACCTCTCTTGGTCCCATAGCGGCCAATTTCAACCCTTTACTCTAACGGACGTACCTTTTAACAATTCTAATGTGATTCGCGAACGAACGCTTAATAAGTCTCCAAGTGCGAGCATACAAGCTACGTTTAATCGCAAGAATTCGGTTAAAACATCGTCCAATTAAAATCAACCAACACATGTACGTTTTTCTACCAAAGAACTACGTACGCTTTGAATTCTCCGACTACCGGGAGATACGTAGGAGCAAGATCGACATCTTGTCAAGCGCAATAATAAAAAACTTTTTTTCTTTCGTTTGTTTTTATCTCTTTCCCCCCTTTATTATTTTTAATATAAATGAACATGCACGCAAAGTATTTAAAAAACAATTCAAGCTTTAAACCAAATAGAAGGTTCCCGTTGAGTACAACGGACGTGAGGGGTGCTAATACCTTCCCCTTGCGTAACCGACTCCCGAACCCGACAATGGTTGCGATGACCAAATCCTTATCCTCATCGTCCAAAGGGTTTTACTATCGTTTCCCTTTACAAAAAAAAACTTAAGGGTTTATCAATGTTCCCTTTACACAAAAACTTTGGTGGCGGCTTCACAAAGGCCCTCCGAGCGTTCGAGGACGTCCTCGGAGGATTTGCGCGTCTTTTTCCCGAGGAAAAAAACGAGGTGCGCACAAGTGTAACCAAACTTCTTCCCACCAATGACCTTAATTGGCAACTCCAGGTTGAAGCTTTCCTTGATGGCTATGATCTCCTCCAATACCCAGATGGATCGTTACCGGCACCACCCCAAACGATCACCACCATTGCTGCGACTCCAATGACAAAAACCAATATTGCCTATCAAACATAGAGACGACAAGATCGCCTCATCTATGGCGCCCTCCTCACCACCCTCTCAAATGAGGTCGCCTCCCTGGTGTCCTCAGACAAAGACCTCACACGATCTTTGGACCCTCCTCAAAAACACCTATGCCAAGGCTTCCCGCAGCCATCTCAAGCAACTAAAGGAACGCCTCCGGACAGCATCCAAAGGTACCCAATCCATCACCGCTTATATGCACTCCCTGAAGCAAACAGGTGATCTCCTTGCCTCGCTTGGATCACCTGTCTCCATTGAAGACATGACTGATTATATCTTGCGCAACCTTGACGATGGCTATCGCGCTGTCATTGACGGCGTGAATGCAAGGGATAATCCAATTACCTTTGGTGACCTTCTTGAGAAGCTTCTCATCCAGGAACTCTCAATCCTCGTTGTTCAGCAACAGATCCCTGCCCCACTCACCGCCTTGAATGCTGAAACAAGACCCCACTACAACAACAACAACAAACCTCGCCCTGTCAGCTCTCTACACAACTGAATCAACACCCTGGTGATCACAAACCCTTCCTTGGCATATTTCAGTGGTGTAATGTCAAAGGACATGTTCTCACCCAGTACTGCACCTTCAGACAGCAACATCGTGGTATCCCGCCAGCTCCTCGGAACTCGCCCCAGGTCAACACTGCAACTAGAGATGTCAAATAGGCTGGCCCGGCCTAGCCCGGACCGGCCCAAGAGGCCCGAGTGTATAAATGGGCCAATCCGGCCCAGCCCATTTATAATTGGCCACATATTCTAGAGTCCAGCCCGGCCTGCGTGGGCCATGGACCAGCCCGGCCCGACCGCTTTTAGTTTTCTTTTTTTAATTTATTCACTCTTTTTTATATATTAGTTACTCACAATTATCTTTTTGGTAAAACATGATTTGATGGATATAGAATTGTAAATAATTTTTACATTAACATTGAATATTAATTAAATTCTAGATTATTCTTTCAATTGACTCAAATTAATAATTTATAAACTTTAGAATTTTAAAACTTTGAGCTAAATTCATTCATTTTTATTAATAAATTTTAAAGTAGTTGATAATTTTTTCAAAAAATATAATGCTTTTAAACAAAAATCAAATGGAAATATAGATAATGGGCCGGCACGAAGTCTGATGGGCAAGCCCGGCCCGGCCCCATTTTTATATGGGCCAAATAGGCTAGGGCCAAAAAAGCCCGAGTGCAATTTGGGCTAGCTTTTTGAGGTCAGGCCCGGTCCCAAAATGTGGTCTAATGGGCCGGCCCATTAGTCCGGCCCATTTTTTACATCTCTAACTGCAACTGCTGATCTCCCACAAACTGATTTTTTGGTTGACAGTGGAGCAACACATCACATCACCAACGACCTTGCAAATATGGCAATTCATCATCCATACGCGGGTCCTGACTCACTGTTTATGGGCAACGGTACAGGTTTAAACATCTCTCACTCTGGAACACTTTTAATTAATGATTTATCCTTGTTTAATGTTCTGTGTGTTCCCTCCATGAAACAACAAATCATTTATGTCTCCCAACTTACCAAACAAACTAATCCTGCTGTTTTTTCTTGCCACATTCTTTTTATGTGAAGGACTTAAAGACTGGTCAAACAACCCATAAAGGCTCATGTGTCAATGGATGTTACCGCTGGCCCGCCCCTGCACCATCTGTTCACCCCGTTCGCAAGCACTCACCCACATCCTGGCACCATAGGCTTGGGCACCCCTCATCTTCTATTTTCAAATTTATTTCCCAACATTTTTCTTTAGGCACAAATAAATTCCAGCAATCTGATTGTAATTCATGCCAAATTAATAAAAGTCACAAACTTCCTTTCCATGAATCCACTCTTATATCGTCTTATCCATTAGAAATCATTTTTTCAGATGTATGAACTTCGCCCATTTTATCTATTGATGGTCTTCACTACTATTGCATGTTTCTTGATCACTTCACTCGTTATATTTGACTCTATCCAATTGTTGGATATTTTGTTGTTGGCTTCATGTTTGCTAAAATCAAATAGACAAGCAATTTGTGCTTCAGAAGCTGAAATCTCAAGGAGTATGTCTTCAGAAGCTGAAATGTGCCTTCAGAAGCTAAAAACAGAATTTCAGAAGCTGGAAATGTTCATCAGAAGCTGAACTGGTTCTTCATAGCTGATCGTACACTTCAGAAGCTGACCGTACACTTCAGAAGCTGAACAGTACTTCAGACGCACTGTTCAGAAGCTGACCTTCAGACGCACTGTTCAGACGCTGACTTTCGTTGACCTTCAGACGCACTGTTCAGATGCTGACTTTCGTTGACCTTCAGACGCACTGTTCAGAAGCTGACTTCCTCTTCTTTCTTCTAGAGTTGGTTGTTTTTATTGAGTTGTAATCACTCAAAGCTTTTAAGCAAGAGTGACTGTTTTATGTTTTGAAGAGTGTCTTCAACTTTGTTTGATTTGTTAAAGTCTGATAATCACTGGGGCAGTGATTGACTGAGGGAAGTGAGAGGGATCTCAGGTCTAGGAGTTCCTAGGTTGAAATACCACGGGTAGTGATTAAGTGAGAAGGGGCTGTGAAACAGGGGCTGTTGTCATAGGGGCTGTGAAACAGGGGCTGTGTCATAGGACTTCGAATTGATACTATTTTAGTGGATTTCCTTCCTGGCTTGGTAGCCTCCAGATGTAGGTGAAGTTTGCACCGAACTGGGTTAACAAATCATATGTGTCCTTTACTTTCTGTCTTTTATATTTCTGCTTCTGAACTGTTGTTTGCATACTCTGTTTTACGGTTCAGAACCAGGTCCTGCCAGGAATTTCAATATCCAATGAAATGCAAATCTGATGTACAAGTCATCTTTCCCAAATTTAAGTCACTGGTTGAAAATTTTCATAAAAAACAAATAAAAATCATGTACATAGATAATGGTGGTGAATACATTGGTCTTCGCCCGTTTTTAAGCACTCATGGTATAAGTCATCACACCACTCCACCCCACACACCTGAACAAAATGGTATTTCAGAATGCCAGAATCGCCACATTGCCGAGACTGGTCTCGCCCTTCCCCATCACTCAGGTCTACCCCTTACCTATTGGCCTCACGCCATGACTACTGAAGCCTATCTCATAAATCGCCTTCCCACTCCCATTCTTAGGTACCATTCACCCTATTTCAAATTGCACAACATTAGCCCAGACTATCATAAATTAAAATGTTTTGGATGTTTTTGTTTTCCCTGGATTAAACCATATGATAACCATAAACTTGCACCAAAGTCTGCTATGTGTGTTTTTGTAGGTTACTCAGCTGATCAACATGCATACTTATGTCTTGATCCCACAACGGGGAGTGATTGACTGAGGGAAGTGAGAGGGGTCTCAGGTCTAGAAGTTCCTAGGTTGAAATACCACGGGTAGTGATTAAGTGAGAAGGGGCTGTGAAACAGGGGCTGTTGTCATAGGGGCTGTGAAACAGGGGCTGTGTCATAGGACTTCGAATTGATACTATTTTAGTGGATTTCCTTCCTGGCTTGGTAGCTTCCAGATGTAGGTGAAGTTTGCACCGAACTGGGTTAACAAATCATTTGTGTCCTTTACTTTCTGTCTTTTATATTTCTGCTTCTGAACTGCTGTTTGCATACTCAGTTTTACGGTTCAGAACCAGGTCCTGCCAGGAATTTCAATTGGCATCAGAGCAGGCACCCTGCCTGTATTTGGGTGAGCTCCTGGGAAGGTTTTTCAGGCATTATGGAGAAAGAAGGAGGATTTGTGAACAGACCACCTCTGTTGGATGGTTCCAACTATGATTATTGGAAATCACGCATGAGTACTTTCCTTAAATCTATAGACAACAAAAACTGGAAAGCAGTTTTAAAGGGTTGGGAACATCCTGTTGTGCTAGACAAAGATGGAGAGAAGACTACTATGTTGAAACCAGAGGAAGAATGGTCCAAAGATAAGGATGATTTGGCTCTTGGAAACTCCAAAGCCTTGAATGCTATATTCAATGGAGTGGACAAGAATATGTTCAGACTGATCAAGCAGTGCACAATAGCTAAGGATGCCTGGGAGATTCTCAAGACTACTCATGAAGGCACATCCAAGGTAAAACTGTCCAGACTTCAGCTTCTCACCACCAAATTTGAAAATCTCAGAATGTTGGAGGATGAGAACATACAAGATTTTTATATGAATGTTATGGACATGGCCAACTAATTTGAGTCTCTTGGAGAAAGAATATCTGATGAGAAACTTGTGAGAAAGATCCTCATATCCCTACCTAAGAGATTTGATATGAAGGTAACTGCCATTGAAGAAGCACATGACATCTCCAGCATGAAGGTTGAGGAATTGATACGGTCTCTTCAGAACTTTGAAATAGCCAGAACTGATAAGAAAGGGAAAGGTGTTGCTTTTGTAGCAAATGATGAAAGCTTATCAGAGGATCTTGTGTTGTTGAGTAAACAGTTTAAGAAGATTCTGAAGAAGACAAGAACTGATCAATCCAAAGGTGTTCAGTGTCATGAGTGTGAAGGGTATGGCCACATTAGGACAGAATGTGCCACATATCTCAAGAATAAGAAGAAAATTTTGGCAGCTACTTGGTCTGATGATGACTCAGAAGGAGAAGTAGGGAATGAATCAGCCAAGCATGCTCTTGCTTTAACTGGTAGATGCAGGTCTGGTGATAAAGTTAAGGTTTCAGAAGCACTATCAGGTTCTGAGACATCATTTGATACTGAGTCAAATGATGGAGAATCATCTTGTGAGGAAATGGCTACCTATTACAAAGAACCTGCTGAGTTTTGCAAGAAGTTGCATGTTAAATTTGAAGTGTGCAAGTTGCTGGAAGAACAGAAGAGAACCATCAGTCAACTGAATGCTGAAAGAAGTGAACACTTAGGGCAGATTTCTGATCTCAAAGATGATGTAACCCAACTGAACTCTCAACTTGAAAACATAAAGAAGCAAGTTAGAATGATGAACTCTGCTACTGATGTACTGGAGGAGATTTTGGAGAGTCAGAACCAAGGGAAACCAAATGGAGTTGGATTTGATGATAGGACCTTGAACAACAAATAGCAAAATCCAGCTACAAGGTTCAATGCTGTTGTTAAAACTTGTGATAAACCTAAGTTGGAACACCAGAACCAACCTCAGGGATCTAAAGACAAGAAGGCATCTCATCCTTGGGTATGTCATCACTGTGGTAAAAAGGGACACATTAAGCCATTTTGTTACAAGCTGCATGGATACCCCAAGCACTTTCAACAAATAAAACCTCATGTTCAGTCAAAGGTCAGCCATACTTTTGTTCAAGTTAGAAAAGTGGAACCAGTTGTGAACAAAAGCAATGTCAAGAAAGAATGGAGACCTAAAGGGGTGAATACCATTGGTACTAAAAGGATCCATAAGAGTAAGTCTGTTGAAGGTGGTAATGTAACTAGGAATAAGCCCCTCTTAGTATCTCATGGGAACAACAAAGGTGAAAGTGTTGACAAGAGTAGAATAAAGAATTGTGCTCTTATGAATGCAAGACACAAGAGAACATCTGATGCAGCACATGTGAAGTTAATCAAAAATTATGTGGGTTCTGATGATGGGTCTGAGCATGAAGTTGTACCAGATGTTGAAACATTCCTGATCCAACCTGATGACCCTATTAAAACCTGTCAAGAAAAGTCTCCTGGAAAGTCTGTCAGTGAGTCTGTTGTTATGTCACCTTCTGACAATTCGCAAGAGAAGGAGACTGATGAGAATTCCCAGGATACTGTGTTTGACCAAGAAGTTCAAGAAGTTAGTTCTGATGTAGGTTCTGATGTGGAGTCTGATGATGAACCCATTGGAAATAGGCTTGAACAAAGTGTGGCAAAGAGACTGGATCCTAGTGAATCTGAGGATGATGTTGACATCATGCTCTCTGTTCAGAAGAGGATTGTTGAACTTCAGAAGAGGATTGCTGGGAAGAAGATTCCTCTGAATGTGCCTGAAGCACACATTGACTAAGCAGCTTCTGATGCTGTGTCTGATGATGAAACAACATCTGTTGCTGAGTCTGAAGACTGTTAGTTTATGTCCTGGATTTTATTCTATGCTTGTAACTCTGTTCTAAGTCTCAACCTGATGTGATTGAAGATCAAACTGTTGTGGGTTGAAGTTTTAAGGTTCAAATTTGGTAATGTTCAAAGGTTTCTTTGTTCTGATGTGGGTTCTGTCTGTGTTATGTTGGTCTGTGATGTTTGTTTCTTCTCTGACTGAGTGCATCTGGTCTGTATCTGTTGTTTTTTGTGTTTCTCTGCTCCTGGTGATTGCTGGTTGTTTTGTCAAAATTGTTTAGCTAAAAAGGGGGAGAAATATGTGTGGTCTGTGTGGTCAGAAGCTACTGCTGATCTGTCTGTTTCAGGGGGAGTTCCTAAATGTCTGTTTCAGGGGAGTTCCTGAATGTCTGTTTCAGGGGGAGTTCCTGAGTTGTGTTGTTCCTGAGTATCTGTTCAGAGGTAGTTCAGGGGGAGTATATGTGTGAAATGTAGTGAATCATCCGCTGCTGACTCTGTTGCTACATTTGTGTTATGTTCTTCATGGTTGCGTTCCTTGTTGTTTGAAGAATTTGCTTGTTGTTGTGCTCAAATTGATTTTGACCAAAAATTTGCCAAAGGGGGAGATTGTTGGATATTGGTTGTTGGCTTCATGTTTGCTAAAATCAAATAGACAAGCAATTTGTGCTTCAGAAGCTGAAATCTCAAGGAGTATGTCTTCAGAAGATGAAATGTGCCTTCAGAAGCTAAAAACAGAATTTCAGAAGCTGGAAATGTTCATCAGAAGCTGAACTGGTTCTTCAGAAGATGACCGTACACTTCATAAGCTCAACAGTACTTCAGACGCACTGTTTAGAAGCTGACCTTCAGACGCACTGTTGAGACGCTGACTTTCGTTGACCTTCAGACGCATTGTTCAGACGCTGACTTTCGTTGACCTTCAGACGCACTGTTCAGACGCTGACTTTCGTTGACCTTCAGACGCACTGTTCAGACGCTGACTTTCGTTGACCTTTAGAAGCTGCATGTTCAGAAGCTGGTTTCTGCGTTCAGAATTTGTGTCTTCAATCTGTTAATTCTCTCACAGTATCTTTCAAAGATTTAATTGAAGATTTATCCAAGCTGTGTTTCTAGAAGAAAGAAGAATTGCACAAGATATGTTCTGAAGATTTGATTCAATTATTTGTGAATATATTTTCAAGGAAATCTTTGGAAAATATATTTCTGAATAATATGTGAGCTTCTATTTGCTTCTAAAGAATTCTGGGATTATATCTTTGAAGATTAGGATCAAGAATTATGTTGCTGCTGAAGATTATAAATAGAAGGCGTTACTATTGAAGAAACTAGATCTCATCAAAAGCTAGAATTGAAAGAGTCTTAGGTTGTTGAGTCTGGGAGCCTTGTGCTTTATTTTGTACACCACTCAAAGTGTTTAGAGTTGGTTGTTTTTATTGAGTTGTAATCACTCAAAGCTTTTAAGCAAGAGTGACTATTTTATGTTTTGAAGAGTGTCTTCAACTTTGTTTGATTTGTTAAAGTCTGATAATCACTGGGGCAGTGATTGACTGAGGGAAGTGAGAGGGATCTCAGGTCTAGGAGTTCCTAGGTTGAAATACCACGGGTAGTGATTAAGTGAGAAGGGGTTGTGAAACAGGGGCTGTTGTCATAGGGGCTGTGTCATAGGACTTCGAATTGATATTATTTTAGTGGATTTCCTTCCTGGCTTGGTAGCCTCCAGATGTAGGTGAAGTTTGCACCGAACTGGGTTAACAAATCATCTGTGTCCTTTACTTTCTGTCTTTTATATTTCTGCTTCTGAACTGTTGTTTGCATACTCTGTTTTACGGTTCAGAACCAGGTCCTGCCAGGAATTTCAATATCCAATGAAATGCAAATCTGATGTACAAGTCATCTTTCCCAAAGTTAAGTCACTGGTTGAAAATTTTCATAAACAACAAATAAAAATCATGTACATAGATAATGGTGGTGAATACATTGGTCTTCGCCCGTTTTTAAGCACTCATGGTATAAGTCATCACACCACTCCACCCCACACACCTGAACAAAATGGTATTTCAGAACGCCAGAATCGCCACATTGCCGAGACTGGTCTCGCCCTTCTCCATCACTCAGGTCTACCCCTTACCTATTGACCTCACGCCATGACTACTGAAGCCTATCTCATAAATCGCCTTCCCACTCCCATTGTTGGGTACCATTCACCCTATTTCAAATTGCACAACATTAGCCCAGACTATCATAAATTAAAATGTTTTGGATGTTTTTGTTTTCCCTGGATTAAACCATATGCTAACCATAAACTTGCACCAAAGTCTGCTATGTGTGTTTTTGTAGGTTACTCAGCTGATCAACATGCATACTTATGTCTTGATCCCACAACGGGCAAAATTTACACCTCTCGCCATGTAAAGTTTGTCGAATCAGAATTTTCGTTTAGCTCCCTTGCCACTTAAACACAGGCACCTGCCCCAGACTCGACGCTCGCTTCGTCCAATCAAAACAAGCTCACTCAAATCATTCATAAGCCCGCAACTCCAATCCCAAATGACCTCGCCCACATTACTCACCCGCCTGCGCCCTCATCACCAATCCCCAATGACCTCACCCACACCACTCAACAACAGTCGCCCTCCTCACAAACTTCCAGTGAGCTCGCCCAACCCACTCAAACGTCTTTGCCTTCTTCACCAAACTCCAATGAGCTCGCCCAAAACATTCAAATGTCCTTGCCCCCGTTCCCAACATCCCATGAACTGGACCACATCACTACATGGCCAACGCCTCTACCACCGCCCCCACCCACTGCTCGCCCACACAACAACCAGTCGACCAACGGCGGTGGGATCATCACCCGTTCTCAAAACAACATTGTTAAGCCCGTCCAAAAGCTTAATCTTCATGTTAGCCCCCTCTGTCCCATCGAACCCAGCAATATCACTCAAGCCCTTCGTGATCCTGATTGGCGCTCAGCTATGCAAGTTGAATTTGATGCTTTACACAACAATAACACCTGGGATCTTGTTAGCCGGTCCTCTGCTCAGAATTTAGTTGGGTGTAAATGGGTATTTCATGTCAAAAGGAATCCGGATGGCTCCATTGATCGTTATAAGGCACGGCTTGTCGCCAAAGGATTTCATCAACACCCTGGTTGTGACTACACGGAAACGTTCAGTCCAGCTGTCAAACAGGTGACTACTCGCATTGTCCTCACACTTGCAATTCGTCAAGGATGGTCCCTATGTCAGCTTGATGTTAACAATGCGTTCCTCCAAGGTATGCTCAAAGAGGAAGTCTTCATGTTACATCCACCTGGATTTGTCAAAAAAAACTTCCCTGATCACATATGTCGCCTCAAAAAGGCACTCTATGGGCTAAAGCAAGCACCTCGTGCCTAGTATACGGAGCTTCGTGTATTCCTTCTATCTCTTGGCTTCGTCAACTCCATTGTTGATGCCTCTTTATTCATCCACCACAAACCAGGCGTTACACTATACTTATTGGTATATGTTGATGATATCATTGTCACCGGAAGTTCTATTGCAGAGGTCTCCACACTCATCGCCACACTCGCTGCTCACTTTTCTTTGAAAGATCTTGGATGTCTTAATTATTTCTTGGGGGTCAAAGTTATTCCCTCTACTGCAGGTAGATTCCTTTCACAGAGGAAATATATCACTGATCTACTGCATAAATCAGGATGGCAGGTACGAAACCAACAACCACTCCACTGTCTGCCACGTATAAGTTACTCAAGGATTCAGGCGATCTCCTACCCTCCCCAACCGAGTATCGAGCGCTCGTTGGAAGCCTCTAATACCTGAGCCTTACTCGCCCAGACATTGTCTTCAGCACCAACAAACTCGCCCAATTCATGCAGAACCCCAGAACGGCGCATTGGACTGCACTTGAAATTTCTGGCAGGACCTGATTCTGAACCGTAAAACAGAGTATAATACGCAGAACAGAGTATACAGTTCAGAAGCAAAATAACAGACAGAAAGAAAAGAACACAGTTGATTTGTTAACCCAGTTTGGTGACAAACACACCTATGTCTGGAGGCTACCAAGCCAGGAAGGAAATTCACTAAAATAGTATCAATTTGAACTACTGTGTAAACATCCCCTGTTTCCCACAGCCTTCTCACTTAATCACTACCCTTGAAATTTCTACCTAGGAACTCCTAGATATAAGAACCCCTCTTACTTCCTACTCAAGCAATCACTACCCCAGTGATTGTAAACTCTAAACCAATCAACTAAGATGAAGACGCACTTCAAAACAACAAAGTCACTTTTGCTTAAAAGCTTTAAGTGAATTACAACTCAATAAACCTAAACCAACTCTAACAGATGAGTGGTGTACAGAACAAAGCTCAAAGCTTACAAACTCAAAAACTAAGACTCTCTCTATAATGATTTCTGTTTTTGATATCTCTTCTTCAATAGCAGCGTCCTCTTTATATAGTCTTCAGCAGCACATAATTCTTGAACCAAATCCTTCAAAGATATGTTTCTAGAATTCTTTTAGAAGCAAATAGAAGCAATTATATTTCTGAAATATATTTTACAAAGATTCCTTTGAAAATATATTCATAAAAAGACTCCAATCTTCAATAAAGATCTTCACGCAAAACAATCTTCCTTCTAGAAACAAAGCTTGGATAATTCTTCAATTAAATCTTCTCATAAAAGATCATGTTCTGAAAATACACATCTCCAAGGCGCACAAAATAGAACGCAGAAAACCAGCTTCTGATGTCTGCGTCTGAACATTTCAGCTTCTGAAGGTTGCTTCTGAACAGTGCGTCTGAAGGTCAGCTTCTGAACAGTGTTCAGCTTCTGAAGTACTGTTCACCTTCTGAAGACCCAGCTTTTGAACCAGCTTCTGAAAATGCACACACTGAGTTTTCAGCTTCTGAAGACGTGCTGCTTGTATATTTGATTTTAGCAAAACATGTAGCCAACAACCAAATATCCAACAATCTCCCCCTTTGGAAAATTTTTGGCTAAAATCAATTTCTTCACAAAAAACAAGTTCTTCACTCAACAAAGCATGCAACCATGAAGAACAACACATAAACGTAGCAACAGAGTCAGCAGCGGATAACACACTATGTTACAAACACATACTCCCCCTGAACAGATCAGCTTCAGACAGAGAACACACAAACTCCCCCTGAATTATGACATTCATTAGTAGCTTCTGGAACAAACACTGCTCCCCCTGAAACATACACACATCACAACAGCTCTTATGTATGGCTTCTGACTTTCTGAATTGTAAAACTTCTGCTTCTCCCCCTTTTTAGCCAAACAATTTTGACAAAACACAGTTTTCACACAGAAAACACAAACTGACTCAGTATCAAAGACTGTTTTGACATCACACCAACATCATCTTCATCTCCCTCACTTCCTGCTTGCTCACCTTCATCAATCAGTAATTGCTATAATTCCTCATGCAAACAAACTCCCAGTTTACTCCTCAAATATTCAAATTTCTTGGCATCCAATGCTTTTGTAAATATATCAGCAAGCTGTTCTTCTGTGTCAACATGTTCCAGCTGAACAACCTTCTCCTCCACAAGGTTTCTGATGAAATGATGACGTATATCAATATGCTTAGTCCTGCTATGCTGTATGGGGTTCTTTGAAATATTGATAGCACTCAGATTGTCACAATACAATGTTATAACATCCTATTCAACATTATATTCCTTCAGCATTTGCTTCATCCACACCAATTGGGAACAACTGCTACCAGCTGCTATATACTCAGCTTCAGCTGTAGATAGAGACACACAATTTTGCTTCTTGCTAAACCATGAAATCAGATTATTTCCCAGAAAGAAGCATCCACCAGAAGTACTTTTTCTATCATCTGCACTACCTGCCCAGTCAGCATGACAATACCCAACTAACATAGGACTTCCACTGTGTGAGTACATATATTCTCAAGAAATTTACTAACTCCAGTCATGTGTCTAGAGCATCCACTGTCAAAGTACCAGTCTTTCCTAGATGATGCTTTCAGAGAGGTGTGAGCCATTAGACCAACATCATTACATTTGGGTCTCCATTCCTTCTTGACTTTGACTTTGTTTACAATGGGTTCCACTTTTCTTTGTTGAAAGTGCTTGGGATATCCATGCAGCTTGAAACAGAATGGCTTTATGTGCCCCTTTTTACCACAATAATGACATACCCAAGGACGAGATGCCCTCCTGCTCTTAGATCCCTGAGGCTCCTTCTGATTTTCCATCTTAGATTTTCCCATCATTGGACCATATGTTTTAACAGCTGCAATGAATTTTTTAGCTGGATTTTGCTATTTGTTCAAGATCTTATCATCAAGTCCTATACCATTTGGTTTTCCTTGGTTCTGACTCTGCAAAATCTTTTCAAGCATATCAGTACCAGTGTTCATCATTCTGATTTGCTTCTTCATGTGATCAAGTTGAGAGTTCAGCTGGGTTACCTCATCATTGAGATCAGAAATTTTTGCTAAGTGGTCACTTCTTTCAGCAAGCAGTTGACTGATAATCTCCTTCTGATTTTCTAATAACTTGCAAACTTCTTCATTTCTGAGGTATAGTTCTTCATAAGAGGCAGCTGATTCTTCAAAAGACAATTCTTCATCACTGGCTTCAGACTCTGATGAAGCTTCAGACTCTGATGGTGCTTCAGACTCTGATAGTGCTTCTGAAACCATAACTTTATTATCAGACATGCATCTACCAGTAATGGCAGCAACATGCTTAGCAGACTCATTCTCTTCTCCTTCTGAGTCATCAGACCAAGAAACAGCCAAACTTTTCTTCTGTTTCTTGAGGTATGTGGCACATTCTGTCCTGATGTGGCCATATCCTTCACACTCATGACACTGGACTCCTTTGGATTGATTGTCTTTCTCCTCAGTTCTTGTCTTCTGCTTCAGAAACTTCTTAAATTGTTTACTCAGCATCACAAGAGCTTCTGAAGTGCTTTCATCATCCACAGTATCAGCATCTGCTACAAAAGCAACACCTTTCCCCTTCATATCAGTTCTGGCTATTTCAAAATTCTGAAGAGATCCTATCAATTCCTCAACCTTCATACTGGAGATGTTATGTGCTTCCTCAATGGCAGTTACCTTCATATCAAATCTCTTAGGTAGGGATCTGAGAATCTTTCTCACAAGTTTCTCATAAGATATTATTTCTCCAAGAGACTCAAATGAGTTGGCCATGTCCAGAACATTCATATAAAAATCTTGTATGTTCTCATCCTCCAACATTCTGAGATTTTCAAACTTGGTGGTGAGAAGCTGAAGTCTGGACAATTTTACCTTGGAAGTGCCTTCATGAGTAATTTTAAGAATCTCCAAAGCATCCTTAGCCACAGTACACTGCTTGATCAGTATGAACATATTCTTGTCCACTCCATTGAATATAGCATTCAATGCTTTGGAGTTTCCAAGAGCTAATTCATCTTCAACCTTGGACCAATTTTCCTCTGGTTTTAATTCAGTTGTCTTCTTACCCTCTTTGTCAGTCACAACAGGATGTTCCCAACCTTTCAGAACTGCTTTCCAAGTTTTGCTATCTTTGATTTAAGGAAAGCACTCATGCGTGATTTCCAATAATCATAGTTGGAACCATCCAACAGAGGTGGTTTGTTCACAAATCCTCATTTTTTTCTCCATTATGCCAGAAAAATATCTTCCCTGGAGCTCACCCTAAAAACAGGCAGGGTGCTTGCTCTGATGCCAATTGAAATTCATGGCAGGACCTGATTCTGAACCGTAAAACAGAGTATAATACGCAGAATAGAGTATACAGTTCAGAAGCAAAATAACAGACAGAAAGAAAAGAACACAGTTGATTTGTTAACCCAGTTCGGTGACAAACACACCTACGTCTGGAGGCTACCAAGCCAGGAAGGAAATTCACTAAAATAGTATCAATTCGAACTACTGTGTAAACAACCCCTGTTTCCCACATCCTTCTCACTTAATCACTACCCGTGAAATTTCTACCTAGGAACTCCTAGATATAAGAACCCCTCTTACTTCCTACTCAAGCAATCACTGCCCCAGTGATTGTAAACTCTAAACCAATCAACTAAGATGAAGACACACTTCAAAACAACAAAGTCACTTTTGCTTAAAAGCTTTAAGTGAATTACAACTCAATAAACCTAAACCAACTCTAACAGATGAGTGGTGTACAGAACAAAGCACAAAGCTTACAAACTCAAAAACTAAGATTCTCTCTATAATGATTTCTGTTTTTGATATCTCTACTTCAATAGCAGCGTCCTCTTTATATAGTCTTCAGCAGCACATAATTCTTGAACCAAATCCTTCAAAGATATGTTTCTAGAATTATTTTAGAAGCAAATAGAAGCAATTATATTTCTGAAATATATTTTGCAAAGATTCCTTTGAAAATATATTCATAAATAAAAGAATTCAATCTTCAATAAAGATCTTCACGCAAAACAATCTTCCTTCTAGAAACAAAGCTTGGATAACTCTTCAATTAAATCTTCTCATAAAAGATCATGTTCTGAAAATACACATCTCCAAGGCGCACAAAATAGAACGCAGAAAACCAGCTTCTGATGTCTGCATCTGAACATTTCAGCTTCTGAAGGTTGCTTCTGAACAGTGCGTCTGAAGGTCAGCTTCTGAACAGTGTTCAGCTTCTGAAGTACTGTTCAGCTTCTGAAGACCCAGCTTCTGAAAATGCACACACTGAGTTTTCAACTTCTGAAGACGTGCTGCTTGTATATTTGATTTTAGCAAAACATGTAGCCAACAACCAAATATCCAACAGCACTCAAAAGAGTGCTCAGATACTTGGCGGGTTCATGTGACAAAGGCGTCTTCATCTCGGCGACCGCCCCACTCAATCTTCACGCCTACTCGGATGCGGATTGGGCGGGCGATAAGGATGATTATATTTCCACCACTGGTTACCTGTTATATCTTGGCAACACGCCCATCTCTTGGAGTTCTCGAAAACAACGGTCTGTTGCTCGATCCTCCACAGAAGCAGAATATAAAGCCTTGGCTGACACGGCGAGTGAGCTGCTTTGGGTCCTTTCTCTATTCACTGAACTTGGTCACACTCCAATAGTCAATCCAGTCATCTATTGTGACAATCTCGGTGCTACCCATCTCAGTGTTAATCCTATATTTCACTCTCGGATGAAACATATAGCCTTAGCCTATCATTTTGTCCGAGAAAATGTTCAACATGGCAAGTTTCGAGTATCCTTTGTTTCCACCGATGATCAACTTGTTGATATTCTAACCAAACCCCTGCTTCGTCCTCGGTTCGATTACATACTGTCCAAGTTGCGTCTCTCTTTCAGACCATACAACTTGCGGGAGGATATCAATAATAATAATTAGAATTTAATTCCCTTTAATTTGTGATTTGTAAATCTATTGTTGACCCATTATTTACTCACCTAATTAGTGGAGAGTCTGTAGAAAAGTTGTTAACCTGACTCACTCCATTTTAGGTTTAATTTTCTGTATATAGACATGATTGTAACTAATGAGAAATCATCAATTACATTACACAATTCTTTTCTTTAAGCTTTCATAACTACACACTAGTGGTTATGAGCACGATTGAGATGAGTGATTGTTTAGGTTATATAACATTTATCAAAGTAGTATAGATAAATTTTAAAATTATAGAACATTTGAAAAAGTATAAAATTTCATCGAAAAGAATTACATAATATTATTAGAAACTTTGTTCTTGATATTAACAATGTGAGAAAATGATTAAGGAAATAATAGTAGAAAATAATACTTTGTTTTAAAATAATGCTTGTAAAGTGCTCATGTGAAAGTTTTGCAACTTGAATATACAAGACAATGACATTGTCTCCTTTTTGTTACGTCACGTTTGTTTTAATGAGTACAAATCAAATTATGGTTGTGATGTTATTTTTCTTTGTAATTGAGTTTTGTAACACTGAGAAGCATATCCATTTTGTCCCTATTTCGAATGAAATATTGTCGAGGCATTATTCAGTTTACTTCTCAGTTCATCATTTTCATTTATTTGTGATATATGGTTTAACATGGTATTAGAGTGTAATGTGGATGCAAATTTTATATTTTTTATTTTTATCATAAGTGTTTTTTTTATCCTTTTAAATTGTGATTACTATGATAATATATTAATAAAAAATATCAATATTTCATCTTTTTTATAAATACTTTACATGTAATTTCCCTTATAAAAATTGGGTTAATGTATATCATAAATATTTAAAAATTACATATATGTGTATCCTATGGTGTTGCACCTGCATATGTACTATGTATAGTTTTATAAGTTTCTCATCTTTAGAGCATCTTCAATGGAGAGAAAATAAAGAACTCAATGTTGGTTTCATAGGTTGTTCACGCAAAGCCACGTTACCCTTAAACAATCCAAACATACTTTAGTCCAATGGCCAAATGTTAAACAACCTTTAAAGAATCAACATTTTGATGATTTTTAGTTAGCCCAATATACTCATTTTTTATTTTTATTTGTTGTGGAACGGTTCCATATTTAAGATACTTTAAACAAGTTTATGCAATCCACAGTGTCACGTAGTTCTCCTCCATCGATAAGAGCATCTTTAGTAAGGTGTCTTAGATACCTTACTAAAGATGTTCTTACTTTTGTATAAGCATCAACCTCACTTGGGTAAATAATTCTCCCATGCTCACTTTTTTAAAATTAGATTCTCATCTTCACTTGTCGTTCTTTATTGTTTGTTTCGTACACTTAATTATCCTGCCGAACGCACAATTTGCTTTCAAAGCCTAAAACAATCATAATTTATGTTAATCGTAGGATATCCCTTTCTTTTTCTTTTTTCAAACTTCTCTTTTGTCTTTTTTGATTGTCCACTTGTTTTGATCTTGTCAAAGATAGTCACTATTCAACAAATTAGAGCTTTAGTGACTAAAACTATAGGCCCAAAAAAAAAAAGTCTACCTAGTTCTTTCAATACTAAATTAGTGAAATATACTTATATATAGACAGACAATTTTCATTTTGAAAAATGAAAATTGTCTATATAAGAGTATATTTTGTGAATAGTAAAAGACTACGATGACATTTATCCTCTATCCAAAAAAAAAAACTACGATGACATTTGATGTGTTAGAGCACATATTAAAACCCGGAATACTCATCTTCTCTGTAAATATTTAATTTGTCTGACTTCGCCCCTTTTGTTCTATAAAAAAGTTTAGTATCAAGAGTGACATGCACATGATGCATCATATCATACTTATTCAACATTTCCATACTTATAAATGAAACCATAAGGAGCTACAACAACATCCACACCATATATAAAAATTCTCCAAACAACGTCTCCATACCCAAAACTTCAATTATAGCTAAAATGGATTTAGTTCTAAATTTCCAAAATGTCACAACAATAGGATTTCTTTCTCTAATATTCTTAATTTATTTATTCCATTTCCGTCCTTCCAAAGTTGTTAATAAGAGTAGAGAACCTCCCATGGCCTCAGGTGCATGGCCAATACTTGGTCACCTCTTAGTGTTGGGTGGTTCCAAAACACCCCATAAAACATTAGGCACCATGGCTAACAAATATGGACCCCTATTCACCATAAAACTTGGTACAAATCGTGCTTTGGTACTAAGCAACTGGGAAATGGCAAAGGAGTGTTACACTATAAACGACGTTGCCGTTTCGTCTCGTTCTAAACTTGTTGCAATTGAACATATAGCTTACAACCAAGCTAACTTTGGTTTTGCACCCTATGGTCCTTATTGGCGCGAAATGCGTAAAATTGTTAGTATATTCCTTTCGAATCGTCGAAAGGAACAACTAAGCCATGTTCGAGTCACCGAAGTTAAAACTTCCATTAAAGAGCTTTTCCATGTTTGGTCTAGCACAAAGAATGATTCTGGCTACTTGTTGGTGGAGATGAAGCAGTGGTTCACCCAGTTGGTATTCAATATAGGTATTTACATTATTTTAAGTTTTTCATTTGATTTTAGGTTTAATTAACCTTTTAATCTCTATGTTACGCTTTCTTTTTTTTTTTACTTTACTTCTTACATCATGTGATATCAATTTATTTTTTGGTTCCTATCATCGTGTGATATCAATTTAGTTTGGTTCCTATCATTATGCGATATCAATTTATTTTTTACAAAGAATTAATTTTATTTTTTACAAAGATCAAAACTAAAATTCACCCATTTTATAGGTATTAAAATAATGCTTCTAATTTTTCAAATAAAGGAATTCGAATGTTGAAATAATTAATATCAAAGAAACAATTTTCCATAAACCGAAACTAGGAAATTGATAGTTTTACAAGGACCAAATAAAATGACCGGATTGTATATATGAATCTGTTTGGATTGTCTTATTTAAACTTCTCTATTGTCATAAACATTTGTGAAACTGTTTGAGAGAACTTATGAAAACAACATATATATGACATGTTCATACGTGTTTTTAACTTATTTCTATAAGCTCTCAAAGATAGCTTATGAAAAATGACTTTTTCTTAACTTATAGAAGTATATTATTTATAAGTTGCAAAATGAGTTGTTTAACCAATCATTGCCTATCTCTAATAAATTGTTCAATATGTAGTTTTCCAAACTATGGCTGGGAAGAGATATTTTGGTGAAACAGCCGTAGTAAAGGAGAAAGAAGCACAAAATATTGTAAAGGCATTAAGGGAGTTCATGCATATGTTAGGGGTATGTACAATGGCTGATGCTGTTCCTATTCTAAGATGGATGAAATTAGGAGTGAAAGCAATGAAAGAAACTGCCAAAGAATTGGACATAGTTTTAGATGATTGGTTAGTGGAACATCACAAATTGAAGGGTTTAGGTGAAAAGGTTGAAAGTGACCAAGATTTTATGGACATGATGATTTCAATGCTTGATGGTGCCACCATCGGTGGGTTCGATGCTGATACTATAAACAAAGCCACAACATTGGTATGTATATGTTGCACATATATGTGATTATATTAAACTAATAATATTTTTCGTAAAAAACAATGTTACATATATATACTAAAATTATTTTTGAGTGTCTTTATTGGATTTCATCAACAGACATTGTCAGTATAATGTATAAATATATATTTTTATATTGTTAAGAAATCACAATTGTTAGACTTTTTTATGTAAGGTAAATCTGTGATTTGATAACAATGTAAATTTTTTATAGAGACAATATATCAAAATAAAGCTTTTTATGAAAATTTAACTAGGCGTTTTTTTTAAGGGAGGAATGTTAATAAGTTAGTTTTATAAGTGTTTTTGTCTTCATCCTTTGGTTTTTAGAAAACATGGGCACTTGTAATCGTGAGTTCAGCTATGAAGTAAGTAAAATCCGACTAAAACATGGGTTGTGAAGTATCAAAGCATGAAACAAAATCATCGATCCCTATCAAGTTGGTACAAAAAAAAAAAAACAAATTAGTTAGCATGGTCTTAAAAATAACATGTTTGCTATAACAAATTTTTCTTATTTAGAGAATATTCACTTGATATGCAGGCATTGATATTGGGAGCAACTGATACAAGCACAGTTACCCTTACATGGGTAATTTGTTTACTATTGAGAAATCCTCATGTATTAGCAAAAGCAAAAGAAGAACTCAACATCCAAATTGGAGAAGAAAGATTCATAAGTGACTCAGACATAAATAAGTTGGTATATCTTCAAGCAATAGTCAAAGAAACCCTAAGATTGTACCCTCCAGGTCCTCTCTCAGCACCTCGTGAATTCACAGAAGATTGTAAGTTAGGTGGCTATCATATCAAAAAAGGAACTAGACTTATCACAAATCTTTGGAAAATTCAAACTGATCCAAGTATTTGGCCAGATCCATTAGAGTTCAAGCCAGAAAGGTTTCTTACAACTCACAAAGATGTTGATGCCAAGGGTCAACATTTTGAGTTGTTACCATTTGGAAGTGGTAGAAGGATATGTCCTGGAATATCTTTTGGACTTCATATGATTCATTTAACTTTGGCTAATTTTTTACACTCTTTTGAAATCTCAAATGGATCTAGTGAACCTGTTGATATGACCGAAAATCTTGGAATGACCAATGAAAAAGCTACACCACTTGAGATTTTGGTTAAACCACATTTCTCTCCTGAGTATTATGAAACCATGTGATTGAGGGATTATCAAAGAGTTGCCAATGAATAATTAGTCCAAAACATTATGTTCTATAATAATTTATAATTTGTATAGTTTGTTAAATAAGTTGGAATTTTAAAAGGACAAGCAAGTGAGAGGATAGTGTTATTTGAGATTTAAAATTAATATTGGATTCTTAGTATTTAAATTATTTAATCAATTCTTAGTTGAAATTTAATTTCACCTAATATTGTTACCTATAAATTAAAATATCTTACCCATGACTTATCGTTTAATTTGATACAATGAGATCGGCATAAATTCAACATACACATGCGTGCACATACACACGTGTGTAATTAAATTATATAAGATTCTACGCAACCAACAATTCTTAACTATTGGATTAAGATCGAAAGAGTCTACTTTAAGCATGGTAAATCTACTTAAAAAGCAAGCTTGAAATAGGAAACATCCAACCTTGATCTATGACTTTGAGGTTGCTGCATGAAATCCTCTATTGTATGAAATTTTAATTCACTACTAACAAAACAAGCACACCATCTGGGGGGATTTCCATCGGCATTTGGTAATCTGCCACACATGTACTTTTGAAATAAAATTGGTTAAATTAGTGCTATTTTCTTGTGTTGTGTGTGAGGTGATCCTCTTGAAAGAGGAAACCTACTCAATAACAAACAAAGATGCAAGACACTTTCTATTTTAAACCTTGTTTATTTAAAATTAAAAATTTTGATTTTGCCATCACCATTTCTATGAACATAGCTAAGGGTCATGATATATGACTACATCCATAAGGGTGAGATGGTTGCTGACACAGTCGGATGCGTGAGTTAGCAAACGTTAAACCTAAATTAAAAAGAAACAAGTTTACAAGCGACAAACTTGCGAAAATATGGTTCCGAAATTCACCAGAAAATAGAGAAAACTATTTGAAATTTTATTTAATGAAAAGATGTCTATCAAACAGAAAATTATTAAAATTGGGTTGAAATAAAAACTAATTTTCGGGCTTTAAACGAACTCGGATGGCTTAAAAAGCCCATATGTCATGACAAAGCAATGTGTTCTACTTATGAGCCAATTCCCTTTTCGAAAAGGTATAATAATCGTCATTCTGATATCGACGCCAAACTTGCACAATTCTTGTCGAACCTTTCTTACGCACAACTTCTTCGATACGAGCAACCAGCCTTCCTATATCAGTCTCCTTCATCCTGATAAAGAGCTTCATCTGCTTGATACTCATAGATGTCTGCCACATTAAAAGTATTGAAAATATTCATGAAATCTGGAAGAGCCACCACATACGTGTTATCATTGATCTTACGGGTAACTTTGAATGGACCATACTTGTGTGGCTGCAGCTTGTCGTAAGTACCAACTAGGAACTTCTCCTTACACAAAAACACCATCACATTGTCTCCTACATTGAAAACTTTGACTCTCTATTGTTTATCAACAGCTGGCTTATTCTTCAATCCAATAGTTTCTAACTTGGCCCTGACAGCTTCTTTAACAGCTATAGTCTCCTGAGCCATATATCTTAAATTGCACATTTTGGCTCAAATGCAAATGCAATGTCATGTTTTCCGCTGCCTTCTATGTCATGTTTTACAAATGAGAATATCATGGATTACAATAGATTGCAACACAAGGCATGCTAATTGTATGCTGGAAATATGTTAAAAATCGCTGCTAACATCTCATGATGTTATTATTTCAAGTGGACTTTTGCATGTGCTGATTGAATGTATAGATCATACACAATTCTAGAGATATTTGATGGTTTTTTTTCCTTCTAATAATATTTCTGCTAGACATTTTATTCTAATGTCATTGGCTCTTTATAGAAGTTATTTAATTGCTTTTTGCTTTATTGTTTTGTTGTTCCATGTTCTCAATGTTTAACTTCAACTTAGAAAAGAGCGGTTCATGTTACACGAATCGTTAACACTTTGTCCTTACAAAAGAGAGATTTGATTAACTCGTTTTACTATATTATTAGTCTCTAGTCTCTACAATATTGACAAACAAGACAAATCAGTTCGAAAATAGGACTATCTTAAACACTAGACAAACTATTGCAGTCAAAGATCACTAAAAAATGCAAATGAATTTATTGATCAAATAAGTGATTATATAGAAACATGATAATTTATGTTGTGATATAGGCTAAAATGTATTTGATCTCACATTTTTTTACATAGACGAAATGAGAAGCACTTTTAGGTTTGGGACTCTCACATAGTTACAAAAAATTCAAAAGAAAAGAATTAAATATTGTTAATTGATGTGGCTACATTATTTTTCTTTTAATTTTTTTCATTAATGATACGTGTAGCAATGGTGTAGATTGAAGGAATTAGATCTCTTTGTTGTAACTGCTTCACGCTAGATCTCAACCGTAAAAAAAGTGACCAAATAGTTTAGATTTGTTTGACTAGGTTTTACAAAGTTTCATCTCAGCCACTCGGTTTTTATCGAACGGTCTTTAGCAGTTACAGCGTGTAACAATAACCGTGTTGGATCTGTTTCCGCATATTGAACCATTATTAAAAGCTACTTTTCCTTTCACTCAAGAAAAGTAATTTGTGTGTGACATACTCCGTCCATATATATAAACAATCATTTGACTAAAAATTTGTCCCTAAATATAAACTCATTTTCAAATTACTAGATGTATTTGTTATAACATACCCCTAATGTCGCGGTGATTTTCGGAGATCAAGCTATTGATTAGCGTTGACTCACTAATTTAATTTCACGACTGAACTTTTAATTTTTCAAAAGAAAAGTGGAAAAAAGTTCTAAATTACCACATTTTTTAAGATTTAGGGTTCGGGGGTTAGTTACGTTTAGGGAAGGTGTTAGCACCCTAAACGTTCGTAGTATTCTACGAGAACCTCTTGATTTTATTTATTTGTTTTTTGCTATAAGTTGCTTATATATATTTTTTTTAAGAGAAAAGAAGGAATTAGAGTAGTGAGGAAAAAAATGTTTTTTTTTATATTTTTTATGATTTGGAAGGACAAGGTCCTTTGCCTACGTACCCGTAAGGATCAAAACCTCGTAGTTCGGGGTAAAAATGCCGATTGATTTGTTTTTGTGCCTTTTAGTTTTGAAAAGGTTTTAAAGATAAAAATAAAGCCAAGTGGCAAAAAATGAGATTGGTTTGTATTTTTTATTTTTTGGAAAAATGATTAAAGTGTTATTAAAGTGGATTAATGGTTATTTAAGAAAATAAAAGAGAAAAAATGGCACTTGATTGAAAATCAAGGTTTGTTTAAGAAAAGATTTTTTTTGTGAATTTTGACTATTTGCATGTTTTGGTTGTTTTTTGATAATGAACTAAGACTAAAAAAAGACAAAATATAACCGAAAAGCTACACGCGAGGAATTTCCGTGGTGACGTTGGATCACCACGAAATCCTTTTGAAATTAAACTAACGAAAGGAAACATATTTATAAAGGGTGCAAGAAATAAATAGAGAAAAGGGACAGGCTAAGGGCAAGAGATCATGGGCTTTCCAGATTCAATCTGGAGGCAAGTTATATATATCGCATTTTGCAAAGAAAAATCATTTTCCCATTCCTTTTCTCTCTCTACTTCGGTCTTCTCTCTTCCTCTCCAACATCTCTCTAGAAATTCGGCCGGAGAAAGTCTCCGGCCCGGCGGCCGGCCAGCCCAGGGGGCGGCGCCACCACGCCGGAAAAAAAAAAACTTCCCCTTTTTTAAAAAAACAACTTTACTTCCCTTTTTTAAAAAAACAACTTTTTCGGAACCCTTTTCTGTTTTCTCTTTGAAACCGAAGTTGGTTTTTTCAAATTCTTTTTTTAAAAAGAGTAGATCTAGGTATGAAAATGTTTCGAAAAAAAAAAAAACAACTACCTCTTCTCTTCCTCTTGTGTTCGGTTCTGGTTTGGAAATGATTGTGGGTTTTGGATCGGATTTTGGTGGGTTTTTGGGGGAGGTGGTGAGCCGCGGCTGTTGTGGTGGTTTAAAGGGAGGGAGGCGCGGTTTGGGTGGTGAGGAGATGGGTGGTGGCCGAGTTTGATTGTGGAAGAGGGCAGTGGTGAGCCGAGTTTGTGTTGTGGTGGTTTAGGGAGGAGGGGGTGTGGCTGTGTGAGTTTGTGTTGTGGTGGTTTAGGGAGGAGGGGGTGTGGTTGTGTGAGTTTGTGGGAGAGGAGGTGGTTCGTTGTGTTGTTTTTGTGGCTGTTTGCTTCTGATGATCTTTGGTTAGAGTTTTTTTTTACTGATCGTGTGTTTGGAAGTGGCTGTGTGTTACTGATGAGTTTTCTGTTTTTTCCTGATGGAATTGGCTCCCCTTTTTATTATGCAATGCTAGTTAATGTAAATCAAAGCCATTGATGGACAATAAACAAGATTAAGACCAAAAAGGCAACAATTAAAATGGTCCTTAAAACTCATCAAGGCAATCAGTCAAACTCCTTTTAAACTAAAATAAAAAAATAAAAATAAAAAATAATAAATCCGAAAAAATGAAAAAAGATAATAAAAAAGGACAATAATAAAGATAATAATAAAAAGAAATAATAAGTAAAAAATAAAAAATAATAACAATAAAAACTGTCGCCTTTCGGAACCAAAAATGAGGTATTTTAAAATTCCTCTCTGTCCAAATTTCGTCTGAAACGACGAAAAATTCCGAACCAAAAGACGAGTAAAAAAGAAATTTTAGGTCAAAAATTGGAGTATGACACCTAATTAATACTACTAATTTATCCAGAAATATGAAAAGTCAATAAGCTCTTGATGAAAAGACATTTACCAAATAAGATTTTTTTTTCAAAGAAACAGACCCTCGTTTGTTTTTAGTTATCGGTCTCTTTTAACATTATTTTTCTTTTGTTTTTTGACAAACTCTTTTAACATTGCTCATAAGTACATATGTTTTAGGTGTGGAGGGTAGTAAATAGATAAGGGTTAAAAGCAATATTAATTTTTTTTTATTATACTAGTGTATTTTCTCAACGTTATCGGGTTATCTATACTATGTATACTATATATAAAGAAAATAGTTTCTTTCATCTCTTTTAGGTTGACTTTTTCTTCTTCCAAAATTACCATCGACTTTTAATACAAATAACACATATAACAAATAGATAAGAGTATATTCAAATATTACAACAAAATGTAACAAATTGTATATGTCCGATTTTTTTTCCTTATCATTTAAAAATAATAATAGATGAGAGTGAATTCAAATATTAAAAAAAGTGTAACAAACACAATATTTATTTTTTGGTTACCACACAAAATATATATCGTGTCACAAACACGATATGATCGTGTCACAAACACGATATGAGTATATGTCAATTTTTTTCTTTTATCCTTAAAAAAAAGTGTAACAAACTGGATCAAGTATATATATACTATATATTATATCTATACTTTGTATCTATACTATATATAAAGAAAGTGGGAGATTTTAGGTTGACTTTTTCATTATCCCGATTATATCCTTAAACAACTTTTTCTATAATAATAATTGTTGTTGGTGTCATTAAAAATATAAGAATTTATATTATATTTTTTTGTTATATTGTCGGTGTCATTCAAATAGATAAACATGATTAGTTTGGTTTGTTATAATTTGAAAGTACCAAACATTTATATTTATACTTTTAATCAAAATCAAAATTTCATAAAAAAAACTATTCATAATTTTCAAATATTAACACAATAAAAAGAGCAGAAAGACGGACATGTGAGTGTCCGTCTTTTCGCTAGTATACATAATATCAATGTTTGTGTTTTATGTATATATTTATTAATAGTTCATATTATTACTCGTATTTTATTAAAATATTATTAATATCTGATTAAAGTATAAAATAAATAAATTCTAGTTTTTTTAACAAAAAAAATAAAGAAATCGTAGTTATCTGAATTGAAAAAATTATCAACAATATTAGTGTTTGTGTTATATGTATAATATTTATTGAAAATACATATAATTTAAAAGTAATAAAAGAAAAAAGATTTTCTATATTATAACATGTAATTTTTTTTGTGGTGATATTACTCGTGACTTGTTAAATAAACTATTAATATCTACTTGAAATATGAATTTAAATGGGGTCCAGCAAATGAAAGGTGGTATTGGATCCCTCAGAATTCTTAGTTATCTACTAAAATATTTGTGTTATATGAGGCTCGTATTAGTCGGTCATTCGACCTATACCGAATTTAAAAAAAAAAACTACTAAAAATATAAAATAAATAAATCCTAGTTATCTAAGTTGAAATATCAAGAGTGCGTATTTAGAATGTATATAATTAGCAGGCAAACAAAATTATTTTCTTATAAGTATATGTAATTAATTAAAATAAATAATTTAATCAAATAATCATCTAAAATTTTCTCTATCAATTTAATATTTAAAAATTGAATGAATTATCTATTAAATTTGACAAAATCTATGCTAAATAAAATATAATTTAAAATGAAATTTAATGAAGGAGAAAACTGAGAAACGAATAAATAGTTTGAAATAAGAACAACTCATGTGAATTTCTTTTATGTGTTTTTCATATGATTGTTAGCTAAAAATACACTTTTCATGAGTAGTTTATTTAGGAACCATATGAAAAACACCTACGAAAATACACCTAAGTTGTATGCTAGAATTAAAATAAGGATAAAACTTAGGTGCATTTTCTTAAATGTTTTTCGTGTGGTACTTCACATAAAATACTCACAACTACCAATGATTTCTCAAATCCACAATTTTTTCAAAGTTTGTTATAACCACAAAAAATAAATTTTAATCATGTGAAGAACAAGCATGTAAGGAAAATGCACCAAAGTTTTGTCCTTAAAATAAAGGATTTTTTAATGACAAATATTAGAAATTAGCTGTTAAAAAACAACACAAAGTATATACATGAATAAAAAGATCAAATGAATATGAATGAATATAATAGTAATAATAGACTTATGAAGGGAAAAAATAATAGCAATAGTAGCGGTAATTAGGGATGCCAAAAACATTATAAGCATGATATCCATGGATAAAATCGACCAATGTCACAAAGTGAAAGTCTTAAAATGTACACAAAGATAAAATAAATTGATATTTTGAGTACTTTAAATTAATAGATACATATGTAGAAGTAATAGTATCTCTACAGGCAACTTATAATGATAATTAAGACGTGCAATTTGTGTAGAGATATTTATACTGTGTAAAACATTAGTTTTTTAATTAAAAAATTGTTAATGTTTTAGTATAGTACATGTCCAGAGTAAGCAAATTATAAAATTAAATAATATGTATTTTGAGAGTCTTTCCACCCATTGTGATCTTAACCGACTCGATATATTAGTCTATGTAGATGAAGGCAAACAATTCTCAATTCACACAAAAAAAAAACAAATGAAAACAATAGAAAAAAGGTAAAATAAAATTAACATTGGAATAACACATATACATAAAAAATTTAAATATAGTTTTTTTTTTGAAATTTGGATGTAGACTAAATTATTAAAACTATTGAAAAACTAATTTAAAACATTTTGAATTTTTTTAGGGGAATTAGAAATTTTAAAAATGTGTATATTTGGTTGGATATAATGAAAACTTATGTGTAGTTTTTTTAAGGATTATTTATGTGTAGTTTGTTGATATATTTATGTTACATAAAATATTATAAATTAATTAAAAATTTGAATGAAATATTTAGTTGATAAGATCAAAGTAATGTATGTAGCTTGTTGAGATATTTATGGCAAATCAAAACATTAGTTTTAAACAATAAAACTGAATTACAACGACTCAAATGAAAACAATACAAAAAGTTTATCAAACTATTAACAACTCATCGCTTCTAATTTGCCTTCAAATACAATGACAAGAACTAAAAATGTACGTAAAAATATCATATGTTATTTCATCATCACTCTCTAACTCTATTGAAATGTGAAATTACTATCCAAATTTAACCATTTGATAACAATATTAGGTCCCTATATTTTAACAACTTACTATCAATTTGGTCTCATTTTTTACCATTTGCTATCACTTTAGTCCCTACCATATATTGAGAAGGACTAATATAAGTAAAAGTTGATAAGACATTTTTGAAATATTCATAATTTCAAGGACCTAGTTGAGAATGTCATACAAAGTCAGATATTAATTTAATGATTTACTCAATTAAATTATTTTATAATGTCACATATGTTATTTCTTAAAATATCTATTTAATAATTTGATTGAATATATCAAGAGCACACTCTCAGATCCCAAGCCAATACCACCAGAACAACCCAAGTGAGTTTTGAATATATCTATACTAATACTATATATAAAGAAAATAGAGGATTTTGGGTTGACTTTTTTGTTATTTCAATTATTCCCTTAAACAAATTTTCATATAATAATGTTATATTGTTGGTGTTATTAAAAAAGATAAGAATTTTTATTATATTTGTTATAGGAAAATACTAATGAGTGCCCTAAGGTCACTCTTTAAGGACTTTAGATAGTAAATTTTTATGAAAACTTGTGTATTAAATGCATCGAAAATTGGAGTATTAGACTTTTTCAATTGATAGTTTCTTAATTGAGAATCTTTAAAGAGTGCCTTAGAGCACTCATTAGCAAGACTCTTTGTTATATTATTGTTGTCATTAGAAAAATAAATATACTTTGTTGCGTTTGTTACATTTGAAACTCACAAATATCTATACTTATAATTTTAATCTGTATAAAAAAATTTATATAAAATATTGTTTGTAATTTACACACAAAATTCCTTTTAAATATTGTTGATAATTTATATGCATTAACGTAATAAAAAAACGGAAAAGGAACACACAAATTTTTTACAACGTTGGTGAATAAAAATTAAACTAAAAAAACATAATTTTTTGAATTTGTCTTTTTTTTTTAATTTATTTCTATTAACCACGAAAAAAAGAGAGAAAAACATTTGAAAATAACCACCACATCTTAATCCGCAAGAAACAGAGTCTCCACCATTATCCATGAAATGTTGCTTCCAACTACTAACTTCAACACCTTCTTCACTCCTTCTTCTCAATTCTTCTTCCCCATTCATTTCCCCAAAACCCCTTCTAAATTCACTATTCGCACCTCCTCTTCCAATTCCCACACCCTCCCTGATTCCGCCATTCAACGCATCGCCGATAAACTCCATTCCCTCGGCATCACCACCACCACCACTGACCAATCCTCCACCTCCTCTTCCTCCTCCACCACCGCCGGTGAAATCTTCCTTCCCTTACCACACACACTCCCAAAACACCGTGTCGGTCACACAATCGACCTCAGCTGGAGTACACCGGAGAATCCAGTTCCTCTCGTTGGCGCAGGAATCGAGAAATTGAGTGATAATGAAGTTGAGAGAGCGCGATTGGCGAGGCAGAAAGCGAGTAAGGAGAAGAGGAGGAGAGTACCAACATTGGCGGAGTTGAGTTTGACGGATATGGAGATATTGAGGTTGAAGGAATTAGGGTTTGAGATGAAGCAGAAGATTAAGGTTGGGAAAGCCGGTGTGACGGAAGGGATTGTTAATGGAATTCATGAACGGTGGCGAAGATCGGAAGTTGTTAGGGTTGTTTGTGAGGATCTTTGTAAGATTAACATGAAAAGGACTCATGATATTTTGGAGGTAAATTTTTTTGATAAAGTTTGAAAATTTTATGTGAATTTGAATTTTCTAGTTTTTTTGAATTTTTTGGTTTGATTTTAGTTGGTTGAATTGGATAAATAGATCAGTGATACGATACTCATTGAAATTGAGTTTGTGTTGTGAGAAATTGAATCAATTTTGTGTTGATTAAGGGTTGTAGCAGATAATTGATAAGTTAGGTGATAGCGGATAGCTGATAAGCAAGCTTGTAGCAGATAGTTGATAGAGTAGTTGATTGAATTTGTAGTGTTTAGTAAAATTAGTTGTTGAATTAGCTTATAAATATGAAGTGACATAAAAATGATATATTTACTTATTATTTCATTATTTATTCAATGAAGATTACGAGGATAAAATTGAGAGAAAATGATAAGCTATAAGTTTTAAGCTATAAGCTACTTGGATTAGCTTGATAGAAAACGCTAAAAGCTAGTAATAACAAGCTATAAGTGTGTGAGAAAACGACGGTTACCAAACAGGTCTTCTTTTGTTATATGAACTTATAAGCTATAAGCTCAAAAAAGTGTCATGCCAAACAAACCCTAAGTAACTATGAAGCGAACACAGCGGACACGATACCAACATTGATACGCAGACACCTATAATAAATAGAAGTGATTGTATGTAGCTATACATGTCAGGGCTTTATCCGTACGAGACATTGCACACGTCTTCAATCTGAAATGGGGTGCTACTGCTACATACTGAGGAAGCACAGACAGTTCAAATTTTTGAACTTTGAAGTCATCTGGTATCATATATATATCTGTGTTGGAAGTTGGAAACCAGATTCATGTCTGAAATGAAACTGCACATGGATATTTTAGTTAGTGTTTAATAAGTATATACTATAGATACATCCTTCGTGTAAACAAGTATGTAAAATTTTGCTACCGTGGAAATGAGTTTTAGAATTAATTACATCATAATGTGCCAAGATGGTAAAATACGATTGAATATTTTATGTAAGAGTTTATTTACACCAACTGCTTATATAAAAACGGTTTTCACACGTGACTCTTTTTTGGACTTGCTCCGTGACACTTCTTAAGAACTGGATAAGAACCTTGTAAGCAACACCTATGGGAGATGCTCTTATGGGAAAGTTCTTTTCCCATGCACAAGCGATTAAATTGACTATGATTTACAGTTTGATAAGTTGGAGGTGTCAAGTTGATAGGGTGACTTTTTTTCCCCAATTTTCAAGTGATGTGTTTTTATTTGTACTTATAAAAATGTATTCTTATTTTCCATATTACTTTGTTTCCTAGGCTAGATATTCTGAAGGATATTGTTAAAACAAAATTTTCCTTCTTTCTAATTGCCAAAATACCACTTAATTTCACTTTATTTTCTGTATTCAAAGTTTTATACAGAAAAACAGAAATTATTGCTTTTTTGGTATGAGAAAACATTTTTTATTTTATTTTTTATCTTTAATTTGTCCAATATGATTTGGGTGTCCCATGTACAATAATCTGATTATAGCTTATACTATTTTTGTCATGTCAGAGAAAAACTGGAGGAGTTGTTGTTTGGAGATCTGGAAGTAAAATAATATTGTACAGAGGGATTGATTATAAGTATCCTTACTTCCTATCAGATGAAGTTTTGAGAGAAGAAAAAAGCGGTGATGCATTGCAATATATGGACAGTGATGATGAAAATATTGATGAAAGAGAGACCCATTCATCTGAAATGAGTTCAGGCACACATGCTGGACAAAGTTCAAACATCAAAACCGTAAAACCAGCTTTGGTACAAGGAGTTGGTACTCCCAATAGAGTGAGATTTCAACTGCCAGGTGAAGCAGAGCTTTTAGAAGAAGTAGACAGCTTGTTAGAGGGTCTTGGGCCTCGATTTACGGATTGGTGGGGGTATGACCCTGTGCCTGTTGATGCTGATCTTCTACCTGCCGTTATTCCTGAATTTAGGCCGCCTTTTCGCCTACTTCCATATGGTGTGCAGTCTAAGCTAACGGATGATGAAATGACCACATTAAAGAGACTTGGCAGACCTTTACCATGCCATTTTGCATTGGGTCAGTTTGTCCTACATTTCTTAACTTACCAAATATGGGTCCAGGGTGCATTTGAAATAACTTATTTACAATTTATCTGAGCTTATCTTATGGCATGAGTACTTTTGTTAGTGTTCGGGTGAGCTTATAAAAAAATACCCTATGACATGTTCCTAAAATAGTTTACGGAAACAACTTATTGCATACATGAATACAATTTAACCTAATTCCATCCTCAGTTATTGAAATAGTTTATAGGGAAGCACTTATGTTACATGACAAGCTCTTATTTAGTAAGCGCTTGATTTTGATGTTGTAGTTCTTTTGTTTTACAGGTAGAAATTGGAAACTTCAAGGAGTGGCTGCTGCAATTATCAAGCTCTGGGAAAGATGTGAGATTGTCAAGATTGCAGTAAAAAGAGGTGTGCAGAATACTAGCAATAAGAAAATGGCTGAAGAGATTAAGGTCAGGCATTGTTTGCTATTATTTACAAATTTATGAAATTTTGTACTTATGGTTTAAATATAATGGTAAGAGGAAGTGTATAACCTGTCAAAGCCTGTACCTGCTCTTTTTTGTGTTATGTGTGTGATTCATGTTATGGCAGTTAGCTACAACTTTCAAGCAATGTCGTTTATAAAATTATTTGGAATATTGAGTGCAATGATATGTCACCTTCAATGGTTGATGAGAGTTACCTTTGAATTGAGTTTCTTTTCTGTTTAACTCTAGTAATATTATAAACTCGTTTCGTTTCGAATATTTTGCATCCTATCATTTGGTCCAATTGTTGTATTACACTATTACCTCCTGTCACCCAAAATGATGGATGGTGTTGAATTGTTAGAAACGAAAGTAAGCTGTGTTGGAGGATTCCAATTCAATAAAGATTTAAATAATGGAGTTTTGACAATATCTACTTTTCGAAATGAGTAAAATGTTGAACCTGTGACCTATTATGGGTGGAAGTTGTTGTAGCACCTCGAGCGGTGGTGATACTTTTTTGACGGGGCCTAACTTGGATGAGTATTGCATTGTATAGAAGGTCAAGTTGCCAATGTTCGATAGTGTTGACCTGTAGAGGATGGTGCTGAGCTGTAGGCCTAACCTGACCCTACGAATCTGTTTTATAATACCGCAATTAAGGTGGCTTTCCGACAGAATACAAAGATCCATAATCAGTTTTAAATTTAATTGCATTGCTGATCTGGCACAACTGTTCGAGGGAAGCTAGTCAGGCACTGGTTTTGTAGCTAGACTAAATGCATCCTATATATATTTTGTTGATGTAAAAGTTGACAGTTTTGAGAGAACTTAAGTAACGGTCTTTACAGGCAAAAAGTTATATATATCATACCATTATATCTCAACTTCAGTCTAATAAAAGATCCACTTCTCTGCAGTATCTGACTGGAGGAATTCTCCTTTCTCGGAATAAAGAAGTTATTGTCATTTATAGAGGAAAGGACTTCTTACCTGCTGCAGTTTCTTCAGCAATTAAACAGAGATGGAAAGCTGTTAGAAATAAAATAAAGGCTGAAAACAGATCATCAGTTGCAGCTTCTTCACATTCTGAAAGAAAGCATAATGACATTCATTAAAGATAAAGAAACCATTGAAAAACGATTATTAATGAAGGCTAAGGCAGCTATTCAAAGGACTAGCATCAAATTGTCACAGGTATGATGTCATTATCAAGTTCAAGTTTGTTGTTTTTCACTTGTTACTTTAGAGTTACTGGTGGTATAGCTTTTACATACAGGCACTAGAGAAGAAAGAGAAAGCTGAAAAACTTCTAGAAAGTCTGGAAAAAGCTGAGAGTCTTCAAGAACAAGAAATAGATAAAGAGGGTATTACTGAAGAAGAGAGATACATGTTGCGAAGAATTGGCTTGAAGATGAAGCCCTTCTTGTTGCTAGGTGACTTTATAATATGTTTGAAAATTATAGTGATAGATAGTTGATTATTCTAAATATGGAAGTAAACTAATTGATTCCTTCAAAAGCTATTTAAAATATTTGACTAATATAAAATTTATTCCTGATTAATTCTCTCTTAATTATCAGGAAGACGAGGGGTTTTTGATGGGACAGTGGAAAATATGCATCTTCATTGGAAATATCGGGAACTTGTGAAGATAATGTGTAATCAAGAAAGCATGGAATATGTCCACCAGACAGCTCGGACCTTAGAGACAGAAAGTGGTGGAATATTAGTAGCAGTAGAGAGAGTGAGCAAGGGCTACGCAATCATTGTTTATCGTGGAAAGAATTATAGTAGGCCTGATAGTTTGAGGCCGCGAACACTTCTAAATAAAAAGCAAGCATTGAAGCGTTCAATAGAGGCACAACGCCGTGAGGTAAAATTGTCATTGTTGACCAGTATTTGACTATTTGTGTTGGAGTGTCAGATAATTTGGTATCTACATTTCCTTTGTGAAAAGAGAATAAGGGTAGGGTTGGAGAGAGTATTCTTTGCATGGTGAACAATGTTAAAATAATAATAGGCTGGTTTACATGAGTTTTTAGAAAAACAAAAAGATACATATTTTTATATGATCTTTCTAAAATTTCTTTGTGAAAAAGTAAAGGCAATTTTGAATGTAAATTCTGAGAAGCACATTTTTAAATGTTTGAACTTCTTTTAGAATGTTATTAAAAACGATCTTTGTGTAGAAGCACAAAATTATTGCTCAGAAAAAGAACCAACTCTTTTCAGTGTTCGGCTTTTTTAAAGAATAAAGGTTATGGATATAAAACATTATGTATAGAACAACAACAACCACGCCTTATCCCATTAAGTGGGGTTGGCTACATGGAACTAGCTTATTTTTTTATATATAAAACTTTATATATAATAAAATAAAAACTTATTTTATCTAGAAAAGAGCACATCCAATTTTTATATGGTAGATTAGTGGTGTTAGTTTTATGTTAAAGCGGTGCTCGACAGCCTTGTACAGCCTTGTCCACGTTGGAATGTATAAGGCTTGAAAATGACTTTATAAGGGGTGGATAATCCATACTTCACAAGCTGGTTTTGTTAGGATTGAGTTAGGCTCAATATAGAAATCTAAGATGGTGTCAGACTCTATCATAGATCCGTTGGAACACCCTCTATCAGGTCACCTCTATCAGATCACTCTGGTCACACTCCAGATTTCCAGTCCTGAGCATGAGAATGTGAGTTAAAAGTCCCACATTGAATAGGATAAGATCTGAAAATGACTTTGTGGTGGACAGCCGTCACCTTACAAACCGGTTTTGTAAGGGTTGAGTTAGGCCCAACTCAAATTCTAAGATATCATTTATATTATTTTAAAGTTTCTTAGAGTGTCTCTTAGGAATAAGTTTTTTTTTACTTATTATTATGATTAGTTCGTGATTTAGGATTGAGTCTATGTACCCTTATAAATAGGAGTTAGTATTTAGTATTTTGTATTAAATTTATATCAAAAATTCCACACTTCAATGAGCCTCATAAGTGACTGCCTCATTTTGGTGTGGATCTTCTTTGTTGTCATTATTTATTTGACTTTTTTAAAATAAAAATAAAAAAGGAATTGACTGCTAATCTTATATGATATATCACCACCTTATTCCTTTCAATCTTGCAGGCGTTGAAGCTTCATGTTTTGAAGTTAGACAAGAACATAAGTGAATTGAAACATGAAATGGTGAGTGGTCCTTACTTCTATTATGTTCCTGAAACACTTCCCTTCAATCGCTATTGAAAATTGTGAATTTATTCAACTGAATAGGTCAAAGATGAGGCTAGCAGTGAGCAGAGAGCTAAAGAGTTGAGATCGGACTTGGTGAGCTATATCATGATGCTTCTTTAATTCTTTATTAATCTTCTTCCCATTTTACAACTTTGAGATTAGTATTTTTAGCAAATCAGGCCAAAGAGGATGAAGGCTATGTAAATGCCAGTGCAATACATTATAATTATAAATTCTTAAGATTAATGGTTGAACTCAAATTTGTGTTTTTCTTTTAGAATATGGTCTACAATAGGAACATATTCAATGTACCAAATGGGAACTTGCACTTCCCTTTAGGAATGCTTAAATGACACGAATTTTTCGCTCTCTATTTTTTAAAAGACATTGGTCAAAAAAAGGTCAGTAAGGGAACTTGTTAAGGATTCAAAAAAAAGGAAACAATTGATAAGTTTGATGTAGAAAAAGTTACTTTTTAATGTTTCATGTGTTGAATACACAACACCGAAGATAAAATTTCCACTTTGAACTTCTTAGCAAGTGCCCTTAGGGCAAGGGCACTTGTTAGCATTGCCCTTTTGTAAAAGGCATTGGGGCCTTTGGAAATATATTTTTTAGCAAATGTATTTTTTAAACAAATTTGAGGGGGAGTTGAGTAAATTTCATCAACAAATTAGGGTAGTTAATGTTTATTTAAAAAAATTAAGAGGTTTGTGTGCTGTTTATGCATACCTTTGGAAAGGTGAGATGTGCATACTTTTTAACAAATGATTGCTTATACCAATTTGCATCACTTGTTCTTTGTCTAATTGCTAGAAGATACCCATTACATGTAAAGAGATTACTTGCGAAATAAAAGGAGTAGCTGACTATAGCATGTTGCTAGGTGTTTGATGAATTGTAAAAATGGTGCAAGTGGTACGGACTTGAGCTATTTCTATTCTCTTATGAATTACATAATATGTCATGACTTAAGCACACAGTTTAAGAGAGTCTCTTACTTTGTAGTAATGGAGACAGCAATATGAAAATTGAAAATAATGAGTGTTTCTAATTAGTAGAGTTTAATGAGAATTTCTATTCTAATGATATCACTAGTATGATTCTCTAGATAATGATTTCTGAAATATTGTTTGGTGCGATACAAGGCTACAGAAAATTCTCCAGAAGAAGCTTCTGTTGACAATCAACAACCTATACAAGAGCAGCACATTGAGCTGATTGGTAGTGGTGGAGAATGTCAAGGTGAACCAGAATCCTGGACTCGTTTGATTCATCAAGAAAGACAGGTAAGGACATTATGTTTTAACTAATAAAAGTGCAAATCTTAACGCCTATCATCTTTTGGATTGTCATTTGGTTATCAAAGTTTCCTCTGGCATCTTTTTTTGGTTATTGCTTCAATTATAATTATTGATTTGGTAATTTAATGTGGATTTCAGTTGGATGAAGTGAATGATTTTGTGGTTGATACTGGGCATAGTGTTTCTACTAACAAAGCAAGGGAAGGATCAATCATATCATTCAAAGGTGATCCGGAACCATCAGCTCCTGTGATAAATGAGAATTCAAACGAGTTTCCTTCTAGTTTGGTTCATCCAAAAAGACAGGCAAGCACATCATGCTTTATCTGATAAAAGTGGAAATGTTGACGTCTATCCTCTTCTGTGGATTATCATGTGGTTATATCAAGGTTTCTTCTGACATTTTGTTTGGTTATTGCTTCAATTTTAAATATTGATTTCTTAAATTAACGTGGATTTCAGTTGGATGAAGTGAAAGATTCTGTGGTTGATACTGGGCATAGTGTCTCTACTAACAATGCAATGGAAGCATCGATCACATCATTTAAAAGGGATCCTGAACCATCAGCTTCAGTGATAAATAAGAGTTCAATTGAGTTTTCTTCTAGATATTCATATCTTTCCAATAAAGAGAGACTTCTACTTCGAAAGCAGGCCTTAAGGATGAAAAAGCTACCTATCGTTGCCATAGGTATAATTTTCAGCTCTATTTTGTTTTGAGAAATATTGTATGTCCCATCTTGTCTTCACACATCATAAGTCTATCTTTTAAGTTTATGCATTTTTAAAAAGAGTTATTGTATTGTAGCATCTTGTGTTGATTCTCCTTTTTTATTGTGTGGGTTTCTGCATTAATTGCATAAGTCATTGTCTGTTTTATTAGCATAGTAAGATGGCTAGCTAGCATTTTATGTTCTGATTCTTAGTACAAAAGAATTTGGCCAATCCTTTTTTCCCTCACTTGTTGTGACTTGTGTGAGTCGTAAATCTTCATTGATGTCATCGTCCTGAAATTGTTTTCATTATTATGAACAATATAGCTCTTATATTTCTGTGTTTTTCTGGAAGTATGCTAATCGGAAGGGGAACATTCTCATCTCTTTTTTGTTTTCTTATCAGGAAAGAGCAATATTGTGACTGGTCTTGTGGAAGCAATCAAGGATCTTTTGCGGAAGCTCCCTTTTGTCATAGTTAATGTCAAAGGAAGGGCAAAAGGGACCTCAGTTCATGAGTTGGTGTCCAAACTAGAGGTATCACATGACAAGCTTCATCCCCTTTTTCTTTTCTCATTGAATTATTCTTTTTTGTCTTGACCAATAAATATTCTTTAAATCCTGAAATTTGTTTTTATCTATCATACTTGCAGGAAGCAACAGGTGCAATTCTAGTCTCTCAGGAGCCTAGCAAAATCATACTTTACAGGGGTTGGGGGTGGAGAGCGCAACATCGCACCAACTTAATTTATAGGAGAGTAGCTAAAGACGGAGGAGCAAAGCCCAATGTCTCTCCCGAGCTGTTGGAAGCTATCAGAATTGAATGTGGATTGCAGTAACAAACAGAATATTACAATTCAATACCGATCAAGTATCCACAAACAAATTGCCATGATTTTTTCTTCATGGCAGCCGTAGTGGTTACAGTATGATTTATAGAAAGATGGAGCTATGTAGTCATTGAGAGGCGAATGGCTGATAGACGATGATTTATGTTGAAAAATTTGAGGGTGTCATAGACGTTTGCTAGTAGTAGGAAGAGAAACACCAAAGATGATCTGGAAAAGAAATACTACTGCAAACAAAAGGGAGAGCCGTCTTGAAGCCATTATTGTGTCCTTAAATACCAAGTGTCAGTTTCTGTGTTAAACATTAATCTTCCTCTGGGACTGAACATGGATGTTACAGTGTTACTCCATTCCTCTGCCATGCACCTTGTTTCTCTACAATGCCTCAAGGTGAATGGATAGTGATTCAGTGGGTATAGAAGTGAATACTAAAATGTACTAGTATAAGAATGAAATTATCTGTTTTAAAAATTTTGATTCATGGAAAAAGAATGAAATTTGTCTCCATTGCTTTGAAATTTGGAGCTCCAATATCATATATTCTTGCGTTTGTTCAGTTTTCTAGTCATTCCAGTACCTCTCCTCATTAAAGTGCAAGGCTTGCTAATTAGTTAACACTTGTACGATAGTTTTGAGGATTATGTCATGGTAGCTGATGAAAGTAGTAGTTAGTTGCAGCTACCATTAATAGATAATATTTTGATTTGTTAATAATTGTTTGGCTTAAATGCAATTTTGATCTCTTTTTTCAAAATTGTTAGCTTTGATACCCTTTTTTAAAAGGTAACTTTTTAGGTACTTGGAGTTTGGTTGGATACCGCAGACATAATTTGTTTAACATTTGAATTTATTTTAATATAAATTATTATAAAAATGTGACATGTCATTGAATGATTGGATGAAGGATACATACACAACCAAACTCCATGGGTATTATTGTGTTCACCTTTATAAAACCCGCTTTTTGATTCCCCCCTAATTAGAAAGTACAACGAAAATATTTGGTCCCCCCTCCTCTTTGAACGATGTGACATGCTCATTAATGACGTAGATCTTATATGGACATTGCTTACATGGTAAATCATTTGACACATCATTTTTACGCCATTAATTTTAAAATATAATCATAAAATTTAGGCTTATTTGATCTTTTGGTCCCCCTAATTAATATCCAGTTTTCGTTTTGGTCTCATAACTCGAAAAATCAACATTTTGGTCTCTCTTCTTTCTCTCCGTTATTCAAAAAAGTCAAAAAAGTCGTTGGCTGTTAACTTTAACCCCAAATGTCTTGGTCCACCATAGATTCTATCAATTATTTTAATTTAAACCGTTTGATCTTTTTTTAAAAGAGGACCATTAAATTACGCATGTCTATTTTATCTTACGATGTACCACCAACACCTAGCTTCTTTTTTCCTTTTCTTCTTCTTCTTCCCTCAACTTCTTCATCATCTTCGTACCATCTTCACCAACATTCATACAAAAAATCCAGAAAATAAAAATAAAAAACTCATAATCAATTAAACATCATCAACAACAACAACAAACATCATCAACACATATTTACCCCTTCTTACTCTCTGCATTTACTATAATGCCACTCACAATGGAAGAAATTTCAACCTAAACCACATTCTCATTCTTCATCTTCACCTCACTGACCCAATTTCATTCCTTTCTTCTTCTCTCAATGTCTTCATTCGAACGAAATCAAACAAATTCCTCAAAAACGATTTCAAATAGAAGCAAAAATCCATAGACAAAAAATCCTCATAAAAAAATTCAATCTTTTTTTGTTCTTTTTCCGGTGAATCGATTGTTATACCCGTTTGAGTGAAAAACAAGAAAAGGGTTGTTGTAATTTTCCATGATCAAGGCGAAAAATACCCAATTTTCTTTGAATAAGTTGTTTTGAATATTTTTGATTATGTTGAAGTTGTGGAGATGGTACCAAAATTGTTGCTGTTCATCCTGTGAAGACACTAGGTTATTAGCTCTATTTGGGGTGCTGGTGATGTTGCTGCTCAATGTGTTACTCACTACCCTAATCCCTTCTTTCCCAGCCACCGTCAACTTGACATCACCTGCCGCTGAAATTGTTGTTGAGGGAGAAAGTGAACACAGAGGAAGGATTCTTCGATTTGGGGGAGAGTGAGGATTGGGTTTGAACAACAATATCTAGTGAACAAGAATTGAGGGTTGCAATAGGAAAACAATTCTTTCAATATGTGGACAATTAGTTCTCTGACGGGAATGGACTAATGGATTAATTGAATGTTTTCTTTTTTTTTTCTTTTGGGTTTTTTATGGATTTTTATGAAGGTTGACTGATGAAGATGGTATGAAGAGGAGGTAGAAGATGAAGAAATTGGCAAAAAAAAAATTAGCTATTGATGGTATACCATAAGATATAATGGACCTTCACGATCCAACATTCACTTTTTGATAAAAAAGATCGAACGGTTAAAATTCAAAGAATTAACAAGGTTTATAGTGGGACCAACATTGTGTTCCACTTTACACATATGGAGTTAAAGTTAACAGTCAATGACGTTTTTGAATAACGGAGAGAAAGAAGAGGGACCAAAATGTTGATTTTTCGAGTTATGTGACAAAAGGAAAATTGAAAATTAATTAGGGGACCAAAAGACCAAATAAGCCTAAAATTTATTATATAATATTGTCACTATCTTGAAGATTTTATTATCTTTTTCTAAAAATAATATTAAACATAATAGTGTTCCTTTCTAGCTTATTATGCATTTCATTTCATTTTCTAAGAAAAACATTACTGCAATTCCTTTATTAAAAAACAGATCAACAACTCTGTTTTTCTAGTCATGTCCTCTTGTTTTTAAGTTAATAAAAGAGAAAATAGTTTTTTTTTTAGGGAAAAAGAAAACATAGGTTAAAATCTATAACTAAAAAGACTAATGGGAAGATCAAAAAAGAGTAATTAACATTGTTAAAAATATAGCACACTATTAGTACTCTACATAGAATGTACATTGATATATTACCTACCTTGCTCCTTTAAGAAAATTAGTAGGCTTTTTTTTTCCCTTACCTCGTATAACAAACAAGGGCAGAGACATATATTTTAAAGTTGTGAATGTATATTGCATCTATAGATTCACTGTTTTACCATGATTTTGTCAAATTCACCGTAATACATTGAGCATTTAGAAGTTAGCATTTTTCTTGTTAAGCAACCTCCTTCTCCTCCTCCAATGAAAACACCTCCTCATCAATCACAGCCAATAGTGAAACGACCAACTCAGCCACCAGTTGCTCCAGCTCCACCAGTCACTCCAATAGTTAAATCATGGAAGGGTAAGTGAATTTCCCTTTTTATGTCTTTGATATGTAATATTTTAATAATACATAAGTATATGCACATGTTTCTAAATTGTGGTATGTAGTTGTAATTGTGACCACAATATAATAGTTCTAGAAATTTTTTCTGTTTTTATTTTGTGGGCAGATTGCATTCCATTATGTGGTTATAGGTGCAAAAATCATTCTAGGCAGAACACATGCATAAGAGCTTGCATGACTTGTTGTGATCATTGCAAATGTGTCCCTCCTGGAACTTATGGTAACTGAGAAAAATGTGGCAAGTGTTACACTGATATGCTGACTCATGGCAATAGACCTAAGTGGCCATAGATACATATATATGCACCTATATCTAATGGTTTCTTAAGCTTATGTAATAGTAATTATGCTTAAATTGTTATGAGGTTTAAAATTGTTGGTTTATTAAATAACTTATTGATCAGCATTACATTATGCAAGTTACTAATATGTTGTTAATCAATTATCACAAGTTCAACACAGTTTGTGTTGTCTATGTAATATGATCCTTGTGGTCCAAGAATTTTGAATTTATATTGAAATTAAATGGTATTGTCATGGAAGTATATTTTGCTATGGGAAATTCAGGAATCAGGAGTACAATTAATATGATATGAACATGACCTTGATAAATTTAATTCTCATTTCTGGGAAGTAGGAATATCTTTTTTATATTCTTGTTTTGTCCTTATGATGGCATGGATTGATACATGGGGTCACCTATATAAATTATGACATCTACCTTTGGCGAAATTGCAATTACAATGTACTACACGTTAAGGAATTTGTATTTTTTATAAACATTCGGCAATACTTGATTTGAAGTTGTTAAAATTAATATTAGTTTTGAATTATTATAGGTGTGTTTTTAATAATAGTATGTTTTCTAGAATGACAAAATATATTTTGAGGGTAGAATGACAAAATATTGATAAATTACTACTAAAATATAATATCACTTATATATAAATCCTAGGCAGTCTGATAAACACTTTTGCAACCCTAAAATAGCTAACCCTAACCCTAATTTTTGGTTTTGAAAAAAAATTATGAAAAACAATTCCTGCTGAAAGTTGAACCCCAGACCAAGTTCTGGTAGATCACAACCATTACCACTAGATCACTAAAGTTTTTTGTGACTTATAGTTGCTTTCATTTTATTTATCTAGCACAAATGCGAGTTCACTTTAAGTCATTCTCACAACCCTGAATTCCAACATCATTTGAACACGAATTGAACGTCATTCACACACATCATGCGATTCAACTTCATTTTCACCGCCGTCGGTGACCCCAATAACAACATCCCGCCACCGTTGCAACTGCCACTTCAACAACACATGCCGCCGTAACTGCCACCGCCGGAAAATCACTTTCTCTCACTGATCCACACACATCACGCCGCCGCCGCAACTGCCACCTCACCAACAACTGACTGCCGTAAATGTCATTGCCGATAACTCGCTTTCTCTCACCGATTCACACCATCTTTCATCGAATTGACAAAAAATTATGACCAATGTTGATATTGATTGTCTGAATTTTGTTAATTTCGAATCCTTGACATTAGGGTTTGAAAATTATTGATTTTGTTATGTGATTGTGTGAATTTTAGCTTTTTCTTCATTATTCTTTTTTCATACTAAATGTTAAGTAGTGTTGCTCTAACCCTAATGATTAGCCCTACTTTTTAGTTATAAAAATTTATGAAAAAAACTTCGGATGGGGATCGAACCAGGTACCACATGCTTTCAATTCACAACTCTTACCACCAAGGTATTGATGTTTTTTATGACATGTGATTGTTTCAATGTTGTGTATTCAACACAAATCTCGGGTCCTCTTTCTTTCAATCTCACAATTCCTAAATCATTTCTCACTCACTTTCATCTCTCTCACCATCTTGCAATTGAACCTAATAACCATAACACCACCCTTTTTGACGGACTTAATTAATTTTTATGAAAAAAAAAATATGCAAGGAATTGAATCAGATAACACATGAAAATGTCATTTTTTTAAAAGTCGCTAACGTCATTGCAATTCCTTTTTTGATAGTAGTTCTTTTTCATTATTAGCGGTTCCTTTTTATTATTATTATTTTTTATTTCAATTACCAGGTAACGTTCCTTTTTATTTTATTTTTCTTTCGGTTACTAAATAACAATTCCTTTTCCTTATTTTTTTCTTTCGATTAACAACTTTTGCGGTTAGGATCAATTTCTTGGTGCTAGCTTTTGTATATATTTTTTCTTTTGATTTGTCATTTTTATTGCAGTCCATCTTTTATTTTTGTTACTTTTTGAGATAGTTTGATAACATAATACTGAATATAACTATAAAAGTAATAATATAGTCATTTGATAGTTATATATGAAGCTATACAAAACTCGTGCATCGCACGGGTTAGAGTCTAGTTTTGTAAACATTTTGGTCTAAATATTTGAAGTTTGACATTCTCCACATCCTAAGTAGTATTGGATCTCGACACTTTGTATTTATTATTCATCATTATGTTATCAATAACGTCATATATTTTAGCCATGGTTACTTAAAGGAAAACATTGTGGATGACTGGTGATTTGGTTCGTAAGGAATTAAAACCGAAAGTATGTGGGTTGATATAGGGGTGTTTCGGTCTGGTTTGAATCGGTTTTGAGACAAAAAGTCAACTAATCTAAAATAAAAATCATATGTGATTTCATTCGGTTTGAATGATTATTTAAATAAAATCCGATCTGATCCGATCCAAATATATACGGTTTAATTTGGATCAGTTTTTGGATATCCAAAGTGCAACGTGTAATTTTTTTATTAATATTAATAGAGCACATACACAGTAAAATAATAGGTTTGATGCAAAATATAACACATATGTATTAAAAAAATTAACATTACACAATGAAAATGATCGATTATATTTGAAATATACGAAGTAGTAATAATATAGATTAAATTAACGCAATATATAAAATTAAATACCAACAAGCAATATATTAATGCAATATATAATACTAATAAAATAATAAATAAGTATTAAAATTTACTTTTGCGGTTTGGTTCGGTTTTGAAAAAATGATCCAAAATCCTATCCAGTCCTAGCGGTTTTTACAAAACAACATCCAAACGTATCCAAAAATATTCGGTTTTTTGTGATTTTCGGTTTTTATAGATCGGTTTACGGTTTTATTTTGGATCGGTTTGGATTTGAACACATATATGTATATATTGTGAGTAATTAATGAAATTTCATTATTAGCAAAAAAATGTCAAGATGAGCACGTTAGTGCTCGTCTTTTACACCAAAAAAAGTTAGTGCTCGTCTTTCCACTTTTATTGATAAGAAACAAAAAAGTTGTAAAAAATAATTCAATGAATAGTAAAATTAAAAGAAGAAAAAAATGTTACATCAAAACACGATATATTTTATATAAGGTAAAAAAAGGCTTTTTTTTATAATGTTCAAAATTTTCACTATTATTGTGCATAGTTCATTATATTGTTGTTGATTATTGGACAACTACTGCTTTACATGTTTGGTGCATCATTCAATTCTTTGCATTGAGTTGAATTGGATAGAATTTGCTACAACCACTAAACATACTACGTCAACCAGTCCGCTCTTTGATTATAATGTTTCCTTGTTGCTTTACATGTTGTTTATTATTGGTTCAAAATTAACAGTAGTCGCAACTGATAATAGCCCCTAATATTATTCAGCTATAAGTTATTGTTCATTAATATATAGCTTGAGTTTTGAATATGGCACCTGAAATATTTGAAGGAAACATGATACACACCTCTCATTAAACAAACAAATAAGCACTCGAAACATGACTTTTAAACATGATTATTTCACATGGCAACAACAATAGTCTGGGCAGTATGATATCAATTTGTTATCGCATAATAATAATAATATTTCACACATGTCAAATGAAACACATGTCAATTCAGACTTATCATAGCTACTTAAGTATAAGTTATTTCTATAACAAGACATAAAATAAAGTTAAACAATTTTCATATAAGTTGTAAGCAATTTTCACAAGTTATTATGCAGAACTTAAGAAAATAAGCTGAAATAATTTATGTAGACATCATAAGTTATTTTCATAAGCTCTTCGAAACGGTCACATGTGTGTGTGTGTTTTGTAACAGCCGATTTTTCGTATTTTATTTATTTAATTGCTTATATTTGTTTCATTGTTTATTTTGGTGATTTATTGAATTTTGGGAGTTGAAGGGTATTTTAGTAATTTGAGGGCGAGTGACATAATTGTAATATGTTAGAAATTCATAATTTGAAAATAGTGGTGTATAAGTAATGGGGGGGGTTAAGTGTAGTAATTGTGTAGAGAAAATAATTGTGAGTTAATTGTGCAAAACTCATTAGTGAAAATAACCTAGAAACTTATTGTAAATACATTAGTTAGTGGTGGTGGTGAATTAGGTTAACATTTCACAAAATATTTTGAGAGAGGCTAGAGAGAGAGAGAAAGGGAGAAGAAGCTTGGTGGAGAGGAAAGGTTGGGAGGAGAGCAATTTCAAGCGGGTTAGCAAGAGAAGTGAAGAATCAAGGTAAGGGGGAAGATTATCTTCATTAATTGGTTTTAATAAGCTTTAGGTATGTTTGGGAGTTGTAGATTATGATTAATTGTTGTTGAATTGTTGTGATTTTCGTGCTCATTTTTATTGATTAAATTAAGCATGTGAAACTTGATAATTTCATGCTTTCTTCATCTTAAACTTCATTTTTCATTATAATAAGTTGATACTTTAATGAATTTTGATGTTTGTGATGATTAATATGATGATTAAGTGTTGTTATGTGATTATGTAATTGATTATGAGTATGGGTATGTAATTTGTTTGAGAAATCATGAAGTTATATGGAATAAGTTGTGAATTAAGTGATTTTGTGAAAAGTGCTTATTTGACTGAATCTGCTTAATTTGTTGTTGTTACTATTTGTTAATGTTAAGGTTATGATTGTGAGCAAGAAACTATGTTTATTGTGTGGTCGTTGTGAAATAAGTTGTTGTTGTTGGTGATTTGGTGAAAATGACTTAATTAAGTGAAAAATGAATAAGTTATTGATAAACTGAGAAAGTTGTTGTTGGAATAGTTATACTAGGTGTATGTAGTGATGTTAAACATGTTGGAGTGAAGTTATTTAAGCTGGGTATGTTTGTTTGTTAAACTTTGGTGAAAAATGGGATTTTGAGACAAACTTTGAAAATTTACGGAAAACCTTTGGAATTGATGTTTCCTTGAGTACCCATTGTTCAATTTATGTATAGGGGTGTTCACGGGTTGGGTGGGGTACGGGTTGACCAAACCCGTTACCCAACCTGTGACATACACTACGGGTTGGGTTCACGATAGAACCCGTTTTTTCTTATACAGAACCGAACCGAACCAACCCAATTTGAACGGGTTGGTCCGGGTTGGGTTCACGGGTACCCGGTTAAATACAAAATCACAATTCATACAAAATCACAATTCTGTCAATGGAACAAAGAACTCATCAAATTACTTTTTAATATATATTTATTTGAAAAGTATCTGAGTTAACAGAAGGAAACAGTTCTCCAGAGTTAAAAAAAGCATGTTGCAGACAGATAAAGGTATATTACTAGCAACGGCATACAATTTTAATTCAAATCAAGAGAGCATGGTAAACTGGTTTGGGTTGGCAGTGGCACTGTATCATTTAAAACAACATTAGTCTTGCACCTCCAAAATAAATACAGTAAGAGAATATTGTAAAGATCATTAGCTGGGCTAAAAAACAACATTAGTCTTGCACCTCCAAAATAAATACAGTAAGAGAATATTGTAAAGATCATTAGCTGGGCTAATGGGCTTGGTCTCAAATGTAAAGTTGGGTTAGGCTAAAAAAATGTTAGAAATAAGAAATTCTAACGGGTTCACGGGTTGGGTCCACGGGTCCACGGGTGCACATAAGTAAACCTAATACCCAAACCAATCTACACGGGTCCTTGCGGGTTGGGTCGGGTTGGACCCGTAACTGACCGGGTACGGGTATAATTCGGTTTGGTTCGGTTTGGGTTATCGGGTTTGCGGGTCGACCCGTACCCCCTATTTATGTATATTGATCATGACTATAGCTTGTAAAATGGTTTTGGGTCAATGGGGGATCAAAAATGGGATTTTGGGGAAAAATTGGATGCAAATTCGTGTGCCAAAACTCTGTTTCACTTTTGACAGCAAAACAGAGTGTTGCACTCTGGTCAAGCTAGCCCCAGCGAGCCAGTCATGGCTGCAACGAGCAAGCCCATAACTGCACACCCTGTTTTGGTGTCAGTTGGTTCTTGGGGGTTTCCAAAGACCCCTGAGAATTCCTTTTGTGTGTTTTGATGATGTTATGATGTATTAACCTTAGGCTTTGATGGTTTGCTTAGAAATTAATTGAATTCTTGAATTGAGACGAAAATGTGAAGTTGTGAGATAAACATAGACAGTCGATTTAAGTCTTATAAATGTATGCAAGATTGTTAAATGATTAAGATGATATGAGTAGTGCTGTAACATGATCTAAGAAGTGTATTGATGATGATTGTTGTAGTTTGTGTGATTAAATCATGAAACTTGGATTATGTGAATGATGAAGATTGTAAACACTTGATGTTGTAATAAATGAAATGTGTTGATGTTTATACTTGCTATTGATGATGCTATTGATGATGCTAATGGTGATGCTATTGATGATGCTAATAATGATGATGTTTGAGTAAATGATGATGATACAGGTTATGTATTAAGTGACGATGTTTGAGTGCTTGACTTGATGTGTGGCCTTAGTGATTTGATAATGCGTTAGTGATGATACGTTATATGACGGTGTGAATCATATAACAAATGATGAGTATATTTGGTGAGCATTGTCGAGTCTCTATGTGTGTCCATCCATTCATAAGTCTGTCCGGAGATGGTATGGTGATGACAGTCAGTCATACACTATTTTTAGAGTCATTTTAATTAAGTTTTTAGTCAATTTCTATCGGTTTAATATTTAATTTAGATACATTTGAAATAAATTGTCGTTTTTGATTTATTGAGTCAAGTAGTGTTTTATTGGTCAATTAGTGTGGCACTTGAAGGAAGGAAATAAGTGGGCATGTCATGTCTTTATTGGCCAACCAAGCAAAACAAACGTGTGATAACAATTGGAGGAGTTGTGAATGAAAAGAATTGAAGTGATTTGCATTAAGAAAACAATTGGGCTTTGACCCAAGGTTTATGTGATCCAAGAGAGAAAAAAAACCAGGAACTAGGTCACATGAAATGAAAAATATAAATGGAAGATCACGTTTTGAAAACAGGGGGAGGGTCACGCAGCACGAGGCAATATACCAAGGTGGGAGGTGACCTCACGTTTGATCCAAAAAGGTGGAGAAGGAGCTAAACACATAAGTGAGAAAACGACAACAACAGGAGATGAAGACACTCATGAGTATTTTCTTTTTCTCTTGATTGTTTATTGTCATGGATATGATTGGCTAATTTCCTTTGTGATTAGGTCTGAGATGATTTTAATTTGAGTTGTTTCAACCATGTGATTGTATAAACTCTTTTCAATGCAATTACACTCTTAGTCTTATTCAGAATTATTTGTTCTTATGCTTTTTGTATACTGATCATATATAAAATGATTTCAAATATCAACTGACTATTGACACTATAGCTATTGAATTGGACCTAATAATTCCGATTAATCTAACGGGTCAATCTAGGGATAGATGATTGTTAGGTTATGACATAGAAATTAACGCTCATATAAAACCTTCAACGGTTACGGACTCACCTAAGGAATTAGGGTGTTGTAATTTGAGAAGAGAGTTCTGAGTCAAGGAATTGATCAAAACTATTTTGTTAATTTGTCGTGAGACTAGGAGAATAATTGTAAAGACTAGGTGCAATTTACCAAATTAATTGATTCAAAAGACCTGATCACTTTAATCCTTGTTATTTTTCCAAAACCATTTATTTTTATTTTCTGTTGAACTCAAATACATGCACTACATACCCCATATTTGTTAAATCCTTATTATAATTAAATTGTCAAGTTGAGATTGAAACAATCCTTGTGGAGACGAACTTATAAATTTTATTACTTCGATGTATTTTTAGTACACTTGCTAAAAGTCTATCATATGGTGATTTCATTGCGGGGTTTTAGATCTCGGGGATTTCATCGGTGATTGTATGGTGAATTCATTGCGAGGTTTTAGATCTCGGGGAGTTCATCGGTGGTGGTACCGTAAAACATATAGAGTCATTTAGGAACATTGCATAAGTATGAGTTTTATGTATTAATGTGTTGATGAGAATTTGTGCATCTAAGTGGTAATTGTGCATTGAAGATGTGATGTGATGAATTGTCATAATTGACTTGGTAATTGTTTATCGATGATGGTATGAATTGAATGATTGTAAATGATGAGTTGATATGATGGTGTAGTTAGACTTGTCTGAGAATATGATATCAGTTACATGCTCTTGAATTTCGGATAACCCAATTTATTATGTTTGAATATTGTGATGATATGAATGTTGTTTGAACTACACTTGTTTATTATTTCTTATTAATGAATGTATATCCTAACCTCCAGTGGCTTTGTTGTCGCCTCATCCCTTGTGGATGTAGATTTGCAGGATTGAGTACTTTGTTATCGGTGAGTCGTGATGGGTTGTGGCTTGACGCCTAGCTCATGTTTTTATGCTTTGCTTGGAGACGTCTAGAGTTAGGAGCTATGCTTAGGATGTCTTTTGGGGATTTTATTTTCGTACTCTGTTGGATTTATTTTGAGTGATCTTTATGATCCAGATACTTATGTATTTATTTTGAGATGTTTTGAGACGACCCGAGATGATTATTTGTATGTTGAGATGTTCCGCTGTGATCTGTTTATTTTTATTGATGAGACTTTCATATTATATGTTTAATATGAGCTTTATGAAGAAATGTAAGGTTCTGATTGCATGTTAGATGTTTATTTATCGTTGATTAGTAGTCTCGGGGATCGGGTCCTTATAATTTGGTTTCAGAGCAGGTCGGACTGGACCGGACCAACACTTGGTGATTATCCTGTTGTATGCGACATGTATGTGAATACTGTCGATACTTGTTCCTTCTAGTTAGGTGGTTCTAGTGCGTTAAGTTCGAGAGTGGTTGTTGTCCTGTGAATTCTGGCGATGTGGATTTTAAGCTGAATTTAGTTTGTTTGCCTTTGGAGCATATAGATGTGATTTTTGGTGTTAACATTTGGTGTTAACATTAACTGTTTAACCAAGAGTGTGATTTTTCCTAAGCCGGAGGAGCGGGAGGTAGAAGAATTTTTGTCTGCAAGGCAAGTAGGAGCGTCGTTGGGCGGAGAGTCTCGAGTGTTTGTGATGTTGGCTTCGTTGAAGGTTGAGAGTGAAGTTCAAGTTGGTGATTTTCCGGTAGTGAATGAGTTTGCGGATGTTTTTCCAAATGACATTACCAACTTACCGCTGGAGAGGGAAGTAGAGTTCGTGATTGATGTTGTAGCTGGAACGAGTCCTATATCGGTGCCGCCGTATCGGATGTCTGCTTCTGAGTTGGGTGAGCTGAAGAAACAGTTGGAAAATTTGTTAGAGAAGAAGTTCATCAGGCCTAGTGTTTCGCCGTGGGGAGCGCCAGTGTTGTTGGTCAAGAAGAAGGATGGTAGTATGAGGTTGTGTGTGGATTATCGGCAGTTGAACAAGGTGACGATTAAGAATAAGTATCCTCTTCCAAGGATAGATGATTTGATGGATCAGTTGGTTGGTGCTGAAGTATTTAGTAAGATTGATTTGAGATCCGGATATCACCAGATACGAGTGAAGTCGGAGGATGTGCCTAAGACTGTGTTTCGAACGAGGTATGGACACTATGAGTATTTTGTGATGCCCTTTGGTTTGACTAATGCACCCGGTGTATTCATGGAATACATGAATATAATTTTCCATCCTTATTTGGATCAGTTTGTGGTGGTGTTTATAGGCGATATCTTGGTGTATTCGAAGTCTGAAGAGGAGCATGCCGAGCATTTGAGGATCGTGTTGCAAACTTTGAGAGAGAAGAAGTTGTATGCCAAGTTGTTGAAGTGTGAGTTCTGGCTGCGAGAAGTGAGTTTTCTTGGTCATGTTATTTCTAAAGGTGGAATAGTAGTTGATCCGTCGAAGGTGGATGCGGTGTTGCAGTGGGAGACGCCGAAGTCTGTTTTTGATATTAGAAGCTTCTTGGGTTTGACCGGTTATTATCGGAGGTTTATTGAAGGATTTTCGAAGTTGGCTTTGTCGTTGACGCAGTTGACTCGCAAGGGTCAAGCTTTTGTGTGGGATTCGAAGTGTGAAGAGAGTTTCCAAGAGTTGAAGAAGAGGTTGACGACTGCGCCTGTTTTGGTTTTGCCGAGTGCGAAGGATCCTTTTGTTGTGTATTGTGATGCTTCGAAGATGGGTTTAGGCGGTGTGCTTATGCAGAATGGTCAAGTGGTGGCGTATGCATCGAGGCAGTTGAAAATTCATGAGAGGAATTATCCGACCCATGATTTGGAGTTAGCGGCAGTGGTGTTTGCGCTTAAGATTTGGAGGCATTATCTCTTTGGTTTGAAGTTTAACGTGTTTAGTGATCATAAGAGTTTGAAGTATTTGTTCAGTCAAAAGGAGTTGTGTAACACCCATACTAATTTTATCTAGAATATTAGCATGTGCATTAAACTGATATTGGATACATTAAAATTTTCAATAATAATAATATTCAACTAAATGAATTCAAATTTGCTCGTTTACACAAATAATCAAGTACCACTAAATATACTTATACAAATGCTTGATAAACTCTTGAGCTGGTACATGACGAGCAACTGCACTCCATTCAGCGCCTCCCAGAAGAACTTCATCACGAACCTCTTGCTTACCTGCATACCTGCACCAGAAGGATTGGGATGAGACAAAATGTCTCAGTGAGCTCCACCCAACCTACTGTTGGCAACCTCGGGGAAACCTAGGGTCGACATGCACTAAACTGTTGGCAATCTCGGGGAAACCTATGATCGCCAAGCACTAAACTCATCCCATATCGGGTTATTCATGTTTGCCTGCTATACTGTGTAGTCGTGAGACCTAGATTACCATCTGTTAACTTAGTGACCGAGGGGAAAACTAGGGTCACTAGCTGATAACTGATACCTGACTTATCATATTCGTAATCTCATGTTTATATTATTCACATCTCATTATTTAGTTATCGAGGGGGGAAACTATGATCACCTTCTTGATATCTGATGACTATTGTCTTATTCTCATTGTAACATATATATACATCTTTCTTTATCATTAAGTTAGAAAGTTAGCGTTGAACATACAATAATTATCTGAGTTCATTTTACGGAGTGTATCCGAGTGGAGTAACCCCGGAATACATCTCACATCTACCGGTGAAATTCCTATCTGAGGCTAACACCGGACTCATCTTATCATTGTGTGGACAACCCTCTCGAAGAAGTCCCATCCGACATAATCCGGAGCCTGCTGGACACAACTTAAACTTGTGGACAGCCCTCTCGGTGAAGTCCCATCCGACATAATCCGGAGCCTGCTGGACATGTTTAATCCTTTAACATACGTTTGGAATACCCTTTCGGAGAAATCCCATCCGGCATAATCCGAAGCCTGCTCGACACGTTTAACATAGTCTTATAATCTTACGTGTGGACAACCCTCTCGGAGAAGTCCCATCCGGCATAATCCGGAGCCTGATGGACACGTTTAATCTTATAACATGATTCTCGTCTTAATTATTCATATGTATATCTGATACATTATTCTAATCATATGCATATCTAATGCATTCATCAAGTAATTAATCATGTGATACTTAACCTATAATATAAGGTTTTAAGCTTATCGTTCTCATAAGCCACTTATGTTCTTTCATGATGCCTATCTCAACATTAAGGTATATCTCTAATCATATTGATTACTCAACTTGGTTTGGAGTTATCTAACTCTAAACCCTCGGTTAACCCGATCTTATCTGAAATTTGAATGATGAAATGCATCCCATGTACTTTCGTACGCTAAACTGAGTACATTTTAATCTTGCTATCCTATCGTTATCATATGTCGTACTTAAGGACTTATTATCCCTTCTGTAATAATTTCCTGTTCCTCTTACCTTTACCCTTTGAACCTCTAATGCATTGTCTAGTCCTTGTTCGCTTATAATCTCAATTGTTGGAAGCCTTTCGGATATGTTAAAATAGTGTTCCTTGAGAAAATAGGGTTTTAGCTACTATACATGGCACTTGGACAGTTGATACATTTATAAAAGAGTCAAAAAACCAAAAGTTGTCAACTTAGCATAGCATAGTCTAACTTCGCAGAGCAAAGTCTAGGCGAAGTGGTCCAGAACCAAATGTTGTCAACTTCGCAGAGCAAAGTCTAACTTCGCAGAGCGACCATGACAGGACAGAAAATGTTCAAAACATGATTTTTCCACCATTTTAACTTACCCAAGCTTCCCAACAGTATGAGGAATGATTTTCTATTGCAAATAAACAGTTTAAAACATGATTGAACAAGGAATTGACAAGTATTAGAGATTAGGGCACAAAATCAATAACTTAGCATAAGATAAAATTCTCCCACAAAATCACTCAAAGTGGGTTCTAAAACCCTAGGAACTCACCTAGAAGAGTTGCTTTGATCCATTGCCAAGCTTTCTCATCAAACCCTAGCTTGAAATCTTATTTCCTTCCTTGCTTTCCTTCCATTTCTTGATCCAAACTTCCCAAAATTTTGAGCTAGCATAAGGCTTGAGAAATAAAGATGAAGATTGGTTAATTTTGGAGAAAAGGGGAGAGAGTGGCGTGGAGAGTAGAGAGAGAGGGAGATGATTGAATGTTAGAGAGAGAAGGGAATAAGAGATATGAGAAAATTTTGGGGTTTTTCCCCTTTTATAATTCCTTGGGCAGCAATTTACCAAATTGCCCTTCTCTTAAAATATCTCTGATACATCGTCTCAATACTGATAAATATTTGTCTGAAGCGGGATATTACAAGTTGAATATGAGGCAGAGACGTTGGATGGAATTCTTGAAGGATTATGATTTTGAGTTGAGTTACCATCACTGTAAGGCGAATGTGGTAGCGAATGCTTTGAGTAGGAAGTCGTTACACATGTCGGCACTTATGGTGAAAGAGTTGGAGTTGATTGAACAGTTTCGAGATCTGATTTTGGCGAGGGAACTGACTCCGAATGGTGTGAAGTTAGGGATGTTGAAGCTAACGAGTAACATTCTTGAAGAGATCAAGGAGGGTCAGAGAGTGGATTTGCAGCTTGTGGATCGTTTGGTGTTGGTTAACATAGGCAAGGAGGTCGACTTTGGATTGGATGAGAGTGGAGTTTTGAGATTTCGTGGTCGAGTTTGTGTGCCGGATGTACCCGAGCTAAAGAGCAAGATTTTGGAAGAAGGTCAGCGGAGTAGTTTGAGTATTCATCCTGGAGCGACGAAGATGTATTAAGATCTGAAGAAGTTGTTTTAGTGGCCAGGAATGAAGAAGGATATTGCTGAGTTTGTTTATGCTTGTTTAGTTTGTCATAAGTCTAAGGTGCAACATCAGAAGCCGTCTAGAGTGATGCAACCGTTGTTTGTGTCGGAGTGGAAGTGAGATATCATCTCTATGGATTTTGTGAGTGGTTTGCCGAAGACTACGAAGGGTTGTGATTCGATTTGGGTGATCGTGGACCGATTGACAAAATCAGCTCATTTTATTCCTGTCAAGGTTACTATGTCTTTGGATAAGTTGGCGGAGATCTACATTGAGCAGATTGTGAAGTTGCATGGTATTCCTTCTAGCATTGTGTCAGATAGAGATCCGAGGTTCACGTCTAAGTTTTGGCAGAGTTTGCAAGAAGCTTTGGGAACTAAGTTGAGGTTGAGTTCTGCTTATCATCCTCAAACGGATGGTCAGTCGGAGAGGATTATTCAGTCTTTGGAAGATTTGTTGAGAGCTTGTGTTTTGGAGCAAGGTGTAAGTTGGAGTGAATGTTTACCGTTGATTGAATTTACTTACAACAACAATTTTAATTCGAGTATTGGTATGACACCTTTTGAAGTGTTGTACGGTAGGAGATGTAGAACGCCGTTGTGTTGGTTTGAGTCAGGTGAGAGTGCTTTGATTGGACCGGAGGTAGTTCAGCAGGACTACAACGAAAGTCAAGATGATTCAGGAGAAGATGAAGGCATCTCAGAGTAGGCAGAAGAGTTATCATGATAAGAGGAGGAAGGGCATTGAGTTCCAAGCCTGATATCATGTGTTTTTGAGAGTGAATCCAGTTATGGGTGTCGGGAGAGCTTTGAAGTCGAGCAATTTGACGCCGCATTTTGTTGGACCTTATCAGATTATGGAGAGGGTTGGAGTTGTAGCGTATCAGATTGCGTTACCGCCGTCATTGTCAAATCTTCATGATGTGTTTCATGTGTCATAGTTGAGGAAGTATGTGTTGATCCGTCTCATATGATTCAAGTGGATGATTTGGAAGTAAGGGAGAATTTGACCGTTGAGACGAGGCCGTTGAATATTGAAGGACGAGAGTTTAAGCAATTGCGTGGGAAAAAGATCGTTTTGGTGAAGGTGATTTGGGGAGGTCATACGGGATAGAGCATAACCTGGGAGTTGGAGAGTAAGATGAAGGAGTCGTACCCGGAGTTGTTTCCTTCAGGTAATTTCCGAGGACGGAAATTCTTTTAGGGGCTAGAGTTGTAACAGCCCGATTTTTCGTATTTTATTTATTTAATTGCTTATATTTGTTTAATTGTTTATTTTTGTGATTTATTGAATTTTGGGAGTTGGAGGGTATTTTAGTAATTTGAGGGCGAGTGGCATAATTGTAATATGTTAGAAATTCAGAATTTAAAAATAATGGTGTATAAGTAATGAGGGGGGTTAAGTGAAGTCACCCTATTTGAATTGGGTTGCATCAGAGACCTTGATTTTTGACAATTGGAACAATAGAATATTTAGAATATTCACATGCTATGGAGGATAACATAAGTGTCTATATGCGAAAGATATATTATTAGCAATTTTTTGGAAAATAAAATGTTTATTTTTTAAAAATGTAGCATTATAGTTCACTTTAGTAACATAAGTTTATCAGTATAGATTTTTGGTCCGACATATGGCCCACTTAAGGGACTTCGAATTATATCCTTTAAATCACTTCGCCGTTTCAGATCTCGTGTTTGGGGTTTGTGTATCAATATGGATTATGGACCATGATCTCAACCTATTTCATACATGTGATGAGGTATACGCCTGACCTGAGTCTGAGCATATCACGCTCATCCAAAATCTCAGCAACCCCTCTTAGTCATGGATATCTCTAACTTGTTTCATTGAGGACATAGACAAAGGAACCGGGGTTCAAATATGGAGTGACTACAAGAGTGGGCGACCGTCCGAGCATGGAATTTGACCCACTAGCCTAAAGATAAATGGAGCTAATTAGGAATATGTATACACCATATAAGAGGCCACTATGATATAGCCCTAATTCTCTATATGTCTCTTTGCATTTGAGGGATACTAAACCTATTTTCCTGCAAAGTCTAGCATGAACAATTAGGTAAATTCCATTAAAGTAATTAAGAAATGGAATGAATTGCTTAAATGTGATGTAAAATTGTGAAACTCACTTAAGCAATTCTATAAAGATTACCTGAGTGTTTGGTTAAGCCTTTGAATGTTCAACGAGGAGTGCTATGAACATTCTATTTTCAACATTCTCTAACACTTATTATTTTATTGGATGATATATGCGAGTCTTATATTTTGAAAATAGGTCCCACATAAAGTGGTTAGGCCTATATAGATTTTATTTAATAAAATAGTGGGTGTTAGAGAAAGTATTGAGAAGATATTATTTAACACTCCTCATTTTGAAATTACTCACTTCCGAAACCGTTTCGATCGTGATTTAAGTGAATGTGTCTTAGTTTTGAGCAAAGACTACACTGATGCAAACTGACCTAAAATACTAATTTTGATGGGTTCGTTGGGTTGCGTCCGTGAGGAGTGTTTGTTTTGTTAGGATTGATTAGGGTTGATCCACTTGGTTTGTATATTACCATGATGTATCCCCGATTGGGTTGTACCTGAGTCAGGTCTAATGTTCCCCCAATCTTTGTATCTCTTTATTTTTATTTAATATATTTATATTTTTTTGTCTAAAAATAATAATAATAATAATTTTTTATTTTGTAATAATGATAATGAAAATACACTAATAGTTAAATGGAAGTACTAATAAATGTCCCAAGTGTAACAACCCGATTTTTAATCTTAAGTTATTAGTATTATTATTGTTACTAGTATTGGTTTGTTTGATATTATTAATTTAATTATTCGTATTTACGGGGAGAATAGGTAATGAGAAATTAGATGGGTTGATTAGAGTGGTTAGAGGAAGGGAGAAAATAGATTTTTGGAAGAAAGTAACATTTTTAGCAAAAATAATGAGGTAGGGTGTAAACAATAGTGCATTAGTAAAACTAGGTAGAAAAAGATGTGTAAATAGTGATATGTGTAATGTTTTAATTATTTAAGCTGAGGGAGGTGTAAATAGCAAGGTTGTGTAGTTACAGAAAGAATAGTAACAAAATCTAGAGGTACATATAGTAATCTGAAAAGATTAGTAACAAACTCAATTAGAGCTTATAAGTAGAGAAGAGAATTAGAGAGAAAGGGTTACCGAGAAAGAGAGAAACAAGGCGGCAAAAGAAAAACTAGGGTTGTGGAGAAAAGGGGGCAAGAGAGAAGAGCTTAGGGAGAGATTCAACCGTAGGAATTCATCAATTTAGCAAAACTAGAGGTAAGGGGGGAGTTTTATTCAATATAAGGGTTGTGTATTCATGTGTGTAGTGAGGAGTCCCTAACCTTCAATGTTTTTCTTAATCCTTTTGATGATTTCTTATTAAATTCATGTTTCCTTATGATGTTGTGCATATATGTTGATGTTTGATGCTGAATTGTATTGTTTTCATGATTAAATTGTGGTTATAATGTGTTTTTGGGAATATGAAATTGAAAGAGGGAAATTAGAGTAATTTTCTGCATAAGAAGATTATGATGTAGTCAGATTAAATTGGTTATAACTTGAGCTTGGAAACTTATTTTTGAGTGAATCCAGTTGGGTCTGAAAGCTAAGATATAGTAGAATGTTACTGAAAAGTCTTGTAGTTTAATATTACTTGTACATTGTTTTGTGATATTATGAAGATGACAGTTCAGTTTTATAAATTTCTCTGAGTCAGTTAGCTTCAAAAATTGATATCTTAATCTAGGAAACTCCTTTTCGAGTGGGACCAGTTGCGTTTGAAAGATAACATATATTAGTTTATGCATATTAAATTTTGTAATTTTAGCATTTACCTATATGTCTCAGTAACTCCGTGAACCCATCTGCTCTGTCACATAATTTTTAAAGTAATGTTGTTGAATTAAGATAACAAACCTTGTTCTAAAAAATATATTTGGGATCGTAACAAACCGTATTTTCTTTTAAAAGGTAACAAACTTTGTTTTAAAATATATATTTGAAATCGTAACAAACCTTATTTTATTTTAAAAGGTAACAAACCTTGTTTTAAAATATATATTTGAAATCGTAACAAACCTTGTTTTATTTTAAAAGGTAACAAATCAAAAGTTAATTATGTGGAACTAGTTTCCAATGTTAGTTAAGTAAGGATAAGTGTCGAAAATTGACGTGCCTACACTAATATGTTTTTGATGATAAATCAACTTTATGTGATATTAAATGATGAGTAAAGATAGGTTATCTAATGAAGTGTGTATTGATGAATAGTTGATGATGTATGATGATAAATAATTGATGTGTATATAATGATGTGTAATATTTAACGATGTGTGATATATGAAGATGAGTTTATTTAAAGATGGTGATATATATAAATATGAGTTTATTTAACGATGGGTGATATTTGAATATGAGTTTATATAATGATGTGTATTAATAAGTATTTATGTGGCATTCATGCATTCATTGTCGAGTCTATTTGAAGATATAGTATATATATATATACTACATCGTCAAATATACTACATTTTCAAATATATATATATATATATGTACTGGCTGTGAGTACAATATAGAAAAACTAGGGTTTTCAGAGTCTGTTTAGGTCATGTCTTGGGAATGATCCCAAGGTTACTATTTGTAGCCTCGGTTTGGGCCTATTCGATCATGGTTTGGGCCCAAATCGTATAGGGCCAAAACCATGACTAGGGCGCCCTCATAGGCTGCTGAGGGCGCCCCCAGAGGACCTCTTTTTAGGAAAGTTCGCTAAGGTTATATATGACTGTCAGGTGGGTCTTGTGCCCTTCTGGAGGGCGCCCAGCCTGACTCTAAGGGTCCCAACCCTTGTTTGTAGGGCCTACAGGCCTAAATAATAAGATCTACAATCCAATCTATATATATTTGAAGATGAGTTTATTTAAAGATGGTGATATGCTTGTGCTTATTAAATGATGAAAGATGATTATTAAATGATGTGAAAATATATATGGTTAATGATGTTTTATGACATTTATCTCTGAATCTATTCATTATGTTTATACAATTTTTTATTTTGAATATATTCTCACCCGGATTGCGGATTGGACACCTACACCCTTATGGTGTAGATCTTCAGGACGAAGAATCGTAGAAGTTGTGAGTTGGAGGACAACGAGGAGTCTTTCTCGTCATTTTCTTTTCGCTGCTTGGAGTCTATTATTTATTTTTGGGTCAAAGCTCTAATTCTGTAACACTAGGGATTGAGGTTTTACTTTCATATTTTTCAGACTGGTTTTGGAATTCATAATCGAATTTAGTTTATTTTATTAAGACAATGTGACGATGTATTGAACTTATTTTTCTGTTGCGATATTTTAATTAATTTGAAGTGACTTTTGAACGATGAGATGTGTGACACCCTCGTGTGTTTAATCTCAAGGGCATTCATGATGGACATTAGGTATTATTTTTTTATAAAAAATTATGCATTGTATGTATTGAAAATTAAGTTATTTGACTTTTTAAATGATTAATTTCTTAACTTGAAAATTTTAAAGAATGCCTTTATTGCATTCATTAGCAAAACTCATAGTTAAATTGGACAAAAACGTCATTCACTATTTTTTAGGTAGTCTAGTGGTTAAAATTAACTTTTTAAGGTCAATAAGTGAGGTGTTCAGGGTTCAAACCCCGACTCCTGCAGGTAACAATGCATTGTCCCTACCATCTGAGCTAAGCTCACGGGGACATCACTTTTTTAATTTGTGTGAAATAATTAAATATGACAAGTATTAAGAATGGATTACATATTTTAGGCTTATTTATATGTTTAGTCCCTGCAAATAGGGGTCATTTGAGTTGTGGTCCCTGAATTTGCTAATCCTTCCAATTTTGCCATGCAAATATTAATCACTTGAGTTTTGGTCCCTAAACCCATAATCTCGCTGATGTGGTGTGTTTAGCTGATGTGTTTAACATAATTGACGAAAAACACCCTTACTTAAATCAGTCAATGTGGAAGTGACCATTATGCATTATTCTTCTTTTTCCTCCTCATCTTATAAACCTACAAGAGTATATAATCTGAACTGGAAACATCAACACCTCAACCACAAATAAACGGTAACTCAACAGCCGAATCAACCCTAGAAACATCAACACCTCAACCAGAAAAGACACTGGTTCTTCCAGTTTTTGATTTCAAAGAAGGAACAAAATCTCCATGGAAATTCACTAGAGAAGCTCCAAGACTATCGTTTGATAGCAGAGCCGTTGTAGATGCAAAAGGAACAATGACAATCCATCCAAAAGAGGAAGAAAAACGACAATGTTTTCGATCTAAACACAAAAACAGAACCAGTCAAAGGAATAATAAAACAAAAGAAATATTTCTATGATTCTGCTGATTTTTTCCCTAGTCCGAATGTTTCGGTGTATCAAGTGTATCCAAAGAATCTATCAAGATCTTGATTCTGAGCAGATATTTCGAGATCGATTATGTGCTTTTCAACACTGTTTGGTACAGTCTTTCCATGGGTTTTGTAGAGGAGAAGAAGGCGACGAAGGCTGTGGTGGATTGAATGATGAAATAAGGTCGGTGTTGCTTGAAAACTCAATAAAAAGGGGACAACCCATTTTTATAATATAATTCTTTCTTGAATCTTTCCCGATAGAAAGACATAGGTAGTCGAGGAGATGGAAAAAATGATGTTCTTTTGGCCAAACAAGGACGAAATTGACAGTGGAGATGGGAGGAAAAGGTGACAACAGACTGGGTATTTTAGTCAGCATCCTCTTTTTCTAGTCAACACTCGCCACGTCAGCTAATCACAGCCACTTCAGCGATATTATAGGCCCAGGGACCAAAACTAAAACCATTAATATTTGGAGGGCAAAATTGAAAGAATCAACAAATTTAGAGACTAAAACTCAAGTGACCCCTATTTACAGAGACTAAACATATAAATAAACTTATATTTTAAGAAAATGTTAAAAAATACCCTTAGAACGTTGATTAAGAAAACAAGAATAAAAATATTATATTAAAAAGTGGTGAAAATAAAAAAAATTTACCTTTTTAAAAATTTAAAAGTAGTAATTTTTAATATAAAACTTTTTTTTTAGGTTACTCCTATTGCCTTTAAGTTGGAGTGCTATTAGTCTATAAATAATTGTAGAGTGTAGACCAGCTTATAGGTTTCATAAGTAGATGCACACTCTCATAATCATTCTCTTTCTCTCTCTCCAAAATGTCAGAAGAGATAAAGAAAGGGTGCACAAAATACTTGTACTACTACTACTGCCTCCTCTATTTCAACGCCAGAAATCATCATCATCATGTCTCTCTGTTGTTATGTTCTCTATCACCATCATTATGCCCACATCATCCTCTTTCCTTTAGGTCTCAACCACCCCACAATCCTAAAGGCACCATCATTACTACAAGTCACAAAGAAAAAAAACAAGGTCAAGATCTCACTCCACTCTCTATTTCAGAAACTTGTATTGCTTCAACAATCAAAAAAGTTAGCACAATTTTTATATGCACCCCCCACTAGCTACCATCATTTTCTTCTTTTATGTGAGCTTTTGTCGTACATAGTTTCTGACTGAAGAAGGGTACACTAGTACTTTCATTCATTCTCAAACTCTCTTTCAAGCTCTTATACGGGGAATCAAGCATCTTGGTCCGATTCATAATTAATTTGCTACATCAAGCAAGTTAGTTTGACTCCACTTTATACTATAGCTTTTATGTCTTCTTTGTTTTTGTAAACTTTTTCTTGATGTTGGTGAAGTTTTTTCCCTTTATTTTCCATGGTAAGAAAGTTCTTGAATCTAGATATCTAGGGTTTATGTATCCATGAAAAGTGATGCAAAACTTGTTATCTTTTATATGTTCTTGATTTGATCTATGTTTGTAGTATTTAATTTGATTTTACATCCCTTCTTTGTATTGAACTCTAATCTTACTATTAATTATCTTCTTTTTTTATCTATCTATCTATTTGCTTAATTTTATGTGGCTCATCAAGTTTAAGGTTTCTACAACATAAATAAAGAGCAATTAAATTTCTCTCTTAGATCTATGTCACGACCTAATTAGTTACATGTCTTCTCCTTCTTTGATGATCTCTTTTTATTTTAGAAAATTAATCTTAACTTTTTTATAAGCAATCATAACTACTTACGACTAAAAGATTTATAATATTTTTCCTTAAAAAAAAAATTTATGTATTATGTTTACAATTTTGTTTATAGTATTCTTTTATAAACAAATGTTTGTAGAAATTAGAGTTTAAACTCTAGATCTCATTCTCAAACAAATTTAGACGTTTCAAATCAACTACATGAGCTGCAATATATGTTTGATCGTATTTTCTACCCCTAGGTATCATTCATATTTGATGTATACTTTTATCAAATCTGATTTGTTTTGTGAAAACTATGACCTACACAGATGCAAAGTAAACAAGTTTAAAAGTTTACATATAAAATAAAATAAAACAAAACAATTTGAAAAGATTTTTATAAAATGATCTACGATGAATATGTTTGAACTATGACACAGAATAAACTAGAACAATTGTTTGATGGTTTTTAACTTGGTTCTTCTTTTGATAATATCCATCAGACAAAGTGTTAGTATTTTTAATGTATTATAGATTCATAGTACTTTTTTTTAATGATGTTATTTTGGTTCTGCCTAGACCAGTATATATTGCATGTTGAATGATTAGATTAGATCTACCCCTTCAATGATCCCTCGCGAATTTCATTTTCCCTTGAAATGGTGTTTTATAATTTCGATAATTTGTCATTAAAAGAATTGATATTGAAGTCCATAAATTTTGGCTCAACCGGTAAAAGTCGGACACCATGATCAGAGTTTGAACCCTCACACCTCCACTTGTGTGAGTTTATTTATAATAATGGTTTTGTCATTTCGTCTATATAAAAAAAAATATTGATATTGAAATTACAAATATTTTAAAAATCAATCAACCATTTAAATCGTGATTAAACATTATCTACAATTCAATTATTTGAATGGTTTGATCACAACTTCCCTGCAGTTCAAGGGGTTGATATAAATGATAAATCGGATGATTTGTATTTCTGGTTTGGCTAAATTGCTCTTTTGGTCCCTTAATTATTTATTTGATATCGCTTTGGTCCCTTAAGTAATAAAAAATCTGTTTCAGTCCTTTAACTTTATCTCCGTCACATGTTTTGGTCTTTTCTGTTAGGTTAATTAAAAAAATGTTAAGTTGATATTAATATGGTCCCTTAATTATTTTAATACCAACTTAAATAAAAAAACTTAAGGGACCATTTTAATACCAACTTAAATAATTAAGGGACCATATTAATATCAACTTAAATAATTAAGGGACCATATTAATATCAACTTAACGTTTTTTTTAATTAACCTAACAGAAAGGATCAAAACATGTGACAGAGATAAAGTTAAAGAACTGAAACAGACTTTTTATTACTTAAGGGACCAAAACGATACCAAATAAATAATTAAGGGACCAAAAGAACAATTTAGCCTTTTGGTTTTTAACCCTCTAACTTTTAGAGATATGGGACTCTAATAAAGGTCTCACAAGTTTGATATTAAGTTTATTGAATTTTAAAGGTGTAACTTGTTCACATTGTGGTTGAAATTTCTATTGTAATGGGTTGATGTGCTCTTTGTATTTTTTTTATTAACTTCTCTTTTTGTTTAAAAAAATTGTCTTTTAAAAAATATCAATTATATAATTTATGTTTTTATTTAAAAAAGAAAAAAAGTGGCATATGTGTCCATAGAGTCAGAGAGTAGATAGACACAAGTCATCTTGATTGAATGGAATATATATATATATATATATATATATATATATATATATATATATAGTAGCACGACAAATATTCGGCTTAACAATTTCATATTTGTTAGTTGATCTAGATCTTAGATACTAATATAATGCATTTAATTTCCTAAAAAATGCACTATAATAAAACAATCATTTTTCTTTCTACTTATACTTTAAGCTTTCTACCTTTCAATTTTTTTTTTTTTAAGCTTTCTTTGTGGTGCATGAAGATAATATTCTCTAGCTTAGAAGGGTAACTACTAGAGCATATGGGACTTGCTTAAAGCTTTGTTTGATGAGGATAATAATAAAAATAAGGCTAAATTATACAAAAGGTCCTTTAAGTTATTTAATTGTAATAAATTGGTCCTTTAAGTTTCTTTCGTACCACTTAGGTCCTTTATGTTAATTAATTGTAACAAATTGGTCCTTTAAGTTTTTTCCGTACCAATTAAGTCCTTTTAAGTTATTTAACTCTAACAATTTGGTGTATTTTAGATCTTAAAAATGTAAGTTATTATGGGCCTAAAAGTTACAATTATATAACTTAAAGGACCTAAGCGTTACAAAAAATATTTAAAGGACCAACTTGTTACAATTAAATAACTAAAAGGACTTAAATGGTACGAAAAAACTTAAAGGACCAATTTGTTACAATTAAATAACTTAAAGTAGTTGTTTGTTAGCTAATTGTCCAAACATTTATACTGTATGTACAACTAATAATATTGTTTTTTTATGTTCAACTGATTAATATTTTGAATTAAATTCCCCTAAAAAAATATTTTGAATTTAACTAAAATTTAACACTACATGAATTTTGTCAATCATGGAGAGAAAAATAATCTCGTTGTTTGTTAGACTCGACAAAGCTATGTTTTGCAATATCCAAATCTGGCATTGTCAAACAATGCAAAGATGAAATCTCACATTTTTATAGCTAATTGTTAACATTCTTTGCACACAAAAAAAAAAACTAGCATTCTTTATTTAAAAAAATATGACGTAGTATGAGTCTAACACATATTATTTGGAGTTTTTGGTTTGGTTTGCTGCTGTCGAAATCTGGCTGCAATGATCTCTGCTGGTTGCTGTCGCTGGCAGCAGGTTCTTTGGCAGCTAGGCAGTGTCACAGGGAGTTAAATTGGGATGCTGTTTTGGTTAATTTTAGCTACTGTTGTGCTGTTTTTTTTTTCTGTTAGGATGGCCCTGTATTGCTATTTGCTGGGGTGCTTGTTTTGGCTTCTAGTACCATCCTTCTTGTCTTAAGAAGGTGTTAAGAAGGTGTTTGCTTAAATTAATATATTGCTGTTCAAAAAAAAAGACTATATAAAACTGTGTCAATTAACCCAATTTATTTCCTCCATGCACTTAAGAAGACTATAGACCTATTTTTAAGTTAAGGTAGGGACGGATCTAGAAATACATTTTAAGTGTAGCTAAATAAGTAGGAACTGAAATAACGATCGATTTTTTTATATTTAATACTTTAGTGAGTAAATTTTCGGTCACTATTTCTGTCATTAAATGTATTAGAGACCATTTTTACTTTAGCAACTGACTTTTCTGTCGCTAAACGTATTAGCGACCGATTTTCATACTTTAGAGACTGAAAATTCGGTCGCAAAAGAAAAAAATTCTAATTTTTTTAAAAAAAATCATGTGTGGCTATAGCTACACGTAGTCATAAGCTAGATCCGCCCGAGTTAAGGACATGCTAAATTATGGCATTGACTAAGGGAACAAAATAGAAATGTTGGGTTGGAATGTGACGAAAAATGATAAAATCAATTTTTTAATGTTTAAAAATTGTTGTTTTCAATGCAAAATTAATACTTTTGATTTCTTTAACAAGTTTCTTAAGATCACTTGTTAGCATGACCTTTTAAATTAAAAGTGAAGAATGAGTTCATCCAACTATTGCCCCACATGATTTTGTTTTTGTGCCATTTTTGTTTTGGGGTTGTTTTCTCGCCAATCACAACAGGAGAATTTATTTTTCCACCCTATGTGTTTCATGTGCGTCCTACATTATTCCAATTTTATCCATATTCATATTATATAATCCAAATAAAAAAAAACATGGTTCAATTTATATAATCTGAAACATGCATATGCATATATAGACACACACACACATATAAGCAACAGTCAAAACCTACTACCATTTCAGTAGTTGCGAATTTTGTCTTAAAAGACCACAAAAAAAAACAAAGTGAAAAATGACAAAACCTATCAATTAAAGTATAAAAAATATAAAAATACCATTAAAAAATTCTATAAATCAAACAAAGCTTAGATTTTTCTAAGAGTATGAAAAATTAAAAATGGGTTTAAAGATAGAATTTTGGATTTTTAGCCGTAACAAGTCCCTTCTATGGGAGTCTTGTTCCTAGATTTTTTTTTTGTGATTCTATGGTCAAGTTTTGAAGGAATGCAGACTTCCAAGACCCGAAGCACAAGCAGGAGCAATGACTCAGAATCGTTAGTGTAGTTGTTAAATCGGTTATTCCTATCACAAACAAGTTCTGTCTCTAGTAAGTTTCTATGTTTTGGATGTAAAAAATTACCACGCAACCTAAATGGACATTTACATTTCTTCGACCATGTGTCTTCTCATTTTATCTTCTTCTTGATTCATTTGTACACACCACCCCTTTCACAATCCAATACAAAAAACAACTTTCTTTTTTTTGAACCATTATGAAACTTGTCTATAACTATAGTAAATCCTACATTTGCTTTTTCACAACAAACTCAATTAATAAAATCATCTCAAACTTTATATTTCTTATTTGTGAAAAAGTATTTCGCATTATCAACAACATGCACCACAAGTTCAACAACATTCGATTTTGAATAAACGGAAGGTTCAACCATAACTACATATACATCATAAAACAAAAAACATTAAATCAAAACATAAATAATTACGCGTAACAAGAAATATTGCAAGAATACAATGAAATTTTGGAATTTTGTATCTATCAGAAGATACATTCCTATCACCTATCGGATGTTATCTTCCGATCCTAGGTAGTACAATTTCAAAAATAAAAGTAATAAAATGAAAATGTGATGGTTCAAATGAGTGTAAATAAAAATATTTTATTCAAAGACAGTTTCAATTGAAATGGTGGTCGTTCTCCTCCTTCTCTCTAGACAAGCCAAACCCAATCCGCCTTTTCCTTTCTTCCTCCTCAAACCCAAACACAATCTTCATCATGTAGCTTCCATGGATGGTGGTACGATGGTTTTTTTTTCTCCGCACCACTGACGCCTGTTTCCTGTCCGTCGTTCCTTTTCCAGATCGACATCTTTTCGTCAGATTTCGAGTTTTGGTGGTTTCAGATGTTGTGGTTCGGCTGACTGTTTGTTGTTTCCTGGTTCGGGGCGGCGACGATAGGTGGCGGCACCGTCGTTTGTGTCGCCGATTGTGGAGTTTGTAGATCCAGTTTACCGATGGTGATTCCTTGTTGCGGGTTTCCTTTAAGGTTGTTTTTCCTCTCATTCCAGTGTGATTAATCCTCCTTCGTCGGGCTTTTTTGCCTGGCCGTCGCAAGGGTCATGGTTGGTGGGTGAGGGTGATTCGTGCAGTGGTTGTGGGATGTCTGCTCCAGGTTGTTTTCGGTTTTGGTGGCAGGTTCTTCACGATGGTTTGGTTTTTGTTCTTGCCGTTGTGTTTGGTTTCGTCGGTTGCCGTTTGTTTGCCGCCGAAGGGCTTTTATTATTATGGGTCTCCGACGATGTTTTTGTTGTTTTGTTTGAATAGGGATTGGGAGGATTTAGATTGGTGATCTTTTGCGGTGGTTGTGATTCAAAAACCCGTAAGGGTCTGGTTCGTTTAACCCGAAAGGGTCTGGTTGCTGGCGTATTGGATTCATCCCTCGATCTGAGTTCTTACGCGTTGTTTTGCTCGAAAGAGCATTTTATGCTTGTTGTTGATCAGTGGGTTGTTGGCACTTGAATTTTGTTACCGTGTTGACGGTCGACCCCTTCGCCATAATTAAACTCTAATTGTTCTCTACAGATGTTCACTTTTCATTCTTTTTTGTAACCTGGTTTCGCGCCCGTACGCGGGTTCGCTGGGTTGCGCTTGTGATTAGTGAATTTTTGTTAGGATAGTTTAAGGTTGATCCACTTGGACTGATCTATCACGATGTATTCCTGTTTAGGTTATTCCTAGGTCAGGTCTAATATCCCCCAGTCTTTGTATCTCTCTTTTTTATTTATGTTATTTTCTATTTTGCCTATAAAAAATTGAAATGGTGGTGAAATCGATCAAATTTTTGTTGTCCTAGTGTCTCTAAGCTAAAAAGACAAGGGCCTCTTGCTTATACTATGAAGAAAATTGCTCTTCTCCCATACAAAATTGCTCATTCTCATACAAACAAATCAAAATACTCCCAATGTGAGTTAACTCACGCAGGTATATACCCTACGTGACTTAAGTTACGTTCGATATATACCAACGTGAGTTAACTCACGATGTGTACATATTATTACATTACACCACTAAAACAAAAATATTATTACACACAACCTAAATATTATTACATTACGTTGCAATTCATTACATTCAACAATGATTATTATAATATAAATTAAAGAAATTTTTTAAAAAAAAACTATTAATCATAATGACCAATCTTCTTGGGGTAGGGGGCCGGTAGACGAACCCGCCATAACCATCTCTACCGCTAGCGGGAAAACACATTCAGGCCGGATTCTTGTTGATAAATCATAATGATCCTAACATAACTCAAAAATTCCCTCGTCGATTAATATAATGATTTCAATTGTCGTCGTAAAAAAACAACATAAGATCATTATGATTAATTAACGAAAGACATTGAGGTCGTTTACGCCTATAGTAAGAAAACTAAAAAAAAAATTGAGAGAAGAGATGGGAGAATGAATGACAAGAAATGAGAATGAGAAAAAAATGAAAGAAAAGGTTTCAACTTATAGATTTTTTGCTTGAATTCTATTGGTCGAAGGAAGTAACTACACCTCCCTGATTGACCACCGTCCAAACTATCGTCCAACTTACGTGAGTTAACTCACGCGGGCCGTTAACCTGTGTAACACCCTAAGACCCCAACTTTAAATAAATAAAATATCAAATGTAAATAAAAGAAATAGGTGTTACACTTGTTCACTTTTTATCATTTCATAAAATAAGGTCATAAATTCAGCAGCGGAAAATTCATCATTCATAACGAAAAATGGCTCAAGTCTCAACTTTCATAAATATGTTTTCAAAATTCAAAATACTTCAAACTTCAAAATATGAAAATCAAATAGTCACTCCGACCCTAGTGTTACATATTAGAGCTCGTGTGCGACTACATGTCTAATCACTACTAAATTAAAATTGACAGAAGACATTTCATGTCGCCACCTTCTAAGCGTCCCGCAATTAGACCTCTTCGTCCTGAGTGTCTGTACCCCATGAGTACAGACACCATAAATACAAAAACAAGCAAAGGGGTGAGAAATCCATCCATAACATATTATTAGGAAAAATCAAGCACAATATTAAATAATGACAATTATATTCCGTCTTTGTAAGAACATCATCAAATAGTTTCTTCTCAATAGATCACACCTACCATCATCTCACACCAATTAACAAATAAACACCAAGTACGAAACATCATCATTTATATGCATATGGACTCCATCCTATGACCTATATGAATGTGGTACCACACCTATCGTCGCCACAATTTGCCAGAGTTATGTTACTGGACTTTCGTCGCCACAATTTGCCAGAGATATGTTACTGGACTTTCGTCGCCACAATTTGCCAGAGATATGTTACTGGACTTTCGTCGCCACAATTTGCCAGAGATATGTTACTGGACTTTTCATCTTCATAATTCCTAGACACGACTCTATATGCATGCATGGTGACAGACTCATCAGGTATTAAACATCATCACGTCATCAGGAATTCACATTCATAAATGCAAGACTCTCCCTATTATGCACAACATCAATGCAAAACACATCGTCATCATTGTCATCGTCTTCATAAATAAACATCATCATTCTCATCATCAAAATAATATAGACGTCGTCATTCTCATCATCATTATAATATATACATCATCATTCTCATCATCATAGTAATATAGACATCATCACCCTCATCATCATTGTAATATAAACATCGTCATTCTCATCATCATTATAATATATACATCATCATTCTCATCATCATAGTAATTATAGACATCGTCATTCTCATCATCATTACTCTCTATTACCGTCTATATCCCCACATTATCTCCTCATCAATCCAACCCTTAAGCATGACTCGTTTCTACGTCAACAACCCCCTATTTTATTTTATTATTCATCTTACAAACATACTCTATTATCTCATCTTCTCTAGGCTCTCTAGATATTTTATCTTGATAGCTCACCCTATTCCTCCTTCTTAATTTTAAGATGTTTACTCCTCCATTAACATACATAAATGTCTCATCTCCATACAACTAAGTTTCACCTCACCACCGTCAATAACTCTTTTCTACTTGTTCTTCTCATTAAAACGACTTTATATCTTATTACTTCGTCTCACATTAATCGTCATATATAACCTGGACCATTCCCCTAGTCTTAACTCCATTCTAATTTAAAGTTATTATCTCACCTTATTGTTACTTTCGACGTCAGCAACTTTTCCCACTAAGACTTCATTACAATTTAAGGTTTTATCCTCTCTATACCGGTTGTTATTATTATCGTCAAATGTTATAACTATTACCCCTTATCTTCTTTCATATTCATCTTGCTCTCTTCTAATCGATTCCCGTCTTATTCACCGCCATCATCATTCCTATTATCTTTCATTTCTCAATCCACAACCCCCTACCTTCCTTTACTTTTTGTCTTAACGACCCTCTCATCGTCTACAATCACCCAAATTCGACTTCTCTATTCTTTATTCACTTTTACACCTTATACGTTCCTATCTAACGTTCATCTCAAGTTCTTTAATTACCTTGACTCTTTTACTCTTCAACTTAACCATATTCCTAAGTTCATCATTGGTGTAGGAAGATTATGTTTAACTTCATCAGTTACTCGGAAAACACCTACTTCATAGCCCCCTTATCATCGTCTCTTTTCACTTCTTTACCTCTCTCATATTTTATACCCTCTTAATCGACATACCACATTAGACCTCTTAAATACCCCAAGAGATTATTCTCGTCGTTATCACTCCATCGTGAACTACTTATCTATATCTCTCATATTTCTCTTTCTACTGCTTAAAATATTTCACCTTTTTAGGCTTATCTCTAATCCGAGGAACTTATGTTTATCCTAGTCATCTATCTTAAACAACTCTCTTTCCCCTCTTACCATTTTCTTTCATTTCCTATCGTCAAGCCATCTTTAACATCATTAGGTTCTCATAAACTACTTTCGCCGGTTCATGTTTAGACTTGCTATTATTTTGAGGTAACTACTTCTATTTATGCCTAAACACACTCCCTCATTTAGATATGTATTTTAAGGATCCTTACTTTTTCCTTACACGCTAACGGCTTGCTTAAACTAACTATTGCTTTCATAGATGTTTTAGAGTCCACTGGAAAGGTTGTGCTGAAATTTCATGAAGAACGCAGCATGACCCATGCATGGTGTTTTAATCATAACTCAAGTTCTAGAGATCTAAATGGATTCAAACTAAAGGCAAATGAAATCTGACATCTTTATATACAACTTTCATGAAGACACTTAAACTCAATTCGGAACAGAAAGTGGTGGGAAAGTTGATTTTCCTAAGCCCGGAAGGAGTGCACAACCGTGTTGACCTATGTGTAGTATTTTGATCATATCGCAAGCTATGGATGTCTAAATGAGGTCACTCTAAAGCCACACTAAAGCTAACAGCCATATCTACAACTTTCATGAAGATACCTAAGCTCAATTAGGAACAGAAAATGGCCAAAAAGTTGTTCCAAAATCGTGTCACGATTCTGCAAATTGTGGCACGATTTTGTGCCCAGAAAATGGTTACCCTATCAGAACACAGATTTTGCGATTTTCCACCATGAGAGCTTCGCCGGCTCCGATTTCGACCCCCAAACTCACCCAATTCGTCCCTAAACATCACACTAAGGTTACCCTATCATTCAAACACTAATTTTTCATTAACCTACCGATTCACACATTCTCTTCTTGGTCAATCCTCAATTCGAAAAACCCTAAACTAGTTTTCCCTTAATTTTAAATAATTCAACTTCGTCTTTACCTTCGTTCATCATCAATCTCTCATCACAATCTCACATCATAACAGAAACATCATCTTAAGAATTAAACACCCACCATCATATATTAAGATACCCTAAAGTGCAAAGATTCTCACCCTTACCTCGAATCTTCTGAAATCTCCGGTCTGGCTTGACTTCGTTGAAGCTAGGTTTTCCTTTCTCTGATTGCTGCTCTTCTCTCTGTTCCTACGTTCAGCAAAAGTGACCCTTCTAACTCCTAATGTTTTCTATTTATATTTGGGTCAGTCACTTGTTATAATTTTCTTCTCCTCTATTCACTATTCTTTTACTCCTCCCCTCCCCCACTTATTTTAAACTTATATTCTACACCTCTGACTCTATATTATTTTGTTTTGATTCCTCTCTTCATTTTATTTAAATTCTCATACTACTTCTCAATCATCATCAATATTCGATTTTCTCAACAACAAAATAACACTAAAGCAAAAGCAACATCAATAATAATATTAACCAAAGCTTCACCTATCAAACTTCATGGAATTAATTAAAAATAGAAAATTGGGGTGTTACAACCTGCGTGAGTTAACTCACGTTGACCAACGTCCACCTGCGTGACTTAAGTCACGCAGGTTACCGGCCAAAATAGCGAGTGTGACTTAAGTCACGCCCATTACAGGTCAACGTGACTTAAGTCACGCCGGCTTCTGATGTAGCAGGAAACAACATTCAATGCTGTCTACCAAGCCATTAATGACCCCAAACCAATACACACTCATAATTGATCCAAATTACACCATTTCAACAACATAATCACACATAACCACATAATCACACATTATCGATCCAATTACACAAATTTGTCGTTAATCACACAATAACACAATTGATCCAAATTACACAAATTCGTCGTTAATTACACATAATCACACATAATCGATCCAAATTACACATAAACGATCCAAATTCGTCGTCAACAATCCAAATTACACATAAACGATTCAAATTCGTCGTTAAATACACAATCCACAAATTCGACACAAATTCATTAAAATGCAACATTACAGACACAAATTCGAACACATTACAACATTACATGTTAATAAATATTACACTTCAATGGATCGGACACAAAGATGTAAAATGTTATTTTGAACCAATAACTTAAACATGTAATCTGCATCGAAATCATTACGGATAATATCTGGATAATAAATCATCTTCCAAAAGTCTTCCTCCTTATCCTTCCCTAAGTCAACGCATGACACTTGTACAAATACATTTGATGTTCTTTGATTTTCACCTATATGGACAAAGTATGTGTCAAGTTGTGCCTTCAAATCATCCAACTTGTCGGTGGAGGTTAAATAGACCATAATCATCTTCTTCACGTGGGAGTATCGGACATGAGCTTCAACTTTGTCTTGAGACATGTTTCACTTCACAAAATAAATAAATAGTTGAATAGTTATAGACATATAATTTTATAAAATGCGAACAATAAGAATAACGAAAAAAATTGTTGATGTTTTGTCCATCACAAAAAATGTCATATATTTATATAATCTTATTTACATATTGGCCACAAAAATTGGCATTACATAATCGACCGCAAAAAAATATGCCGGTGTAATATCGACAAAAAAAGGACGAACACCGACTAAAAAGTGTTGTAGCCTATCTAACTAGCTAATGATAGTGCATAATCTTCATCTTCTTCAATTACTTCAAATTCTCCATTTGTTTTTTCCGGAGTGGGAGTGTCGCAATATATTGGAATGAGTTAATTTGTTGGTTTTTTCGGCGGCTTCGGCTCCTTAGACATGAAATCTTTGAACAAAGCTTGTCTATCCATAAATGCAAACTCTCATTGCTCCGCCACATCAATCTTGTGAATCTTCCACTCCGTACAAGGCGGTGGTAATGGACAACTGTCTTTCAAATAAATATGAAGAAAGTGGTCGGGAATTAAGCCAAGACACAAGATGTGGGAATGTGGGTTAAGTCGTGGAGCACCTCGGATTGGAAAATATGTCTCACATATACCTCTTTCCGCCGAAACAGGTTGAACAACGGCTCTATTGTAGCAAGTTGCAACAACGTGACCCATATCCGGTAATGTCAACCACTTATCTTCGTATGCAATTCCACCACTATTTGTTGGAGGGTGTAAACCATTCAAGATATATTGAAAACGCTTCTCCGAATCAAATATCAGCAAATAGTCAATCTTATTATTTTTCAACTCTTGAATAAGTGCACTACGAACCAATACATGATTTTCCTCATCCATACCCATTTGTCTAGCTATAACCCGGAATCCACAATTACCATCTCCTTTGACATTCACAATATTTTCGATGAAAGGTTTCATGATCTTTGGAAAATGTGATATGTATGGTAAATCGCGGTGTCTAGTAGAGGTTGAAGCTTATGAGCAGGATGAATTGCCTAAACGTGCACTTTTCCTCTTTGGAAATGTTGTCTTGGCATGTGAAGATTGACTATCAGGATTTTGAGAATCAACACGCTCCCATGTAGAGAGGATTCGACCTGTGGATGACTCTTTCGGTGTAGACCTCGCCCTTTTAGGTGCTCCCTTGGTTACCACCTTTCTTGGACGTGGAGACAACATTGTGTCTTCCGGAAATGCAAGTTGATGCATCACCTCTTTCATGTAGAGTTTCATCTTGTAAGGGGCTTTTTTGAGCCGTTCTTGAATGTCATTCCACTCCTCCATCACCGAAAAGTCTTCATCAACCTCTTCTCTGCATACACTTAACCATCACTATGTCTATTGAATAGAAAAATAACAAGGAAAAAATATAAATAACTTGTGCAACAAACTAAGAAAGAAAAATAAAATTGGCGCAAAAATTCATATTCTGGACACTAGCTTAACTTAAGTCACACTGAGCTAACACGTGCGTGAGTTAACTCACACAGAACTCCAGCGTGATTTAAGTCACGCCTAGGTTGTGTACCAGACTGCTAAACCTAGTTCAAAAACCAGTAAAATCAATAGAGGTTAGATGGTACATTACATGATCTTTGAAGTTTGATGAACGTAAAAACTTGCTTCCTGACGATTTGCAATGATTTTGGCTCAAGATTATGCTTCAAAAATTTGCACTTTGGGGTTTTTTTGGAGGTGAAGAGGGAAATAAAATGTGTTTTGAAGTTGGAACTGCTGGGTTTTGTCCCAAAACAGTAATGCACGCATCGTGAGTTAACTCATGCTGGAAGGCAGCATAAGTTACTCACGCTGCCTTCAGCGTGACTTAAGTCACACAGAATGTATCGAGCGTGACTTAAGTCATGCAAGGGTATTTTGATCATTTATTTGGGAAGGAGCAATTTTGTCGGTGGAAGAGCAATTTTCTATTATGAATGGATTTCATTTTTGTTGGACTGTATTCTTAGATCACTCTAAAAATACGGGAAGTTTTTTATTTTTCATCGAGGTTTGAGGGCAGAGTACTGCTTCTACTTTATCTCTTCATGAGGGTGAAGCAATTTATTTGATTTTTTAAGAACAATTGATGCATTTTAAAAATAGTTGTTTATACAATTTTCCTTGTGTTCTAAAATGCAATTTAGTGTCTCTTATATTTACGGGTAAGATAAAAAATTCGGTGATAAGTTTCACAATTTGCTTTTTTACTATCTAAAAATTACATTTGGCGAGCTCTACCACCTAAATTTATTTTAGAGATTTTTTATCATAATCGAGATTGTCTTCCTTTTATGTTTTGTTTGATTTTTTTCATGAGTTTTGAGCTATGTCTCTTATATATGTTTTTTTTTACCTCTCTTTTATTAATAAAATATTATTAGTTTGCAAAATAAGAAAGCTAAATTCTTTAGTGCCAATCTAATTAAGATGAAGAATCTCGTTTGATGTTCAACAAATCAAATTTCTTAGAAAAATTTGGATACAAACACCCAAATTGTACAAAATCATCTTATAATTCATATACTATCTTAAATTTAATTTTGTTACAATTACAATTTTTTTTAAAGAAGTTAAATTAACCCACTTAAACTGACATCAGAAGAATCGAACTTGAGACCTTAAAGAAGAGAACACTCCAAAATGTCAAGCCAACACTATCAAACAAACCCAAATAGGTTACACATTAATAAGTTACAATTACAAATTAATTGCTAATTAGATTATATATATACTTAAAAATCTACTCTCTATATATGAAATCTAATAACTGTTGCAATTATGTAACTGCCCTTCACCTAATAAAATTCTACTTCCTTAATCTGATGGGTATAACTGTCAATTTACACGCCTCTGATGGCTTAAAATGCTTCCATTTCAAATTGTCATTTTCTGCCAATATTATCCAAGTCATTGAAACTACTTAATAGATGAATTAGGGGTAATTTTGATAATTACATATACAATTCAACTTTTCAGACATTTGGTAGAGTGCAAGCTATACTCCCATGCAATGCAAGCTATTACCCGCTAGGCATAAGTCATCATAGCCTATCCAACATACACGTTTTCTCACAAAACAAATCTACACAAAAATTGCTCTGCCATTGAAGAAGATAACATGACACACACCAACTACATCAATCTCTGAATTCATTTTCTGTTTCAGATTCAAAGGTGTGTTTTAACTTCTACATCTTCTTGCATGTTGTTATCTATGATGTTTTAACACCAAATTTATATGTTCAAGGATCTTTCTATATGATTTAAGTGTTTAAATATGATAATGGATTTCCTTTCTTCAGTTTCGATAGATCTTTTAGGTTGCATGTTCCCTTTTTTCTTTCAGAAACTGGATTTTTAAACCGATCATATAGGAGTATCAGCTTATTCATGTAAATCTGAACTTTCTGTCTAAATTTCGGTTGAAATGGAGTTTTTTGGGTTATTATAGAGTTTGACTAAACAAACTTATTTCATAAATATGAAAATCTGAACTTTCTGTCCAAATTTGTTTTAGGTATATATTTAGTCAACTTATTTCCATATTTAAAGTCTTAGTTTTGTGTAAAAGTGTAAATTTCTATGCTTAAAGATTCAACCTTTATGTTCCAAAATTATGTTGGGATCAAAATGTGATCCTTGCTTTTAAGACGAGAAAATCTTGTCTTGATGATGATTATTTTTGTTAACTTGAAAGATTCTATAATTATATGTTAAATCTCCAAATCATTAGAAGCATTTATGGATAATTGTAAATTAGATGTTTAATAGTTGTTGTAGAATTATTCATGTTACCCAAATCTCTAATGATCGTCTTCTGGAGAAGAGTTGTTTTTTGGAGTAGTGTTGAAAAAAACTCAAAAAAAATTATCTTGGCTCATATATAGTGTTTACTTAAATGCAAAGGCAGCTACACGTTTTGACTGCCATTTTGAGATGCATTATTGTCTTGCTTCAATGATTCTTAGGCATCATATTTGATGTAATATTTTCCTACACTCGCTATTATTTGTGTGCTTAATTTCAATAGCATATCTCTATGGTTGGTCCAGTCCAGGTAAAGGAATATGATTGAAGGAGTTGTTCTAGAATTCCCCAATTTTCTAAATGCACGTGTATCTGATATGTAGTATTTGTCTGCAAATAATTTGTGTGTTTCATTTTCTTAACATTTCTTAAATGGAGTTTTTTGGGTTATTATAGAGTTTGACCAAACAAACTTATTTCATAAATATGAAAATCTGAACTTTCTGTCCAAATTTGTTTTGGGTATATATTTCAATCAACTTATTTCCATGCCTGTACTTTTTGTGTCAAAATCATAGTATTGTCACTACAGATAGTTGTTTGGTTATGATTTTTTAAATTTAGGTTGAAATGGAGTTTTTTGGGTTATTATCACATACAAATATTTGTAAATCGCTTTTTGGGTTATATAAGGTATGTGCATTTTCGTGTTCTAGGATGGAAGATCATATGGAAGTTGCTCGTCCTTTTGACGAGATCAAAGACATTGACGATTCTAAGGATGAATGGACTCTGTCAGTTAGGATTGTGGATATCTGGCTTGTCATCAGTCAATTCAAGCATGAACATCTTGAAATGGTCGTTATGGATGCACATGTTTGCAAATTTAACGTTATGCATTTTTTCAAGCAAACTGTTATGTATGACATTGCTAAAATAAGTGTTCATTATGCAGAGTGGTATGATTCAGGTGACAGTACCTAAGGAATTTCTTGGAGAGTTTAAAGAAATTTTGTTGTTTAACAAAACGTATGAAATGGAGAACTTCAAGGTTTGCAACAATGACATTATTGTCAAAGCCACTGCTCATCCATACAGGCTGATTGCCACTGGTGCAACTGTGATTACATCGGAGGATTTTCCAAACATCCCAATGGCAAGTTACCACTTTAAGGACTTTGGAGAAGTTCTTGCTGGAAAATACATAACAGATTTATTAGTGGGTTAGTTCTCTGTCCAACTAAATTATGATTGGTATTTTATTGCAACTCTGGTATGTATTAATACTTAACAATTTTTCAGATGCAATTAGTGCTTTTCAAGAAGTTACCTCTATTAACAGGAATGCCTTCATGTACTACTGGTAAAGCTCAGTTTTTGTGTAATACAATATTGAGATTAAGTCTTTCTTATTCCTTAAGCTTTTCTTCTCCATTAATGGAGTTTATCTTCCAGTTTTCACAATTGCAAGAATACAATGAAATTTTGGAATTTTGTATCTATCAGAAGATACATTCCTATCACCTATCGGATGTTATCTTCCGATCCTAGGTAGTACAATTTCAAAAAATAAAAGTAATAAAATGAAAATGTGATGGTTCAAATGAGTGTAGATATACTTTATGAATAGTAAGTAATTGTTTTTGCAAGGCCTAAAGTAAGGGGGAGGAGGTGAAAGCTCTTTTGCTTGTTTGAGCTACGGTTTTGTTGTCAATTTGAAATGTTAAGAATGATCAAATATTTTATTCAAAGACGGTTTCAATTGAAATGGTGGTCATTCTCCTCCTTCTCTCTGGACAAGCCAAACTCAATCCGCCTTTTCCTTTTTTCCTCCTCAAATCCAAACACAATCTTCATGTAGCTTCCATGGATGGTGGTGCGATGGTTTTTTTTTTCTCCGCACCACCGGCGCCCCGTTTCCTGTCCGTCGTTCCTTTTCCAGATCAACATCTTTCCTTCAGATTTCAAGTTTTGGTGGTTTCAGATCTTGTGGTTCGGCTGACTGTTTGTTGTTTCCTGGTTCGGGGCGGCGACAAAAGGTGGTGGCGCCGTCGTTTTTGTCGCCGGTTGTGGAGTCTGTAGATCCAGTTTACCGATGGTGATTCCTTGTTGCGGTTTCCTTTAAGGTTGTTGTTTCCTCTCATTCCAGCGTGATTAATCCTCCTTCGTCGGGCTTTTTTGCCTGGTCGTCGCAAGGGTCATGGTTGGTGGGTGAGGGTGATTCGTGCAGTGGTTGTGGGATGTCTGCTCCAGGTTGTTTTCGGTTTTGGTGGCAGGTTCTTCACGATGGTTTTGCTTTTGTTCTTGCTGTTGTGTTTCGTTTCGTCGGTTGCCGTTTGTTTGCTGCCAAATGGCTTTTGTTATTGTGGGTCTCCGACGATATTTTTGTTGATTTGTTTGAATAGGGATTGGGAGGATTTAGATTGGTGATCTTTTTGCGGTGGTTGTGATTCAAAAACCCGTAAAGGTCTGGTTCGTTTAACTCGAAAGGGTCTGGTTGCTGACGCATTGGACTCATCCCTCGATCTGAGTTCTTACGCGTTGTTTTGCTCGAAAGAGCATTTTATGCTTGTTGTTGATCAGGGAACTATTGGCACTTGAATTTTGTTACCGTGTTGACGGTAGACCCCTTCGCCATAATTAAACTCTAATTGTTCTCTGCAGATGTTCACTTTTCATTCTGTTTTGTAATCTGGTTTCGCACCAGTACGCGGGTTTGCTGGTTTGCGCCTGTGATTAGTGAATTTTTGTTAGGATAGTTTAAGGTTGATCCACTTGGACTGATCTATCACGATGTATTCCCGTTTAAGTTATTCCTAGGTCAGGTCTAATGTCCGCCAGTCTTTATATCTCTTTTTATTTTTGTTATTTTCTATTTTGCCTAAAAAAATTGAAATGGTGGTGAAATCGATCAAATTTTTGTTGTCCTAGTGTCTCTAAGCTAAAAAGACAAGGGCCTATTGCTTATACTATGAAGAAAATTGCTCTTCTCCCATACAAAATTGCTCATTCTCATACAAACTGACCAAAATACCCCCAGCGTGAGTTAACTCACGCAGGTATATACCTTGCGTCACTTAAGTCACGCTCGGTATATACTGAAGGTGAGAAAAATACATGAAGGGGGGTTGAATTGTGTTAGTTTTTTCTTCTTTTTAACTAAGTCCAAAGTTCAGCTTCTGATAGAGTTCAGAATCTGAAACAATGTTCAGAGTCAAATGCAGCAGATATAAATAGATAGAGAGAAAAGAGAAAAACACAAAGCAATTATCCTGGTTCCTTCCACAATTCGAAAGTAGTTCAGTCCCCTTGTCACTTACAAGAGATTTTCAGTATAATCACACAAGATTACAATTGCTCAAGCACACAAGCAAGAGACTTTCAATGCTCAAGCGCACAAGCAAGAGACTTCTTACAAACAAAGAATATAAAGAAAAATTGTTTGAATTGAACACTTGATATATAATCAGAGGTGTTCACAAAATACAACATAGTTTAGACTCTAAGACTTAAGAATTTCTAAGATGTAAAAGTTGATAAGAAATTCTAAGTGTTTGATGCGTATTTCAATTTGACAGAGTAATAACACTTTGAGAATTTTTGAAGAGTCTTGTTATTCTTCAAGTCTTCAATCCTTTATATAGAGGTTGAAAAGAGACGTTGAAGACTGCCAACACATCATTTGAGTCATTAGAGAAGCTTGATCAATCACCATTGATTTGTTGCTTGATTTGGTTAATGTCCTATGAAGGAATGAATTCGAATCCTTTCCTTGATAAGGATATAATTGTTCTTTTCCAATAGAGACACAGTTGCAGCAATGTACAAATGCACATGTGAATGTTGGAGATAAGGTCGTACTGTTGTCCTTCATTGACAAAGACATCCATTGACTTTCTGAATCTTCAGAACTTCCATAGCTTGAACTTGCAGAGGCTTCAGCACTATTGGTCTTCAACTTTCCTGAGTTTGGCTTCTAGAGTCTGACTATCAGATTTCGAGTCTTTAGCTTCAGGGGTTGCTTTCAAAGTCTGAGTCTTCAGCTTCTGAGTCTGGCTTCCAGAGTCTGAGTCTTCAACTTCTGAGTCTGGCTTTCAGAATCTGACTTCTTCAGATTCTGACTTGAAACTAAGCTTCTCTTGAAAAATCTTTGCTCCACATTTGTTCTTTCAGAACCAATACATGATTAAGACTATAAATTTTTGTTTATGGTCCTGCACACTTGAACAAATATTGATAAGTGCCTAAATTGAGTTTAAAAGCATAGTTAATTTAAGCACTTTTCTAGCTTGTTTTGCAAGTTATCATGGGAAATGATCATAATCAATGATCAAATGCCCACTATTGCTTTTACTACTTTCCCCATCCAATTGTGCAGGAAAATACAAGCCAGGACATCAACTGAGCAAAGAACATGAAGTTTTGATCAGCTTCCATCGCTACAAGCGCAAGCTTCCTCGCTACAAGCGAGCGTAGGCAGGGAAAATCAGAAGGCCATCGCTAGAAGCGCAGGATTGGTCGCTACAAGCGATCCTTTTGGGAGGTTCATCGCTACAAGCGATGGATTGGTCGCTTCAAGCAACCAAGGGCGGTTTAGTGCCAGGTGCTGACGTGGTGCTTCCTTATTGGCCAGAAGTCGGTCGTCGCTACAGCGACAGGCTCGTCGCTTGTAGCGAGCGAACATAAATTCAGATTTATTTAGCCATTCAGCACAGTTTTGTACAGGAGTTCAGTTAGAGTTCTTAGAGTTCTTTTGTAGAATATTTTAGGTTAACTTTTTAGACATAAAGCAAGGGCTAAGAGCTTTGATCTTCAAGGAGCAAAGGTGATTGGATTGTGGACTCAACCAAAGGCTTTGGGAAATCAAGACTTGGGTTTGTATTTTCATCTCTTCACTTCTCTTTTGTAAAGCTATCATGAAAATGAATAGCTAAATTCCCTTTGTTGGGATTGGATGCACTCTTTCTAGCTTAGATGTAATAGTTTGATTATGCAATATATATGGTTTTAGCAATTGATGTGAATTTGAGTTTTTCTTGCCATTCATTGTCATGTTTTGATTTAAAATGATATTGACGAATACTTTTAAATCTTTGGCGAGAATAACTTCTATCAAAATAAGAAAATCTAGAAATGGATTTGGGTTTTGATAATCGCAAATAGTTTCGGAACTTAATGCTTTCGGATCGTTTGATTGATTGGGAAATCGTCGATTAAACGATACGATCGATCTCGCGATGTCATTTGGGAAATCAATGACGTTGTCGAGCGATACGTGGTAATTTCGCTAAAACGCTAAAACTCATATGCATGATCTTTAGATTACATTCGACGTTAGATTGAGGAAATCCTATCTCAACGCTTTTATTCCCTATCTTTTGTCGTCTTTATTTTCCGCATATTTTTCATTACCTTAGTTTATGTACAAACAATTTACAAAACCCCTTTTAGCTCAAAACGATAGCGATTGTTGAACGGTTCGAAGTAACGCACCAATCCCTGTGGAGACGATACAAAAAATACTTACCTCGTTTGTTGTTTGAAATACTGCGACAACAAAATGGCGCCGCTGCCGGGGATTGGTGTTCAGATATTTTTGAGCATCGCAATAATTTTTATTGTTTTGAGCTTTTGTAATTATCTTGTTAATATTTTTCTTCTCTTTTGTAAATTATAAAACTGTGTTAGCATTAACCCTCTTTGTTATACAAAGAAAAGTTCCTTGTTAGTTATTTGTGTTTCAGATTCTCAACATAGAGAAAATCATGGCTGATCATGATTATTTCAACTTCTATACTCCAAACGAGTATGAATCCTATCAACAGTATCAACAATATTCGTATGAAGATGAACAAATGGAAAGAACGGAAAATATCTTGAATTTGTTCATGCAACAATCCATGATCAACATGCAAAATACCAACCACAGATTGAGAGCGTTATCAATCCAGTTGGATATTTTGCAAGTTCAATTGAATTGTCTACCAAGAATCATGGAGGTTCAGACCAACAATCAATCCATTTTGGAATTTGGAGAGATTGTTGAAGACGAGGTTGATGAGAGTGAGGAAGAGACGATGTTTGGAGGATGTGGTATTAGGGAATTAATGGAAGAATTAGAAATACCACACACCATAGAACTTCCTCAAGAAATGTCAGATTCTGAAGAAGACATAGCTGTTGATAGTGAAGAAGTGTTGGAGATTGAGAAGAAGAAACAGTTTCTTAACAAGGAAGAAACTTGTGCAAAGGAGGGGGTGATAGTGAGCAAGGCCGAAATTGATTTGGTCATAGATTGCATGTGCTCCTTGCTCACCATATTCTGGATAGGGAGGTATTGGACTCCACATCAGCTATGCTTAAAGTTCATGGAATTCCTCCCACAGCAAAGGGATACTAGAGCTGATGTGCGCTCCGTCTCGTTTTGGCCACCCTAACGAATCAGGCGTCGAGCTAACGACGTAAAACAAGCGCTTGTTGGGAGGCAACCCAATTTTGTAAGTATTTATGTTTTATTATAATTCTCATAATAGTTTTCACATGAAGGGAATGTGGTGCATTTGAATTTTCAGAAAATCTGTTATCTGTCATGGTCGCTATAGCGATGAATTCCATCGCTGTAGCGACAAGCTTCAGACTTTTCATCGCTATAGCGGCAGGTGGTTCGCTGTAGCGACGACAGTAAAACCTGTCTATTACAGATTTCAAAACCACTAAAACCCATTAACTTCATGTGATTAACTTATGTTTAATTATGCATTTTTATTTATGTTCAATAAATGTTCAATGAGCTTTAAATTTGTGAATCGCCATCAGATGCATGATAATGATAGAATTTGTTTGATTGTGCAAAGCCAAGTTAATTGTTTCTTGCTTTTCTATGTGTGTACTTGAATTTAATACGAGTACTTTGCATAAGATTTATCTCATACAGTTTTACGTGATAACATGCTTATATGTGAACCACTTAGAACTAGCCCAAAATGTGAGGAATCCTCAAATCATTGTATATATGCAGGAGACCGGCATTTTAGTTTAACTCGATTGTTTTATGTTAAATCTGATAATTGTTTTAAATGGTATGAAAGCACTGATATGATCAAGGCATTTTTTGAATTGAGAATAAACACTTGACCATAAAAAGCCTACCCGATGAGAGAGCGAGTATTTGATAACCCAATTTGAGCTTAATGAGTCAGAATCCTTAATTATGAACTGCCAATATTCATAAGCACAATGCTTAGTGAATTTGCCCAAATATTTCAAAATCCAGTTCATAGTTAAAATACTATAGGATTCTGATATTCTTACATTCTTTTGAACCCTTATCCATCGTTTTTATTGACCTTTGCCAAAATGATAAAGGAACATTCGATTAGGGTATCATTGAACTAAGTTGGGGAGAAAGGGAGGTTGTGTTTATGTCAAGTAATGGTGAATTGGTGTAATTGATCTTGACAACAAGAAAAGACAAAAGAAAGAAAAGCAAACCATGAAAAAGAAAAGAGAAAAATAGAAAGGTTTGCAATAAATCAAAGAAAAAGTTGTCAAGATCAATCAAGAAAAGAAAAACCAGTAAATCACCAAGAGTTGTATTTGAATAAGGAGGAAGTATGTAAATAGATTGAATGTTCCTCTTGCTTGGCCATTTGAATTCAATATCCCACATATGACAATTCTTTTGTAACCAAGCCAAATTACAACCCTTAAAGACCTTGTGATCATTTGCTTTTATGCTTTTAGAAACGATAATTAGATTGACGTATAATTTGATTGGTATGTTAGCATATTTGCAGGATGAGTGTTCATACCCTCACAATTGATTTCAATTTGTTCATATACTTTTAAAGAAGTGTGGTAGGTGTGGTTCATAGATAATTATGTTATTACCTTGAATTGTATGATGTGAATTTTGTGTTTAGGACTTATGTTATATTCATAGTATATATTTAGATTAATGAGAAACTTTAAACTTGCCCGCGCAATCCGCATTTGAATTTTGTATCTGAAAACTTTTCATTTCTTTGCATGTGTTATAAAAATGTCCAAAGCCTTGTTTTTCCATTTTGTTTGAGTCCTTTGTTTGAGGACAAACAAAGATTTAAGTTGGGGAGTGTGATAAGTGCCTAAATTGAGTTTAAAAGCATAGTTAATTTAAGCACTTTTTCTAGCTTGTTTTGCAAGTTATCATGGGAAATGATCATAATCAATGATCAAATGCCCACTATTGCTTTTACTACTTTCCCCATCCAATTGTGCAGGAAAATACAAGCCAGGACATCAACTGAGCAAAGAACATGAAGTTTTGATCAGCTTCCATCGCTACAAGCGCAAGCTTCCTCGCTACAAGCGAGCGTAGGCAGGGAAAATCAGAAGGCCATCGCTAGAAGCGCAGGATTGGTCGCTACAAGCGATCCTTTTGGGAGGTTCATCGCTACAAGCGATGGATTGGTCGCTTCAAGCGACCAAGGGCGGTTTAGTGCCAGGTGCTGACGTGGTGCTTCCTTATTGGCCAGAAGTCGGTCGTCGCTACAGCGACAGGCTCGTCGCTTGTAGCGAGCGAACATAAATTCAGATTTATTTAGCCATTCAGCACAGTTTTGTACAGGAGTTCAGTTAGAGTTCTTAGAGTTCTTTTGTAGAATATTTTAGGTTAACTTTTTAGACATAAAGCAAGGGCTAAGAGCTTTGATCTTCAAGGAGCAAAGGTGATTGGATTGTGGACTCAACCAAAGGCTTTGGGAAATCAAGACTTGGGTTTGTATTTTCATCTCTTCACTTCTCTTTTGTAAAGCTATCATGAAAATGAATAGCTAAATTCCCTTTGTTGGGATTGGATGCACTCTTTCTAGCTTAGATGTAATAGTTTGATTATGCAATATATATGGTTTTAGCAATTGATGTGAATTTGAGTTTTTCTTGCCATTCATTGTCATGTTTTGATTTAAAATGATATTGACGAATACTTTTAAATCTTTGGCGAGAATAACTTCTATCAAAATAAGAAAATCTAGAAATGGATTTGGGTTTTGATAATCGCAAATAGTTTCGGAACTTAATGCTTTCGGATCGTTTGATTGATTGGGAAATCGTCGATTAAACGATACGATCGATCTCGCGATGTCATTTGGGAAATCAATGACGTTGTCGAGCGATACGTGGTAATTTCGCTAAAACGCTAAAACTCATATGCATGATCTTTAGATTACATTCGACGTTAGATTGAGGAAATCCTATCTCAACGCTTTTATTCCCTATCTTTTGTCGTCTTTATTTTCCGCATATTTTTCATTACCTTAGTTTATGTACAAACAATTTACAAAACCCCTTTTAGCTCAAAACGATAGCGATTGTTGAACGGTTCGAAGTAACGCACCAATCCCTGTGGAGACGATACAAAAAATACTTACCTCGTTTGTTGTTTGAAATACTGCGACAACAAATATTAACATATCCAATTGATCTTTTAATACCTTGTAATCATCAAAACTCAAGAGGCATTGCTTAAAACTTATTTTGTTCCAACATATACCAATGCGAGTTAACTCACGATGTGTACATATTATTATATTACACCACTAAAGCAGAAATAGTATTACACACAACCTAAATATTATTACATTACATTGCAATTCATTACATTCAACAATGATTATTATAACATAAATTAAAGGAATTTAAAAAAAACGATTAATCATAATGACCAATCTTCTTGGGGTAGGGGGCCGGTAGACGAACCCGTCATAACCACCTCTACCGCTAACGGGAAAACACATTCACGCCGGATTCTTGTCGATTAACATAATGATCCTAACATGACTCATAAATTCCCTCGTCGATTAATATAATGATCTCAATTGCCGTTATAAAAAAACAACATAAGATCATTATGATTAATCGACGAAGGACATTGAGGCCGTTTACGCCTATAGTAACAAAACTAAAAAAAAAATTGAGAGAAGAGATGAGAGATGAGAGAATGAATGAGAATGAGAAAAAATGAAAGAAAAAGTTTCAATTTATAGATTTTTTCCTTGAATTCTATTGGTCGAATGAAGTAACTGCTCCTCCCTAATTGGCCACCGTCCAAATCACCGTCCAACCTACGTGAGTTAACTCACGTTGACCACCGTCCACCTGCGTGACTTAAGTCACGCAGGTTACCAGTCAAAATACCGAGTGTGACTTAAGTCACGCCCATTACAGGTCAACGTGACTTAAGTCACGCTGGCTTCTGGTGTAGCAGGAAACAACATCCAATGCTGTCAACCAAGCCATTAATGACCCCAAACCAATACACACTCATAATTGATCCAAATTACACCATTTCAACAACATAATCACACATAACCACATAATCACACATTATCGATCCAACTTACACAATTTGTCGTTAATCACACAATAACACAATCAATCCAAATTACACATAATCGATCCAGATTATACATAATCGATCCAAATTACACAAGTTTGTCGTTAATCACACATAATCACTTAATCACACATAATCGATCCAAATAACACATAAACGATCCAAATTCGTCGTTAACGATCCAAATTACACATAAACGATCCAGTTACACATAAACAATCCAAATTCGTCGTTAAATACACAATCCATAAATTTGACACAAATTCATTAAAATGCAACATTACAGACACAAATTCGAACACATTACACCATTACACGTTAATAAATATTACACTTCAATAGATCAGACACAAAGATGTAAAATGTTATTTTGAACCAATAACTTAAACATGTAATATACATTGAAATCATTACGGATAATATCTGGATAATAAACTGTCTTCTAAAAGTCTTCCTCCTTATCCTCCCCTAAGTCCATACATGACACTTGTACAAATAGATAATGTTCTTTGATTTTCACCTATATGGACAAAGTATGTGTCAAGTTATGCCTTCAAATCATCCAACTTGTCGGTGGGGTTAAATAGACCCTAACCGTATTCTTCACGTGGGAGTATCGGACATGAGTTTCAACTTTGTCTTGAGACATGTTTCACTTCACAAAATAAATAAATAGTTGAATAATTAGAGACATATAATTTTATAAAATGCGAAAAATAAGAATAAAGAAAAAATTGTTGATGTTTTGTCCTTCACAAAAAGTCATATATTTATATAATCTTATTCACATATTGGCCACAAAATTTGGCATTACATAATCGATCACAAAAAAATATGTCGGTGTAATATCGACAAAAAAAGGACGAGCACCAACTAAAATGTGTCCTAGCCTATCTAACTAGCTAGTGATAGTGCATAATCTTCATCTTCTTCAATTACTTCAAATTCTCCTTTTGGTTTTTCCGGAGTGGGAGTGTCGCAATATATTGGGTTGAGTTGATTTGTTGGTTTTTTCAGCGGCTTCGACTCCTTAGACATGAGGTCTTTGAACAAAACTTGTCTATCCATAAATGCAAACTCCCATTGCTCTGCCACATCAATCTTGTGAATCTTCCACTCCGTACAAGGCGGTGATAATGGACAACTGTCTTTCAAAAAAATATGAAGAAAGTGGCCAGTAATTAAGTCAAGACACAAGATGTGGGAATGTGGGTTAAGTGGTGGAGCACCTCGGATTGAGAAATATGTCTCACATATACCTCTTTTCGTCGAAACCAGTTGAACAACGACTCTATTGTAGCAAGTTGCAATAATGTGACCCATATCCAATAATGTCAACCACTTATCTTCGTATGCAATTCCACCACTATTTGTTGGATGGTGTAAACCATTCAAGATATATTGAAAACGCTTCTCCCAACCAAATATCAACAAATAGTCACTCTTATTAGTTTTCAACTCTTGAATAAGTGCACTACGAACCAATACATGATTTTTTTCATCCATACCCATGTGTCTAGCTATGACCCGGAATCCACAATTACCATCTCCTTTAACATTCACAATATTTCCGATGAAAGGTTTCATGATCTTTGGGAAGTGTGATATGTATGGTAAATCCTGGTGTCTAGTAGAAGTTGAAGCTTGTGAGCGGGATGAATTGTCTAAACGCTCCCATGTAGAGAGGATTCAACCCGTGGATGACTCTTTCGGTGTAGACCTCACCCTTTTAGGTGCTCCCTTGGTTACCACCTTTCTTGGACGTGGAGACAACATTGTGTCTTCCGGAAATGCAAGTTGATGCATCACCTCTTTGATGTGGAGTTTCATTTTGTAAGGGGCTTTTTTGAGCCGTTCTTGAATGATATTCCACTCCTCCATCACTGAAAAGTCATCATCAACCTCTTCTCCGCATACACTTAACCATCACTATGTCTATTGAATAGAAAAATAACAAGGAAAAAAATATAAATAACTTGTGCAACAAGCTAAGAAAGAAAAATAAAATTGGCGCAAAAATTCAAATTCTGGGCACCATCGTGACTTAAGTCACACTAAGCTAACACTTGAGTGAGTTAACTCACGCAGAGCTCCAGCGTGAGTTAAGTCACGCCCAGGTCATGTACCAGACTGCTAAACCTAGCTCAAAAATTAGCAAAATCAAGAGAGGTTAGATGATACATTACCTTATATTTGACGTTTGATGAACGTAGAAACTTGCTTCCTGACGATTTGCAATGATTTTGGCTCAAGATTATGCTTCAAAAATTTGCACTTTGGAGTTTTTTGGAGGTGAAGAGGGAAAGAAAATGTGTTTTGAAATTGGAACTGCTGGGTTTTGTTCAAAAACAGTAATGCACGCAGCGTGAGTTAACTCACGCTGTAAGGCAGTGTGAGTTAACTCACGCTGCCTTCAGCATGACTTAAGTCACGCAGAATGTACCGAACGTTTATTTGGGAGGGAGCAATTTTGTTTGTGGGAAGAGCAATTTTCTATTAGGAATGGATTTCATTTTTATTGGACTGTATTCTTAGATCACTCTAGAAATACGGGAAGTTTTTTATTTTTCATCGAGGCTTGAGGGCAGAGTACTGCTTCTACTTTATCTCTTCATGAGGGTGAAGCAATTTATTTGATTTTTTAAGAACAATTGATGCATTTTAAAAATAGCTGTTTATACAATTTTCATTGTGTTCTAAAATGCAATTTATTGTGTCTTATATTTACGGGTAAGATAAAAAATTTGGTGATAAGTTTCACCATTTGCTTTTTTATTATCTAAAAATTACGCTTGGTGGGCTCTACCACCTAAATTTATTTTGGAGATTTTTTATCATAATCGAGATTGTCTTCCTTTTATGTTTTGTTTGATTTTATTTCATGAGTTTTGAGCTATGTCTTCTATATTTGTTTTTTTACCTCTCTTTTATTAATAAAATATTATTAGTTTGCGAAATAAGAAAGCTAAATTCTTTAGTGCCAACCTAATTAAGATGAAGAATCTCGCTTGATGTTCTGCAAATCAAATTTCTTAGAAAAATTTGGATACAAACACCCAAATCGTGCAAAATCATCTTATAGTTCATATACTATCTTAAGTTTAAATTTTTTACAATTACAATTGTTTTTTTAAAGAAGCTAAATTGATCCACTTAAACTGATATCAGGAGAATCTAACTCGAGATCTTAAAGAAGAGAACACTTAAGTCAAGGCAACACCACCAAACAAACCCAAATGATTTACACATTAATAAGTGGGTTACAATTACAAATTAATTGCTAATTAGATTATATATATATATATACTTAAAAATAAGGAAGTAAAAAACAACAAAATCTGTATGAAACACACTTATGTGACACATCATACCTTATTTTATTTCTGTCCTTTGTTTGATATGCACTTGCATTTAAAATTTCAGGTTATCCAAACTCCAAGTCATTGGACAGATGGGTGAAGTGTGGATAAGAAGATGAATTGAATAGAGCCAACAGTCCAAAGAATAATGGTTGGTTGCAACTTCAAACTTTCAACGTCAATATTCAACTTCTTTTGTGATGATAACCAAGCAACTACTAGATTTTTTTTACAACGTGTGGCTAGCTTCTACCCTCTCCAACTTTTTTTATTCTTCTATTCCATAAATTCAGGATAAATTTATATTTATTTATATTAGTAACAATTACGTTCCCAATTTTATTCTGACTTTAATTTAATCAATACTACTATGCATTAACCTTATAAAAATTTGAGTTTCATGACATTGTCGTGGTAAATTAGTTTTACTACGTTTAATAAAAACTCATCAAATCATCATCAAAAATCACTTTATGAGTCGTCATAAAATTAATTTATCATCGAGAATCGAAACGACAAATAGGACATAAAACTCAAACATAACTATAAAATCTTAAGTTTGATGCATGAGCAAAGATATCCAACCTAAAAATGCATTGACACCGCATGTTTTGTTTTCTATAAAATTATATAATATCAAATCAACAATCTCATTTTTTTATCCATAAAATTAAATTTAAAATCATGATTAAAGAGTCGAGTTTAGTTTCATTCAAACCAACCTCAAATTGATAATCATCTAAGTATTTCATTATACTATGTTTTTTTACTGAACTCACTTGAGTCGGTCTGATGATGTTGACTTGTGACCTTTGAGTATGCTCTTTTATTAATGTTATTATTGATTTCAACCACTCGATGACTACCTTTGGTAGATCTTTCTTTCGAACCATTTTTTTATAAACAAAACTTGAACTCAAGATTTTATGTAAGGAGTTCAATTTCATTAGAAGCGAGATAATTTTGATATCATTTTTTTCTCCGTAAAACCAATCTATTATAGACGGTCCTAATTATTTTTTTAGGGAAAATAGTCCTATTTAATGTATGTCAAAAATTAAATATAAATATCACTCGAATTTAAATATTCATTCGCAATTGCAACATTGTGAAAGTCTAATCTCATTCGATACACTCAACCCAACTCAGGATCATAGCATAACTTTGTGTTACTCTTAAAATATCTTAACAAATATCTTTCATTTATAGATCATAAAAAATAAACAAATTACACATATAAATATATTTAACTCATTTAATATTTTACCATTTTGCACACAAAAAAACACATCACAAAATTGCATCTTTTGGTTTTTTCCAACAAAACTTGATAACCACAGAGAAGCCATTTTTTTTCTCCATTTGTAGAAGAAAACCAATTCACCAGCAATGACCTCTCAAGCTTCAACCTTCGCTGTCTCCGTTTCCTCCGCCCCTTCCCCTCCCCGTCGCCGCCGCAGCAGCTTCCCCGTCGTTCGAGCTCAATGTAAAGTTCATTCCAATATTTTAACTTTTTTCAATTTTTTTTTGTTTTTTGTTGTGTAATTGATTTTGATTTCGATTTTTTGATGGCCCAGTTGTATTTTTCATGGTAAAGTTCGATTTTTTGAATAATGTTCTTAGTAGTGTTTGTTTAGTAAGTGTTGTTAATGGTTGGTGTTTGTTTACTGTGTTATCCATAAGATGTTTGTGGAAATGCTTCTGAATGAGTTCTGAAATTTTGAGTTTTCATCTTGAATTTAGTGTATGTTTGGTTCTGCCTTGATAAAAATTGATTTTGATTGAGTTAGATTTTGTATAATTGTTTCCGGCTAAAGGTGAGATGAAGGTAAAATGATTTGCTTGGATATATTTATGTAATAGTGAATTGAACAATAAATTTGAGTGTTAAAATCAATTCTGAAGGCAAAATCAATTTTACTCAAGAGCAACAAAACATGCAAGTATCAATTCTACACCTCTAAAATCAATTTTGGTCCCTCTAGAAGTGAAACCAAACATACAATATATGTTTGGTTCCACGTTTGGGGCATCCATATTTGATTGTGGAGGTCTAAAATATATTTTTAGCATGTTTTTGGTTGCTCTCGAGTAGAATTGATTTTGTCTCCAGAATTGACTCTTACTTGAAGCGTAGGGTTTGTAGCTTTTGAGTCTAAACGTGATTTTGACATTGAAATTTATTGTTCAATTCACTTTTACGTAAATGAATCCAAACACACCACTTTACATTCAACTCACTTTTAAGTAAAATCAATTTTGCGGAGAACCAATCATGCACTTATTTGCTACCTTGGGAATTGGGTTTTGATGTTGAACTTTATGTTTGTCAAATTTGAAAGCTTTTTGGGTTCTGGCAGAAGTTTGAAGATGTAAAAGGAAATGTTGTCAGCTGCACATGTGCAAATCTGTGGAGGTGTAAATAATAAAAATAAATTAGTTTTCTTTTCTAAGAAAAATTGTTTTGGAAATCAGCTTGAACCGACCAATTCTGGTACCAGTATTATGACTGATATTAGATATATGAAATTAGAAAAATAAAATAATAATGATGAAAGATATTGTCAAGTAGTAAATTGTTCTCATAAAATTGTTGATGGTTATAATTTGACACTTCATATTGAAGGGGTCTGAGTATCCGACGCGTGTCAGACACTCCATTCTGGTGTAGGAATTTAAAAGTACATTTTTTGGACTCGACATGGCTTGGACGCGGCTAGAAAGTCTAACCGGCACTTCAATTTTGGCTAGATATGAAAAAGGACATAGTTGTTACCGAAATTTAACTTTTTTAAAATGATGCTCATGTGTGTGTGTGTGAGCACGCATGTGTCAATGTTGACGTCTACCTTATGTGTCCGTTTATATGCTTGTGCTTCATAGGTTATAGATGATGTTCTATATTAAATACAAATTTGAAAAAGATTATTGAACTAGTATGGCATGAATTGTTAAGTATGGTATAAATATTTTTTAATATTGTAAGTATGAAATTTATTGCTTATGTGCTTTTTGAACTTTCTAAATATATACCGGTCTAGCCGGTGATTCACTGATCGACCAATGACCCATTAACCTAGTACTCGTGTTACGATGTAACTGGTTCAACATTTATAACATTGCTGGAAACTATTGTTTTATTTTAACTTTTTCTGTTTGTGTGTTAGTTTTCTGTGGCCAAATTCTGTTGTTGTGCTTTCAATTTCGGTGATTTGATAAAATTTCATTTCTATAGAAATAATGTGCTGGTTCTTTCAGTGGAACCATCTGATAAATCAGTTGAAATTATGAGGAAGTTCTCAGAGCAATATGCCCGTAAATCAGGAACATTCTTTTGTGCCGACAAAGGAGTAACTGCTGTTGTTATCAAGGTACATTCTCTATCTTTTATCTGCTTCATGTTTGATTAGCACACACTGCCAAATATAAATTTCAGTTTCATATTCCTTTGCTTTAGTTGTTGATGCAAATGTTATTGCATCAAGTCTTGGCTGTCTTGCAATGAAATTTTTGAAATTTTGTTAAACGCGAGTCATGGGAGATTCATTATTGTTGGCAATGTTTCGTTTCATTTTCATAAAGGGCTTATTTCTACTTACAATTCATTTTTCTTTGTGGGATCTTGACCTGTTTTTGTAGTGTGTCAGTGCAGTGTAGATATATATATTTATACTACTAGGTGCTACTTGGATTAGTATAATATTGATTGTTGAATTCAATTTAGTTTTCCAGATTGTGCCTGTATATGTTATTTCCATTATTCAACTTGAAATTTGGGAATCCCGGGTTTACATATACTTAAATTACTTACCGATAAAACTGATGGGTGTTGTCCTTCTTTCTCAACTTGTTTTTTAGCTCAGTATTGGTTTCAAATATTTGGTTTTTCTGGTGACATATGTTTTTAATGGGGTTTTAGGATTTTGTAAGTGTTGATAGACGTAGAATTTTTAGGTTATGGGGGCAATACTCACACTCACATATGCTATTTAAAATTTAATAAAATATTAGATTGTGTCTGTTGAGAAAATTCCCGCATTAAATCAGATATGGCCTGAAAATGTATTTATAAGACTAAGTTAGGCCTAACCCAAATTTTAAGAGTGCTGGAATATAAAATAAATGCAACGAATTTGAAGTGAATGAGAAGTTGCATGTGCCCCCACCATAGTGATATACTTCGATCTGTCTCTGCTTGTAAGACTATCCTGGAATCATTACAATGGTCGGACCTAATTTAAAATTTTGAATGGATATAGTAAGCTACTTTTGCTTACAGCTTAGTAAATTTTGTGAGGAATGTATGGACAATTTTGTTTTCTTTCAGATAAAAGAAGATATTCATGAGAAAGAAAAAATTGCATTCATGGAGAGGAAATGGTTGATGTGTAACTAACTCTTAATCTTTTGGGGTGACTATTCATCTTAGAAATCAACCTCACCTTATTTCTTCTTGTTGGTGCTCATTTTTTGCTGTTCTAAATAAAGATATCAGCAGGCACGGATTCACCATGGGATGATGATTTTTGTGAGAAACATGACATTATAAAACACTATACTAATTTGTGGATGATGATTATAGAACACTGTTTCTGCAATTTTATATTGTAATACCCAAAGTACTTTTAGGAGGATATTGACCAAACACAACATTTCTTTTTTATATAAAGACTTTTGGCATGTTGATATTTTGTTTTAATTCAAAAATATCTTCTCATGGTACTTGTTTTTTTTATCATTGCTATCAAATTCAGACCCGTATCAAATTCACACCCTGTGTGAAATTTGTTTTGATCCCCTGTTTTGATCTTCTGGTTTTAGAGCACCCTGTGTGAATTTTGTTATGATCCTCTATTTTTTAACGGAAAATACCACATTTATATGCTCCTAGTTGCACAACTGATCATGTGTCAGGCATGAGGAACTAAAATTTCATTAGATCACATGGTTTGAAATGCTGAATGTTGGGAATATAAACTATCTAGCTTGGTTTATTATTGTCAACACATAATATCACGTTTTCATTTCTAAGCCAGAATCTGCATAATTGAGAAACTAGTTCAGAAAATTTTCCTATACATCTTGATAGTAGAAAAGTAAATATGGAAATGAAGGGAAAGTTAATTGAACCACCAAGTTTGATATGCTGGAATGAAATTGTACTAAGTTCGAAAGTGAGTTTTCCTGATTGTCATTGTTGATAGGCATATGAAACTTCAGTACTTCACTTTATCCGTGTATGCATACAACTGATAATAGATATTTACTTTGGTAATTAATGTTTCTTACTGATATTATTTCTACTTTGGAACAGGGTTTGGCTGACCATAAAGATTCGTTGGGTGCACCACTCTGCCCTTGCCGGTAAATACTTGTTGTTTTATTGCAGTGTTATTAAATAGCAGCTATAGTGACGCCTTACCGCTATAGCGTAGCAGAATTTTGACAAACCGCTTTTGTTCCGCGATACGCTATTTAGTACAAAATGTTGTCCAATAGGACTATTGTATAGTGGAGTTTTAACAACCTGCTATTTTCTGCTATCCAAAATTGACAACACTGCCTTGTTGCAAAGACAATTCTGTGTCTTTATTCTTTAGTTCTGGCAGTGTGGTTGCATACGTAGTTTTGATTGCATACGTAGTTTTGATAAGTGTTTTATGTCTTCTAAATTCCTAAGCTTACGCCCAAAATCACTGTGTTTTAGGCATTATGACGATAAAGCTGCTGAGGCTGCACAAGGATTTTGGAATTGCCCGTGTGTTCCCATGAGAGAGAGGTAGGCACATCTTTACTACTGGCTATTACTTATTTTCCTTCTCAGACCGTAAGTTATCATGTTCGAAGCTACTCACGTATCAAGTTATGTAATATAAACAAGCATATGTTTGTTATGTGATCCTTTATTTACTACAAAGTATTGTCAAATAGAGACTATGGCATAGTAAAATTTAAACAAACTGATATTTTCTGGGATCCTCGATTAACGACACTGATATTTTTTTGTAAAGGTATTGATTTTATTAAAATGGAGAATTGCAATTACACATTTACCTATGAATCAACTGTATCAAACAGAGCATTCATAGCCATGATTGTATTTTGTAATACGTATTTGTTATCAGGGTTAGTACCTAAGTGACTTTCTTAGTTTATATCTTGGTTAAGGCAGTATAGCTTCAGCTCTAAATATGTTCTTTGTCAAGAAATGTGGAATAATCAATTAAAAGAAATATGTGTAATAATAAACATTATTTTCTGTAAGTTAAGTTAAGCTCTAAGTTGTTCCCCTAGAATATTGTTTTCTTAACTCATTGTGGTTTTGTTTGATAGAAAAGAGTGCCATTGCATGCTTTTTCTCACTCCTGATAATGATTTTGCCGGCGATGAACAGGTAATTCTGTTATTCTGTTTGTCAAAATATTGATTTTGATTCTGACACCAACAAAACAAACATATTTTGATTAGAATGTTTTGTTTCTTCTCTTAATTTTAATGCAACATTTTCTTGGCTTGCAGACTATCACCTTGGATGAAATTAAAGAATCAACAGCAAATATGTAACAAAGATTATTGTGTATCAATGTACTTGAGTTAGCATTTCAAACTGTATCTTGCGAAAAACAAGGGAAGAGAAAGGTGTAACAATATGTATATGTACCAAAAATCACATGCAATTTTTTCATCTGTGCCCCTTATAAATGGCCTAACCCATACTTTGTCACATATCTCCTTCATTTCACAACTTTCATTTTTTGGCTGCTGATACCAAGATTAAGCTCATTTTTATATAGTTTCATATCTTTATTGATATCAGAAAATTGAAATTGTTATTGTTAAATTAATCCTACGGATGAGAGATAAATTGACCGTAAACGATCCATATGCCTGATTACTATATGGTAATTTCTGAATGTTATGTAAGTTCTAATATTCAAAATGCACTTAAAATCAATGTATCATTCTTCAATTAGATTGTAGAATGGTTTACATATAAATAAGTACTCAATTGAATTGTTAAGCTAATCATTCTTAAAATCTAAAAAGAAACTCTTGAATTGTCAAACCAATCATTCTTACCGGTGGGTTCTAGCGGAAGGGGTCAGACTCCCACAACATGGTGAACCAATGAGTGAATCTAAGTTAAAAGTGGTGTTCATTTTAAAGTTCAATAATACTTTTGAAGATGATTACATTCACCTGAGGGAACTTTGAGAAACAAAAACAATCAATTATTCGTAAAATCCAAAATACTTCTCGGAACGATGGATTTCAAAATGTAACCATTTTGCCACTTCAACAAAATTGTTGTCGGCTGAGAGATAAAAAGACTAATGTCTGAGAGACTATAGTAATTTTCAGATGTAATGTAAGTTTGAACATTCAAATTGCACTTAAAAAGCAATGTATCATTCAACAAACATCAAAACCAAACAAGAACCACATGTATTACACATTAACCATATAGAATCAACAAGCCTTAACAGAAGGATTACTAGGAGGAGAAGTTGTGGAACGAGATCCAGTTTTTTTGGCACAATCTTGACCATTTCTTGAAGCCAAAGCAGCCAGAAACCTATTATTTGTTCTTCCATTTGTAATAGCAGTTGTTGACGAGGAAGATGAATTTCCTCTACTACAAGCATGATCTGCAGCAAAACGGTGCTTGAGGCACACCTTAATGTGGCAAGTTTTACAAACACTCGTGTTAGAAAACGTCAAAATCTCCTTGCAACGCTTCACGGGGCAAGTTGGTTTCTTCTTCTTGCTAGGGTCACATTTCCCTGAACTACGGTGTTTCTTTAAGACCGCCTCTTCGTTTTCTCCAGTGTTATTTGTGATCTCCATAGACATGGAACATTCTTCGCAAACAACCACTTTTCTGCTGTTGTGGTCTGGTTTCAGACATTCATGTGACTTATAGGATCTATGTTCCACACAAAATACCTGTCATTATAAATTATGTTAATCACTTTTTCTGTTTCATATTTAGCAAACTTAAATTACTAGTATTCGTTGATTAAGGTACCAAGAATTTTGTAATCGGATATTACATTATTCAATGCACTAACTACCAAAGTTTGTTTGAGTCAAAGGCCAAACTCATGTGTTTCTGATCGATTCAATCTTACCTGAAGTTTATTAATCACCTGAATTCAACCACATGATTTGACACATTTGAATATTCAGAAACATAACATATTTTATTATTTTAACAGTTTGATGAATAATTAAACTCTCATCATCAGAAAAGATAAAACTCAATTCCAAATCTTGACCAGACCAACATATTTGATTATACTACAAAACAGTACAAGATAAATTGAAATACAATAATACGAACATAATGCAAGTTCTTCTATCATATTGTTTTCGCACGCGTGCACCAATTAATCATGAATTAATTCTTAATTTGTTAACTCAATCAATTCAATTTCATTTTAACCCTCAAGTTTGCAAGAAGAGAGGTTTTAGTAATCTAAAGATTTTTCACGAAATAAGTAAAACCTAATCAAGAATCGTTCAGTCAAATATAGAACTAATCGGAAATTTTGTATAAAGAATAAGTTATGAAGAAAAATAATAAAAAAAAATGAAAGTACCTGTTTGCAGCCATCACATGTAAAAGGAAGGAAATCAAGCTGGTGACAATCAACTTGCTGGCAATGTTTACCTAAATCTGGGAAAGCTTCTGTTCCACCTGATGCCATAGCTTCAATTTGAAAATTTGTTGTGTCTTTTGTGATTGTTGTGAAATTTAATATCAAAAAAATAAACTTATGAATGAAGAAAAGAAAAAAAGAAGAGTGTATTTATAGGTTTGGAATTGACTTGGGGCATAAGGCAATATTTGATAGGGGTTACGTATATGACACGTTATCTAAAAATGAACATTCTAGTTGTAACCGACCAATTAGGAGGAGTTCTATTTCGGCGTCTACGCGTTAATGCAATTTTTATTTCTTTTAATATGTTAAGTGAAAGAGTAAAATTAAAAGAAAAAAAAAGGTTACATAAAAACACAATATTTTTTTCATTTTGTTTGAAGAAAACACAATATTTTTAAATATCTTAAATAGCCGTATGTAATTTGGGTAAATTTTGAAAACAACCCTTGTGAAAAATACCCACATATTTCACCTCTGTAACTTTGGATTCATCCTATTTTAGCCCTTTATTTGGGCACTTTTATACCTTGCTCAAATTACAGAGGCTATTTGAGGAATACTTTTTTTAACAATGTGAGGACTAATTATGAAGAATCTAAAATTCTAGGGGTGAAATCTGTTTTGTTACAGGGGTTATTTTCCAACTTCGCTCAAATTACACGAATTATTTGATTTGATATAGAGTCTTGGCTTTTCTTGTTTGGACCCTATTTGGGTTTCCAAAAATATATGGTGATTACTCAATATGCCTCACAGATTGCTCAACCTATCGAAAAGTAACTTCTGATAGAAATTTTGTTTGCTTGGAGTTGGAAGTGTATAACAACCTAGCTTTTGATGGTTGTTTTTTATGAATTTTAAGCAATCGAGGGGGCCTACACCTGTTTTTTCTCAATTCAATCAGTACACAATACATGTTGCACTAACGGGTCTTTCACACATTGGCCTTTCCAAAACCAAATAGGGTTTAAACTAACAAGGTTTTTCGTGATTGCTTATTAGTTATTTGGTTGGCTTGTATTTGGACTTTGTGGAAAGGACATAGTAGTTATCTTTTTAATTATAAAAAATCAATTTCAGATCAATTATTAGGTAAAGTGAAAATTCAGGTTAGATGGTGAATTAAATCAAAGATTAAAATCTTAAAGTATAACTTGAATCATTGGTGAGTTAATCCACTTGGTTGTCTTGGGTTCGTTGGTAATTGATGTTATCAGCTATTATGGGGTTTATTTTCGATGTTTTGGATCAAATTCTAGTTGTGATCACTCTCTTTTCATATTCTTTACACACATTGTGCTATAATAATTTTAAGAAAAATGCTTTGAGTGACGAAATGAACATCGACGAGGGACGTGACAATTGCTTTGACTAACTTTTATACACGCTACGGCTATATTCTATAAAAATCGGAAGTTACAACCATCCAACTTTAAGCACCTCACCATTTGCTGGTTTCACGAACGTTTATCCTCACACTAAATAGCATTAATGTAATTTTTAATATATTTTGTTTGTTTGGCCTTTTCCAAAAAAAAAAAAAAAAGTTAATCTTGCTTCTATTATTCGCTTTGTGGACAAGGTGCTACCACAAGATTGGAGGGATGTTGTGGGCACACAACAAAAACAAATTTCATTGATTTAGATTGATTTTTTTTATTTGTCAAATAATTGGTTTAATTTTTGCATCACTAAACACAATAAACAACATGCAAAGCTAGTTCAAATTTGTGTTAACGTCTGCTAAAGCCTATAATGTTCAGCAAAATTGGCCCCGCTTTCACAAAAGAGCATACCGTCAACCATTGCCTTATAATGTCTAAAATCAAGATTAAAATCAAGAATAAATTGGTCCATTGAACTAAAAACTAGTGTTATAATTACGTAATTACAAAATTGGTAGGGGTCTATAGGTTCAAAAATGAGTGATCAAGGTTCATAAAAATAGCTCAATTAACAATATTGATATTGTTATGTTGGTCACCTTCATCCGAATTTAAAATTTGGACATCACACTTGTATGTAAGTTATAAGTAATGTTTGTTATTTCGTCTAAACAAAATAGTGATGATGAACCAGTTTTTTTTTTTTTTAAAAGTTATAATACTTAAACTAAGTATATTTTTACCCCAAGCGGAATCAATGCTAAGATATTATTTTAGAGCTACTTACCCCACTAATTTCTTAAAAACAACACTCTTTCATATTTTCTTTTTGGTGAATAAACACTCTTTCATATTTGTAAAAAAAAAAAAACACTCTTTCATATTTACTCATCATAAACGAAAAAACACTATTTTTTCTTGCGTTCGGATGAGTACATTGAACAAACCATTATTTATCTTCATCCAAATTAGATAAATTCGAAAGAAATGGGATTTTAAGAGTTACGAAGTGGGAAAAGAATCAATCTATTTTATTTGCTATGAAGTTCAATGCTAAGATATAAAAGCCTATATATAAGGAAGAAATTAAAACATCTTTTACAATCGTTTATTTGAGATAGTGTTTGATATAGCCCAAATATGTTAATCACTAAGCACAATTTTCATGAGGTAATTTAGACGATTAACCATGTTTTTTAGAATGATTTGGACAGATAACTTAGGCTGAATAAATGATTAGAATGCTAGAATGTCAATGCCATATGTAATGAATCCTAAGTGTGATCATTACTAAGAATGAACATGAAGAAAGTAGTTTTTAGAATATTTTAGTTGTAGTCATATAGTCTCGTGATTTCCTTTTGCTCCACGTGTCTTCTACAAATACGATGTTTCAATAGCTTCACGTTTTCTGTTTGAAATCTCTTGTATCTCTTGTATCTATTGTCATCAAATGTGTTCTTGATGAGTATGCATTAAATGATGATTTTGTTTCCGATAAGGGGTGATTCCCTTTACACAGCTTTTGAAAGGTTGTGGGTGACATGGACTTCATGTCAAAGGAACTTTGACCGACTAGTGTTTTGAATGGTATAGAGTCTTGACTTTGTTTGTTTGGACCCTATTTGGGTTTGCAGAAAAAAAAAATGGTGATTACTCAATGAAAAATGATATTTGTATAACAACTTTTTAACAATTTTTATGACAATTTTATCTCTCATATTCACATTATGTTTTTACTTTCTATCTCTATTGTTTTGATTTTTGTGTTAATATCTCTTTTTCTTTGTAAAATTATGGTTGCCCCAAAAGTTGTCAATCGAATGGTTGTTCAAATAACACAACTCTTACTCAATATGCCTCACAGATTGCTCAAGCTATCGGAAAGTAACTTCCAATAGACATTTTGTTTGCTTGGAAGTGTATAATAACCTAGCTTTTGATGGTTGTATTTATGAAATTTTTATGGAAAGTAACGCCGTTCAGAATGGTTTACGGGGCGGACGCAATGCTGCCCGTGGAAGTAGACACGCCTACATGGCGCAGGGAGAACTTTAATGCAGAAGGTAAGGACGCGGATTCTTGCCGGGAACATCTCCCTGGGAAGACGCCTATTCTATGCATACTAATGTATTTTATTAACAAACTTTTCGATTAACAATGTTTATTTCTGGAGGAAACCTTTCAGCTAACAATGCTTATTTCAGAGATCTTTCAACTAACGACGTTTGTTTTTTAAGATAACGAAATTGGTCAAGCTTGCGACTTGGATATGCTGGATGAAATAAGGGAAGCCGCCCACATCCAGGAGTTCGCTGCAAAGCAGAGGGCCGCCAGGAAGTACAATTCGAAGGTGGTCCCCAGGGATTTGCAAGAGGGCGATCTGGTCCTAAGGCAAGTTGTGGCGCCAACCAGGATGGGAAAGTTGCTTCCAAACTGGGAGGGGCCCTACAGAGTCCAAGAAAAACTGCCCGGCGGAGCCTATAAGCTGGAGGAATTGTCAGGAAACAAAGTCCCGAGAACATGGAACGCCGTTAATCTGAGGCACTATTACAGTTAGTTTACTTTTTTGATTAATTTGTAATTCGTTCCTGGTACATTTGCAAAGTCGGGCAAGTTCCCGCATGACATTTTTGTAACTTCACACTGTTATTTAATAAAGTTCTGGGGTGGCACTCTTTTCCCCTGCAAGGGCAGGGGTTTTTAACGAGGCGCCTCAGTTCTACAATAAGCATCCCAGTGTATGATGTCGCTAAGACCTATGATTTTGAGGCGATAAGACCCCTATGGCGCTAAGACCTATGATTTTGAGGCGGTAAGACCCCCGTGGCGCTAAGACATATGATTTTGAGGCGCTAAGACCTATTATTTTGAGGCAGTAAGACCCCTGTGGCGCTAAGACCTTGGTGAAACAAGGTTTCGCGCCTACGGGGCTTAAACTAGGCATATACGCCTGAGCTATTCGCACCAATTACCTCGCCATCGATAATGGTGCGGCTTCATGAATATTGTTAAATTTATGTCATCTAAAACCAATTCATGAATATGCAGTAATTTAAGAGGTTGTAAGAGGTAGCCGCCAGTCAAGCTTGATACTTGAAGAAAACGCCACATAATTAGAATTTCTAGGCAAGTATTCGAACAAGATTAAGATTGAAAGAAAATGCACCAGAAACGCAATAGATAGATAAAGTAACCTCACAGGGCGTTACAAAATAGTACTTGTCACAGGAAATGCTACAATCAACTAATAGGTAAATAATGCAAAGCAACCTAGGGCTACTCCTCGACTACAATCTTCCCGTCCACTACAGTTCGGAATAGGCCGATCTCTTCAAGGGAGGCGTCTGGGTATAGAAAAGCGACCTGGGCCTTCGCCCGCTCAAAACCCTTCTCCTCGGCAAGGATGCTTTCTTCCTCCGATGCCTCCACCTTCGCCTTCAAATCCGCCATCGCCGCTTGATGCGCTCCAATCAGTTTGGCTTTCTCCTCGGCCACCACTTTGGCCGCTTCCTCAGCCTTGGCCTTGGTGGTCTCAGCCATCTCCAAGTCCTGGCGCACGGAGGCGAGTTTCTCTTCTGCCAGTCTTCTTTTCTCCTCCGACACATTAAGGGCGGTCTGCATCTGCGTCAGTACGCTCTTGTGTTCCGCCCTCTGCGTTGTCTTTGTCTACTGAAGGGTGTAAAACTCCTCGGTCATTACCTGGCCCAGCAGGGCGCCCTTTAGGAGATGGACGCCCATCATCTTTTGTATTTGGGAGAACTCCATGGTTTTTAGTCTCTTCTTGTCATACTCGAAATTGAAGTTCTCCCGCATAAACCCCTCGTAGTTGAAATTGGCGTCCCATAGCGAGGGAGGTTATCTGTCACAAGGTCGGAGAGCAAAATGTTAGTTCATAATGGAAATGCAAAGGGAAATCTAGACGAAATAACAGAGTTTTGACTTACCATTTTCCGGCTCCTGTGAGGTCCGGGGTTGAAGGGGGTGATCCTCATCAGTCCGGCTCCTTTTTCCTTTGGGCGATATTGTGGCGTCTGCAGCAGCCACGACTCGGGTTAGAACGACATCGATGGCGTTCGCCGCCCCTGTCTATGTGGTGTCACCAGCCTTGCGCTTCTCCCGCATCAGGCCGGCGGGATCGCTCTTCCCACGAGCGTCGCCCTCATCAGCCCTTTTTCTTTTCGCCCGCTCCAGGGTCAATTTCTTCTCCGCAGCTGATTTCGGCGCCATTGAATCTGCATAAAAGATCACAAAACTCGCATTAGCGAAACATAAACTTAACCGTAAAAAGGCGTCGCCTGCTGTGGGTACGAGTGATACCTATGTATTCCCCAAGAGCCACAGGGTCGTGCTCTTTGATGATAAGTTCCTTTACGCTCAGAACTTCCATGTGTTCCAGGAAGTCGACTACGTCCTTCTCAGTGTCGCTCAGCTTGTCGTATTCATATCCCGAAACCGACAAGGGCTCGTCGGACCAATAGAAAGGAAACCACTCATCGCCGCCTTGATCCATGAAGACGGGGATACAGGCGTCCAGCCCCCTCACTTTGAAGAATTTCCTCTTCCAATTTTTGTAGTTGTTTGCAAAGAGGGCAAAAAGGCCTTGTCTTGTTGAGAGTTAATGGATACCTACGTGTCTTTCCCCACTCCCTTGGTGCAGTAGAAGGAGAGAAATGCGCCCACAGTTGGTGCCAAACCTAAACCCTGGCACAAACTTCGAAGCCCCTTACATAAGCTCAGCCTTAGGATGGAGTTGAGAGGGTGCCACATTTATCGCTTTCAAGAGCGCAGCTTCGAAGGGCGTGAAGGGAATCCTTACCCTAAATCCGTAATAGCGCAGGCGTACATGTAGAACGCCTCGTTCGACACCCCTCGAGGGTGCCACATATAAACCTTTTCCCCTTGGACGCAGTGTTCCATGACAATATCCGCTTCATCCCCCGTAGAGGATACCGCCTGACTCTCCCGGAACTCCGCCACTCTCTTCGCGGTGTTAAACAAGGAGGACTGGGCGGCCACATTTTCGTCCACCCATCCGACACTCGTTTCAGATTCCACCATTTTCCCCTCTCGCTCACCAGGTCCTGAAGAAAAGAGAACAACTACATCACTGTCATGGCTACTACTATTAGAAGCACTTAACTCTGAGAAGAGATAGGCAGTACCGTCGTCGCTGTCAGAGCTAACCTCAGAAGCGACGAGGGGGTGTCCAAAATAGTGTCGATCCACGAGTGCCCAATCTATTGTCCTGTCCACCCTCCTGGCAGCCCGAATGGCAGCGTTCCACACTTTGCATCGCTCTTCCAAGGCGGGAGAACCCACCGAATTGCCCTCACTGTCGCACTCCCTTATCACTACCATTTTCGTTCCTTTTAAAAGCGTCTTAAAAGCGTAAACGTAAAGGAGAAGGGCGAGGGAGTTACCTGTTTTAAAGTAGGAGGTAGGTTGCAAAATTCGCCGGCGTTGTAACATCCGGGATTTGCAACTAATGGCCCCCACGATGTACTCAGGACCTTCTCCCCGCCCCCAGGTGGAGTTTTTGCCTTCCGTGGGAATCGAACCCTGTACCTGAGGCTTAAGTACAAGTTCAATGCATTCCCACTACCAATTGAGCTAGTAGCTCAATTGGTAGTGGGAATGCATTGAACTTGTACTTAATCCCCAGGTACAAAGTTCGATTCCAACGGAAGGCAAAAACTCCACATGGGGGGAGGAGAAGGTCGTGAGTACATCTCGGTCCTTGAAAGATAGGGAGGCCAGCCCGTAAGGGAGCCAGCCGGATGTTACAGGCGTGCTAGTAGAAGCGGTTGAAATAAAAGGGAGCGGTAGTTTCTGATGGGATAAAAACCCCCTATTTATAAGCAAGGGAGCCTCGAGTTGCGTGCGTGGTCTGAAAAGGCGCGGGATCCGACGGTTCAAAGGGCCTGTCTTTTAAGTTTTGCTTGGCTGAGATTACATTTAAATAAGAAAAGCAGACGGATCCTCAGCCGTTCAGATTGCGGTGCGAACAATCGCTATTTACCCATCGTTGGATTCAGCTTAAGTGTTCGTGTGCTGATAAAGTACATGCATCCGCAGGACGTTATGATAGGGACAACCACAGAAGCGAGCAGCAGGCCGCTAGTTCTCGCTGCAGGCTTGTATTTCACATCGCCATATGATAGATAATCACTCAGGGGGATCTCGTGGTCGCCCACGAAGCCAGGGCGTGAAGCACCTCATTAATCACTTCGCCTCTTTGAGCCTCGTGCTTGGGGGGCTGTGTACCGTCATCTTATTCCTCTCAAGACACGTGGCAGCCTTCCCCAGCCAGCTGGACCTCACTCCCCACGTGCCCGCCACATGGGCGAGGTCAGGTTCCCACTATAACAACTCGGGAAGAGGAAGGGCCCCCACAACGCGTCCAAAGCGGGCTCACCACGTGAAAACCCGAGCTAACAGTCTTATTTTAACTCGTCTACCAGGTCTTCCCCCACGTTCCCATTGTGGGCCGGGATCCTCGGGGAGAAGGACCAAGTCACCGCTCAAGGTGGCTTGAGAATCCCGCAAAGAGCGCCCCTACTCCCCTAGGTCATGAGATGTATAAAAGGGGCCGGAACGTCTGATAAAGGAACACGTTCATTTTACTGAGAAAAGCCCTAGCCAAGCTCTTGAGTCTAAACATTGCTCAGGGGATTGGTACCATTGTTCACCTATCAGGAACAATTATGGTTGCCCCAAAAGTTGTCAATCAAATGGTTGTTCAAATAACACAACTCTTACTCAATATGCCTCACAGATTGCTCAAGCTATCGGAAAGTAACTTCCGATAGACATTTTGTTTGCTTGGAAGTGTATAATAACCTAGCTTTTGATTGTTGTTTTTATGAAATTTTAAGCAATTGAGGGGCCCACACCTGTTTTTTCTCAATTTAGTCACTACACAATACATGTTGCACTAATGGGTCTTTCACACATTGGCCTTTCCAAAACCAGTGGCCAACTGGCTAATTGTTTCCACTAACAAGGCTTTTCATGATTACTTATTAGCTATTTGGTTGGCTTGTATCTGGATTTTGTGGAAGGAATGTAGTAATCTTTTTAGTTACAAAAAATTAACTTCAGATCAATTATTAGGTAAAGTGAAAATTCAGGTTTGGTGTTGGATTAAATCAAAGATTAAATCCTTAAAGTATGACTTGAATCATTGGTGAGTTAATCCATTTGGTTGTCTAGGGTTTGCGGTAATTAATGCTATCAACTATTATGAGGTTGTTTTCGTTGTTTTGGATCAGTTTTGATTCTTGTTGTGATCGTACTCTTTTCTAATTCTTTACACACATTGTGTTGTAATAATTTTTAGGAAAATGCTTTGTGGGATGAAATGAACATCGACGAGGGACGTGACAATTGCTTTGACCAACTTTTATACCACCACTACAGCTTTATTCCTAAAAAATTAGAAGTTAGAACCATCCAACTTTAAGCACCTCACCATTCGTTGGTTTCACAAACGTTTACCCTCACGCTAAAAAGCATTAATGTAATTTTTAATATATCTTGTTTGTTTGGCCTTTTTCAAAGAACAAGTGAAAAAGTCGGGGTTTGAACCACAATCACGACGTTCGACATAGCAATTATGACATTTTGTCGCTTGAGTTTAGACTTATGGACAAAATAATATTGCTTCTACTATCCGCTTTGAGAACAAGGTGCTACCACAAGATTGGAGGGATGTTATGGGCACACAACAAGCAAAACCCTTCCAAGCCGGATCAATACTAAGATATTATTTTAGAGCTACTTTCCCCACTAATTCTTAAAAGCAAAACCCATCCATATTTACTCAAAGACTATTTTTTTAACAAACCATTATTTATCTCCATCCAAATTGGATAAATCTGAACAAAATAGGTAAATATAGTAAGATCATCTTAAAAGATATACGGTCAAACTCTTACAAATATAAAAATTACTATTTTCACTACAGTTTTTTTTGTTTCTTTAACTAATATCGTCCCTCTTAAAAATTATTGAGTGGAAAAAGAATCAATCTATTTTATTTACTATGAAGTTCAATGCTAAGATATAAAAGCCTATATACAAGGTTCACGTATAAATTGTTAGTATTATTTTTAGGAAAATAGTTCTCTGGACGTGAATGGTGTGGGACATGAAAACGCAAAAGGAATCAATCACTTTTTTGCAAAGTGAGTGTGATATCTAATAAGTCCAGCCTACAAGACTACAACTCTCATAAAGGTTTATATCATTGTGCTTAGTGCATGCTACATAGACTTAGCTATTAAGATTGCAATAATTATACACTAAATTGTGGACTTAGTTGGAAACACAATTCTCCATGCTAAAGCATTATGCGCTAACAAAAACACAATTCTCCCTTAATAAAGATATAATGCTACATTCAAGTGTAGATCCTTTAAATGAGTTTTGGAATCAAGACTTATAGATAGAAAAAATACGATTATAAAACGTGACTCCACTAAAACTAATCATTTAGATTTCTTGATAGAAATTACTAGTAATCAACAAAGTTAATAGATATTTTGCACCTATAACATAATTAAAAATACTTTATAAACTTAGAGTAATGAAAAATTGATTGATAACTGGAATTTTCAATATTCACACACCAATATGCTCAATAATCATAACCACATCAATAGAAATTTGAAACAAATCAATTTATACGTGACTTGGTATCTTTGGTTTATTCTGATTATATGCATTACTTAATTTGATTGTTTAAAGGCCAAAGTTGTTCTAACATCATAAAGCTGCTTGCATTCAGAGGAGTCATTTTCTATTGATCCTTACGCATCTGCACTTCTAACTTTTACAGCAAATGTCTGACCAATTTTAAGAGTTGAACATCAAGAAAAACTTAAAAAGAAATAAAGCTAAACACCATTTTTTTCACCAATAGAAATTGAATTTAATACTCTAAAATTTACAACATCAACTACAATTCATGCATCTACAAGCGTTAATTAATCTCGATTATTAATTTAAGATCAGACAATTTGGATAACATAATCAATAAATTAATTTTAAACGATCTAAATCATTAATTTTAAATCAAATAGTTTGTATCTAATTCCTAATTATACACACACAAAAAAGATAATAACTAACAAACCTAGTATTTGTTTCACAATAAACCATTGAAAAGATAAATACCACCAACAACTATTTGTCTATTTCTCTACTTATAAACAGTTGTTATTAGTGCACTTTCATCATCTTTTGCATACTTAGGTGATTTATAATGAGTGAATCACGCAAGAAGTTAGCTAGAAGCAAAAAACTTAATTATTATCAGCCATTATTTATTAGTTAACGTGACTAATGTAGTGGTAATCTTTTGATGGCTTAAAAGATGAGTTTGTTTGGAACATCATCACTCACCTCATAAGCTTTTCACATTTATATTTTCATAAAGCAAAAGGAATCAAATAAAACTCGAATTTGTTTTTTCCGACCCTAAAATCAAAAAAAAAATTCCAAATCTCACCCCTATGAGAAATATTTACGCAAATGACCCACTTTCAGTTTTTTTTTGTCCATTACCGCCAAAATCTAAATTTTATTCATATTCGTCGGATAATTTTTCAAAATAAAATCTAGATTTTATTCATATTCGTCAGATAATTTTTCAAAATAAAATCTAGATTTTATTTTATAGATTTTATTTTAAAAAATTATCCGACGAATATGAATCAAATCTAGATTTTATTTTGAAAAATTATCTGACTAATATTCGGTTTCATGTAGAATCAAATTAAAATTATCAAATCTCTTATATTTATTTTTTTATAAGAATTATATTAAAAAACAAAAATAAAAAATTGGATGGTTTATGTTGCACACCCATTAAAAAAAGGGAGAGAAAAAAAAAACTTAACTGAGGGAGTGTGTGAAACTGTTTTTAATAATCGTATATATATTATTGGATGAGGAAAATATACAACATGTGTTCACTGATGTAGTGGCAAGGGAGTGTGCATGTTAGCTTCATGTGTCAGGTTCTGATAATTTCTGCCATTACCGCCATTCCATTTGGCGGTAATGACCACTACAGGACAAAAAAAAAAACTGAAAGTGGGTCATTTGCGTAAATATTTCTCATAAGGGGTCAGATTTGGAATTTTTTTTGACTTTAGGGTCGAAAAAAAAAATTCATCAAAACTCTCCATTCCCCATAACCTTTCCTTCAACTCCAACACCAAATCATCATCATTTTCCTCACACAACAATTCACTCCCTTTTTCTTTCCTCACCCAATCAACAGCTAAGAGGCTAATACACTAACATGTCCATGCTACCCCTCAACTCATCTTTATCTTATCTTTCACAATCAACCTTTCCGTTTGTCTTAAAACTCTCTTCAACTCAATCTCATTTGAGTTCAAAGTTCTAACCTCAAATTTTCAAGTCCTCAAACAATGAAATCTCTAATATTCCTCACTCTCATCTCTCTAAACAACATGTTCTTCACACTCACCCAAAACCAAAAACACCAACTTCATTGAAACACAAAAAACCACAAACAAGTTGGAACCATTTTATGGAGATTCACAAAAACACAAACAACAAATGGAGAGGTTCCAAAAAGGAATCAAAACAACCAATCACAGCAACTACTCCAAAGATGAAATGGAAGAAAATGATGATTTTCTTCAACACAACAAAAACTACCCAAAACCCACCTCAAGAATTTCTATGCCCCATTTCTGGTTCTCTCATGTCTGACCCTGTAATTGTCTCCTCTGGCCATTCCTTTGACCGAACCTCAGTCCAAGCCTGTAAAAATCTCAACTATACCCCCCAACTTGCTGATGGCACCACCCCAAATTTCACAACCTTAATCCCAAATCTTAACCTCAAATCCTCAATTCTCAAATGGACCCAAACCCAAACCAAATTCCAAACCAACCAAAATCTAACAACAACTGAAAACCTCGTACTCAAACTTATGTCTTCAAAACAACATGAGCACAATCAAAACAACCTCGTACTCAAACTAATGCCTTCAAAACAACATCAACATAATCAAAACAACTTCGTATCAAACAAAAACGACCAAGAAGAAGAAACACGACCAATCTCAATCTTAACACCACGAAAAACCTCGTACTCAAGCTCAGAGGAATCTATAGCTACTGTCACGTCATCATCATCAACAAGAACAACACCACCACAGCTTCAAAGTTTCTGTTACTCTTCACCTTCTTCATCTGAACTTGAACCTTCAACAACACCAGAAGAAGAAGAAATAGTAACAAAACTCAGAAACCCTGAATTGGTTATAGTAGAAGAAGGTTTAATCTCACTCAGAAAAATCACAAGAACGAATTTGGAAAGTAGGGTTCAACTTTGCACCAATAGGGTACTATGTTTTTTGCGTTCTTTGATTTTGTCGAAAAACGAGGTTGTAAGAGTCAATGCACTTGCTTCATTAGTGAACCTTTCACTTGAGAAAGTCAACAAAGTGAAAATAGTTCGGTCAGGAATTGTTCCACCATTGATCGAGGTTTTGAGGTTTGGATCGTGTGAATCGCAGGAACATGCTTCGTGTGCGATGTTTAGTTTAGCGCTTGATGATGATAATAAAACTGCGATTGGTGTTTTAGGTGCTCTTTTGCCTTTGCTTCACGCGCTTAAATCAGAGAGTGAAAAGACGCGCCATGACTCGGGTTTGGCCCTTTGTCATTTGTCTTTAGTGAGGAGTAATCGGGCTAAGATGGTTAAGCTAGGGTTTGTTTCGGTTTTGTTGGGGATGGTTAAATCGGGTCATATGATGGATCAAGTTTTGTTAATGTTGGGTAATTTAGGGTTTGGATCGGATGGTCGGGCTGCTATGTTGGATGCAGGTGTTGTGGAGTGTTTGGTGGGTTTATTGTGTGGGACCGGGTTGGAGTCTGAGTCTACCCGAGAGAGTTGTGTTGGGGTTTTGTATGCATTGAGTCATGGCGGGTTGAGGTTTAAGGCGGTGGCGAAGGAGGTTGGAGTTGTGGAAATGTTGCAAAAGATGGAGAAAATGAAGAGCGAGAAGGCTAATGAAAAGGTGAGGAGGATATTGGAGGTGATGCGAGAAAAAGAGGTGGAAGAGGAGGAAGTGGATTGGGAGGAGTTGCTTGACTCAGGGTTCAGTGGTCGAACTATGAATCGACTCAACAGTGGATTGGACGAGTCAAGTGTTAAATCGGATGAGTTGTGAATACATGAGAAATTTTTTTGTTAAGTTTTTTTAATGTGATTATTAGTTTTTTTTTTCAAGTCAATGTTGTCGAAGTTCACTTGGGTAAAAATTGGAGATTGTGGTACTTTTTCTTTTCTTTTTACAATTTTTCCATTGTTTTCTTATTTTTTAAGCTGGGTGGAGAATGGAAAAATGAAAATACTCTTTTAATTGAAATACTTTTTCAATTTTTATTTTGGTTTGTGTATAGGGAATGGAAAAGCAATGAATTCTTAGTTAAATAGGTGTATTGAGGTTGTAAATAGAAATAGAGAATGTGATGTTGTTCATGGTGGAATAAAAGAATATGAAGATTAATAAAGTTGAACTTTTTTTGGAGTAGAAAGTGCTAAGGGAATGCTACCACTTTATTCCTTCAATTAGTAGATGTTATAGCTGGTTATGCTTCCTTTTTATGTCTACCTTTTCTTTTTCAATTCTTTTGCACTCAAATTTTAGTATGTGAGTGGATGAATAAAGCTCAAATTATACTTTTTTTGTTGTTCTCAACTAATTCCAACTAGATTAGTGGTTCTTTGAGAATCATTTGAGCATAATTGATTTAGTTTTAAACATATTGTTGCATAGAGAATTTATTTGAAGTGCTTGTATATTTATGAAATATTAAGAACATTTTTTTTGGCGAAAAATATTAAGACCAAACTAGTAACATTGAATGAAACTTGTTGTATGAATGGTTTTGATTCCTCCATGAGAAGAGCATTATTTATGATTGTGCCACCAATATTTGCATGTTAAAATGTAGAATTTCAATTCGCATATCCCCTAAAAAAGAAATGTATATTCGCATTGATCAATAGGTAACATAATCATATTTACCGGAAGAATAAGTTAGTAGTGTACATCTCATTATAATCCGATCCATATTCATCTCTGAGGGTATGTTTGGAAGAAGTATTTTGGAGGGGATGTTTTTGGATGGCCAACTCTATTATGAAATATATTTAATTTTTTTTATGAAAATTGAAAGAACAATATGTTAAGTGATCATATAATACTTTAATCATACTTAATTCATTTAAAAAAAACTATTTTATATTGTTTGTAATTTAAAAGGAGAAAAGTAACTCATCCTCTTCCCTCCAAAATGTTGGGGAGTCTTGGAGGTAAGGAAGCGACAACATGTCAATACTCTGGGACCATAAGAGAGAAAGATATCACATCTTCACTCAAAACCTTAATGCGATAGATGTATGGGTCACCCTTTTTATATATCCAACATTTTATTTATTCATTTTATATATCCAACATTTTATTGCGACATGAGACTTAATCACTCACGTTTAAACCTAACAATTTTTCTCTCAAGTGTGAGATCTAATTAAGTTATTATAACAGGAACCAACACATGATCCATTTCTCGCTCCGCCATCAAGCCAAACCAAGAGCTTTGATACTACATGTTGGGGCCCAAAACTTAAAGACAAAGACGTTAGATAAATAAGTCACATATCTTATATACCAACATTCATATTTGTTTAAGATACATCAAAACTGTTTAGACAAAAGACAACACATTAACAAGTGAGGAGAGTTGGTTATGTCATAATTCATGTTAAAAGATTGAGGCCTATAGACAACTTTTAAGAGGTAAATGTAATTGTTCTTTAAACTTGAAAAATGAATAATTCAATTGATTTAAGCTAAAAATAAAGAAGTTGAATGTTCTAAATTCAAATTCGAATAAGAAATATTAAATCTAACAAACTAACTAGTAACTTTACTCTAACCTTAATTTTTTTGATCATAAAACAAAAAAGACAAAATTTCTTTTCGGGTTAACATAAATGACCACATGTAGGGGTGGGCATGGTTCGGTTCGGGATGAAAACTGAACCGAACCGAACTGAACTGTTTGATAAATTTAAAATAACTGAACCGAATCGAACTGTTTGGATTTTGAACTGAACCGAACTGTTCCAAACCGAACCGAACTGTTTCGAACTGAACCGAACTGTTATTATTGATACCATTGAAAAAAATATAAAAAACCAAACAAAAACGAATTTTAGAAGGTAAAACCGAACCGAACTGTTTTGAACCGAACCGAACTGTTTCGAACCGAACCGAACTGTTTTGAACTGAACCGAACTGTTTCAGTTCAGTTCTAGAACTGTTGGTAATGGTTCAGTTTTTTTTGGTTTGGTTCGGTTCAGTTCAGCAGTTCGGTTCGGTTTTTTGGTTTTTTTGCCCACCCCTAACCACATGTTTATGTGGCTTTAAACAACATCCCTAATCCCTATCTACCCAAAACAAAGCTTAAATTTTATTACCTTTAATCTCCATCTCCCAATACACACTAAATCGATGCAACACTTTGGTCAATGTCTGCAGCCACATTTTACACCCTCCAACAATTTCCATTTTAACGTTCCTTTCTTCAAAATGTAGCAACATAGCCTGCCAAAGTCTCACGTTTGACCATAAATTTTGAACTGCCAGGCTGTATGAATAAGATTTGAAATATCAAATTTCTTTCTTCTTTTATTTTCCAGTTTTTCATTTATTCTTTTTATGGGGTCTTGAGGGCTATACAAATGGTGTTTAGGGTTTGATTTAGGTACACTACAAACACTTTGTTATATATCCTCTCCCTCCTCTATCCCAAATCTTTCAATTTTTTTTTATTTCTTTGCTTATTTTCTGAATTTATAATTTCAAATTCTTCGCAAATATATATTTAACAAATAACAAATTTATTTATAATCATTATTACTATACTATTGAAAGTTCAAATTTTATTTCATTTTGCTTATACACATTTTATAGATATTATATTGGATTTCCGATTAGAGAGATGAAAAATAGTGTTGATCATTCAGTTGGCCAAGGTGAAGAGTTTTCAAAGTGTAAAATATAAACTTTGCCACTTATTTTGCTATACTATGAGCTAAATGTTATCTAACTCCAATAATTATAATTTTATGACGATGTTGTTGATATGATATTTGTTAACAACACATCCAAACTGCATAAACCGGACGAAGTTGGTTTTAACCCAACTTGTGAGGGTAGATTGAAGAGAACTAACTTCGTGCAGTTTATGCAATTTTACATGTGTATTTTTGCAGTGTCTTGATCTACGCCAATCTAGACAAGTTCCCATCTCCCTTTCAACCATTTCAAGATGGAAGTGTTGAACCACTTGGGGGGAAATTGTAACTCATGCTACTTTCAATTGCTTATTTTTTTTATATTGAGTTGCGTGGACAATGGAAAAATGGAAATACTTTTATTTTTCCAATTATTTTTGGGTTTGTGTATAGGGAAGGAAAAACAATGGATTCTTAGTCCTTAGATGAATAAGTGTATTGAGGTTTTAAAGGGAAATAAATTCTTGGTGGGATAAAAGAAGAGGAAGATTAATATAGTTTTAAAGATTTTTGTAGTAGAAAGTGCTGAGGGATTGTTGGTGCATATGCATATGCTACATTGCTACCACCTTATTCCTTCACTTAATACATGTTATAGACGGTACTGGTTATGCTTCCTTTTCTTCAAATTAAACTATGTTTTGTTTTGTCGACTAATTCCAACTAGATTAATGTTTCTTTGATTATCATTTATGAACATAATAACCTAGTTTTAAAGTTGTTATTACATACAGAAATCTATAAATGTCGCACTTAATTTGATACCGTTTTGCAACTGTTGACTAAATTTCTATTAATATTGTAGACCTCGTTAATTTTTTTTTTTTTGACAAGTTGTAGACCTCATTAATGTAAAAGACTAAACATGGATGAAAATCTTGAATGTATGATTTTGGTTCCCACTTCATTTATTATTTTTTGGAAAGAATGTTTATAGCATTTCATTTATAATCAAGTGTTAAATACTAGTTGGAACATCAATGAAAATATTTGAGTTAGCTAAACATGTGTTGTCTTTGCTAAAACATGAATGAACTCATTGGTTTGTCTCCGACTAAACTCAACCGTTTCACAATATAAACTACACCATCACTTACATTCATACAACACAACGTACTTCCATTGTTAAAATAATTGACCACTTTTTTCAGCCAAGCTCAAAATCAACAAGATCAAATTGTAACACATCAATCCAATAAATTACATGAGGGAGGTCTAAAACTTCCTCAACTTCCACACTACACAATTGAACCACATTTTTTTACCAAGTACAAGTCGGCTTTGCATCACAAATCTACACATCAAGTCTTACCCAATTTCATTGTGCTAAGAAAGACGCATCAATACTACATTTGTACCTTTCGTTCGTTGGTCGTTCCCATATAATGATATCATGAACACACTTGCTAAAACTTGCTCATGCTCTGACGCTATTGCTACCAGTTGCGCTCGTGTTGTGTTGATGGGTGATGCACGTTGCCGTATTCCAATCATCAAGTTCTTGTGTTTCCAAATACTCCACATAATAACTGCCATTCTAGCAGTTTTGTGATCATTTAACTGTTGTAACTTGTCACAAAAAAAAAAAAGGATGTTTACGCTCACATAACTATTTGGTTAGCCTTTGAACTCAGGAAACTAAAAACTAATAAACCAGTTTGAACTACACTTAAAAATTGAATATAGTCGCCACCTACAACAAATACTCCAGGTATATCCCCACGGGCCACAAGTTAGGCAATTTGGAACTAGTATTAGTCTAATCCTCGTGTAGCAAAATACAACTAATATTTTTCTGGGTTGAGTTATTTTTGTGAACTTTGTCAACACCGTGTTGGTCCTTTTTTCTCGTATATCTTTTAAATGCAACTCAGATGATAAGTTTTATGGACATTAGTATGCAGGGATCGATGTTTGAATCCTGAGTTTCTCATGTCTATATTTATGGTGTGTGTGAGTTTAACCACTAAGTTATTTGACAAAAAAAAATTGATTTCTCATTTTTTTTTATTCTTGAGTAGAATTGATCTTGATTATAGAATTGATTTTACTTAAAACTAAAAATTAGAGTTTTTGATTCTAGAATTAATTTTACTCCTAATACTCAAATTTATTGTTCAACTCATTTTAACCATAATCAATTCACTCAATCATTTTTTATCAACAGAGAACCAACGACGCTTTTTATGAAAATAAAAGACACATTCTTTATCTCTTTGACAAATCGAGGAAATAGATTTTAAGACTAACTATCAACAATGGATAGATTCAAGAAGTAAGAGATTTGGTTTCCTTATGCAGATGGTCAGGGATTCTTCCTTACTCGTGCATATGAAAAAAAATCCAGTTGAAAGAAAAAAAACACCTTATGTGTTGCACATAACTTCAACAAAGATTAATCATTATTAAACGACGATGAAAACTGCGTACTAATAACATAGTAAACAAAAAAAATTGTAAGAGTAACTGAAAATTAAGTGTTATGATCAAATGAACCGTGTCTTTATCAAATGATTCCTCATCCCTCTTTTTTAAAAAAGATTTGTCATCCTTATGAAGAAAATATGAGAAGAATAATTAGTTTATTTTATTTTGAAAGGTATGGTGTATTGGCCTGGCCTGCAACCGCGTGCAATAAAATTAACTTATCAAAAGATGTCTCTCCATAGTAAAGATGCTTTCTTTTCTGTATACATAAATAAAAATGTTTCATCAACAAAGGAAAATTTGGTTTCTTCTCCATAATAATAATAATAATAATAATAATAATAATAATAATAATTTCTTGATCAATTTTTCGAGAACTGATAAGGAAGATATATTATATATACCTTCATGAAAGGTGAAAAAGAAACATCAATTTTATTTTTTTTATTTTTTTGAGGGGAGAAACATCAATTTTATTGAAAATTACAATAATATTTACTATATAATCTAACAAATTTAAACTAGAGCTCAAAATAAAAATAATTAAAAGTATAAATAATGAAAAATTCCTTATATTAATTAAATTAATTAATAATGACTCTGCCGTGTAATTTGCAAAATGAAAACATGATACCAGGTCCCACCTTAAGAATATGATGAGTTTACCCAGCCTGGCAGCACATTCTTCATTTGACCATGCACAAAGCTCCTCTCCTATGATTTGGATGATTGGATCCTTTTTTCTACTATGTGAATTGCACTATAGTTCAAATAAAATATTAACATCATACAACTTTATCACTTTTTTTATGAATCCGGTGTTTACTACATTAGAAACAAAATTCTTCATTGATAACTATAATTTCTTGATACTCCCTTAAAAAAAACTACTGTAATTTGGAGGTTATATTCAAACTCAAAACTGTTAATTAAACAAAGAAAAAAAAGTTCATATCGAGTAGGATTACAAAAGTGCTAAAGTTATCCTTCAAGAGAAGTAACAAGAAAGATTTACCAAAATAAAAATTTTGCATTCTCATAACTAGATTTAAACTCGAAAAACACTCGAACTTAAGACCTAACTCATATTATCTCGTCATAGAACATTTTGTTAATAACTATGTTACATGTAGGAAATACCCCCTATCTTGTAATAGTGAGTAATATTCGTGAGAAAATCTTTTAAGTACATGAAGTAAGTTCTCCATTTTAGAACAAATTTCTTCCATGAGTCATAGATTGAATTCAATACTATTTGGTTAAAGTGTATGAATCTCTTATCACTCGAACGAGTTATTATTCTAAGTAACACTTTTAGCATCTGTGTTTTTTTTTTGTCAAATAACATAATAACTAAACCCACGCACTATAAAGGTGGAGAAGTATAGAATTCAAACTCTATCCCTCGACATATCAATATCCATAAAGCTACCATCAAAGTTGCATTTATATTGGACATATCCATATGTTTTCTAATTAAATTTTAGCATACGAATTTGTGATTAAACTAAGAAAAATGTTAACTAGTGCCCCTGAGACACTGGTTAAGGACTTTAAATGGTAACTTTTATAAAAGTTTGTGTAATAAAGTGTATTGAAAATTGAAAACTTTGACTTTTTAAAGAATCATTACTTAATTTAGAATGCTTAAAGAGTGCACCGGAGACACTCGTTAACAAGACCGTTAATTTAAAACTGAAAATTTTAAGAGAGAACAAAAAATCACTTTATCATTCCACCACACTAATAATCAAATTTCAATTTTAATGTTATGGTGTATTGGATGCTATATACGCGGCGCCTAATAAGGTAGGTGCATTAATAACAACACTCCTAAGTCTACAACTGTCTAATAAATTATTTGTATCCACATGCACTTGTTGGCCATGTCTTAAACCAGTTGGTTAATTAACAAGGACACCCCCAATAAAAGACAAAACACTACATTTTTCAACATAAAACAGCATCTACTTTAATAATCTTCATTAAATTCCCCCTGTTAATTTTTCATTTATTTAACCATACTAGTTAAATCTATAGTACTAGTACTTCATTAGTTCATTTGAAGCTCAAACTTAAACTACACTCATTGTGCTTCAAAAATTGTGTTTTTAACTGCTCAAAAAATGTTTCTTTCCATGACAAATCTATGCATTGTATCACAACAATCAACATAAACACCACCTTCTAAGATCCTTAGACAGGATATAAGAATAAAAAAGTGCTTTTATTAAATTTTACAACTCAATGCCAATGCCTTCATGCATAACACAACTCATACAGAATGATAATGTAAATTGAGCTCAGAACATCAAATTCACGCACAGACAGAGGTACATATTATATAATAATGTATATGATAAAATTATAATTGTTCCGGATTGAGCAAAGACCATCTAAAATTGGGCGTCTACAAAGTAAATCCAACGCACGCAGAGCTTCTGAAAAGCCAGAAGCTCTGCATACAATCATGTGATCAATCAGACAGAAATCCGCAAATCATAACAAGCTAGTGTCACAAATCATAAGCAATGTATGCGTTTACATTTCCCTCATTTTCCAAATCAGATCACTCACTAACTTAAGCTTCAGAGTGCTTACAGATACACTATCCCTACGAGACCTAGCAACACCGTCCGTCGGAGTGCTTGCAGATTCACTATCATTGTGAGAGACCTAGCACCATTGTCCTCCACCGCGCTCTCTTCTTTCTTTCGACCATCCCTCAAGATCCACCTCAGACCAATAATTATAAATCTTACTATCATGTCCTAATGAAAATATGAAAAATTTATATATAAAAAAAGGACCGATTAAAAGAAATTTTACATTTTTATCAAACCCAGAAACAAAAATTACAATTATAATCCTTAACAAACCCCAAGAACAACAACAAGAACAAAGATCAATTAATCTGATCACATCTTCTTCTGATCTCACCCTTCCTGCCAGTCTTAACACCCAAAAGACTAAGCTTCTGCATTGAACTAGCAAAGACCTTAAAGAAATAATCTTGATCCTTAGCAAATCTTTCCACAAAAGGCTTTGTTGAAGGGTCACTAAACAACCCATGATCTGATTTCAAAACCCCTAAACCTTTAGGTAAATTCTGAAAATAAACATTATCAAACTTATTTGGTGTCATAATATCATTAAAAACAGACAAAGTTGGATTCTTCTTATAATCACCACAAGCCTTCTTTAACCCTTCAACGAATCTAGGATTATAACCTGAACCCGAAGAATTGTTGTATATATCTGCACTAATTTCACTACAATGTGAAAATCCAACTGTATGAGCACCAGATAAAGCAACCATTTCTTCAACTGTAAAACCCCGTTTCGCGAATATTGCTATTATTTGTGACATTGTCATTGACGGCTTTGGGAGAAAGCCGTCAACGGCAGTTGACACAGAACCTCGGCCGTCGCGACGGCCGAGGTAAACATTGAAATGAGGACCACCAAGCATGATAAGAAGGTCACGTGTAGCTGTAACAAGAATGTCTGAGCAAGAGACAGTGTTGGGACAGGACAGTTCAAGGGCGGTTTTGATACGTACGATGAGGTCAAAGGAGTCTCCTGGGAGAGAGAGGTTGATGTCATTGTCACGTTCAGCTTTGTTGAAGGGGGTTGAGGAGAGGAGGACGGAGGCGTCGCAGCCGTTAGGGAGGAGGCAGTCGTGGAGGAAGATACGGAGGGTTGCTGCGGCGGTGGTTGGAGATTGGATCTGTTTTGAGGTTACTGTTTGTTGAATGATTTGTTCGAATTGTGGACATGTTTGTTTGTAGTAATCTAAGGTTAGTTTTGATTCGGAGAGGTTAAGGTTAATGAAGATGTTGAAGAAGAAGAAGAACAATGACAACAACGTTGTTGTTGTTTTTGATGTTGTTGCCATTGTTGTTTTTTTGGGGGTTTGAAAAGTGAAGGGGAGTGAAGAAAAATGAGGATGAGGGGCTTTTGTTGAAGAGAGGAAGGGACACGTGGCGGAGTGTGGTGCGTTGATCACGGGATTTGTGCTTTGTGTTAGATTGAGATTGATGAAAGTGTGGGATGGAGCTGGAGTAGGGCTGTAACTTGGTTTGAGGTTTGGGTTGGCATGTTATTGAAAATGGTTTGGTAGCATTGAGGAGACATATTTCCTTTTAGAAAATGGACATCCTTAGTGATTGTCCTAATAACATTGTTTAAAAAATTTACAAAAACAAATTTATTTTATAAATACAAGTCAAATATTTATAAAATTTATGATTATACAATTTTTAATGTAAAATTTATTATTTTGTATGTTTAAACAATGTCCTAGAAATATTTGTTAAAATTTTGTTAAAAAATTGATTTACTAATCTTGTGGATTGTTCAACCTTTGAAATAAGTCGATTGAAATTACACTCTAGTTTAAAAAACAATGATTTAAATTTTTAGCGATTTGGAGTTATGATTCCATAAAACAAATGAGCCCCTAAAACAATCACTTTTTTTAAAAAAAATCTTTCTCTTTTAGTTGGCAAATGGAAAAGAAAATTGATGATTAATAATTATTATGGTATTATTTTGTTTTATAGTAGACAAAGTGACAAGCATCCTAAAACTTAAGCTTGAATTTCCTCCGTTATCTATCATTTAATTACTGTCAATTTATAAAATAGATAGACACAAATGATAGATAAGTGAAACTCATTTTATTGAGTGGACTCCACTAATAGGTTTCATTAATCTTCGACTTGTATGTGTCTCTATCATAAATAAACAATCAATGAAGGGTAGATAAAGAAAAAATAAATTTGAGCTCATGAAACTCACCCACAAAATTGTGAGGCATCAAATTCAAATAAAAAAGAATGTGTCTAATATACCAATATTGACATTGTGAGTTAAGTATAACAAACTATGCTATATTATGATAAAAGAAGTGATATTTGAACAAACTAAATGTGACAACTTGTGAGACATTGTATACATAACATAAGTGTTAGTTTAATTAGAGGAAAGGGAAAAAAATTATTATTACACTTAACAATCATATAAAAATCAGACAAATTTTGGGTTGTTAAAATAATTTTTACAATGGATAGACTGTGATGACAATTAATGACAATGGATGGAGAATTAAATCTTACGCTTAATTAAGGAGCATAAATATTAAATGTATTCTTTGTTGTTTTATTTGGTGCACTTCTTAAATCAAAGAGTAAGATCGGATTGAAAATTTTATTATAATTTTCATGTTTTTTTAGAGGGAGAATTTTCATGCAATTAGTAATTTTATTTTTTTTATTTATATAATTAAGTGTATGTGCACCGACGTCCCCTAAAAAAGTATATGTGCACCGACATATATAATCCAGAGAGGGAAAAATATCCTCCTCTATTTATTTGTAACACTTGACTATTTTATATTACTTTTTCAAGAGATTTGAACAAGACAAAAAAAATAGATAAAAGACTCAAGTGTTAGAACAAATAAGAGAAAGAATTTTTGAAGTAATTTTGCCTTATTTTTAAATGTCATTTTAGAATAGTACATTTAAATTAAGAAAATTGATTATAAATATGTCTACTCGAATTTTTCAAAATATCATTTTTTAAATATTTTTTTATTATAAATAATCAAATATATTAATGATTAAAGTTGTACAGTGACGTATGTATATGTATGGTGAAATGTATAATGGAGTAGCATGTTAGAGGCGTGGACACTAATTTGATAATTATCTTTATTATGTTACCTATTGTGGTGGTTTAAATCAAGGAGAGTTAATTGTATTCAATAGCATCATATTCATTTAGGTTTTGAGGGATCATAATATTATATAGATTGCTCTAGAATTCTTGGTCGGATTTTGGAGAGAGCCTAATTTTAAGGCTTGTGAACTTGTTGTTTGTCTTTGTATTTTGATTTAATCTAATGGATAACAAAATGGGCTGTACTCATCGGATCGGTCCGCTTAACCCGTCTTTTTTAGTTTAGTGGGTTGAGATTTTGAACTTATCGTTAATAGGGTGCCCGTTCCACTTGACCCGCTAAAAAGCATGTCAGTGACGGAGCGGGTCGGGTTGACCTGTTGGGTTGATATATTAAAAAGAAACTCTCCTTTTCACTTCTTTTTATTTATAAAGTCACAATCAATTTTTCAATTTTCTCCTCGATATAGTAGAGAAAAAAATTCAATTAATTTTATCACTTTTGTTTCATGATTTTAGCCTCATATTTTTAACAGTTAGTCAATTAATAACTCACGAAGTTTTTATTTTGAATGTCTTATTAATTTATTATAGATTTTTAGATGATATAATTTATATGTTTGAATGATTATTTTCTTATTTTTAGTGGAGTCAATAGTTATATATTTAGATTTCCTTAATTTGGCTTTAAATTTATATATTTTTACATTGTTTATGTGAAGTTTTTTTATTAATATTTCGTTAGAAAAAACATTGGCGGGTCAACACGCCATAAAACGGGGCGGGGTGAGATTTTCAACCCTACATCTCTAGTTGGCCCGCTCCGCTCCGCCCCGCCTATTTTTAGACGGGTTATTGATGGGCCAGGATGGGCGTTGACCCATTTTGCCATCCCTAATCTAATCCTTGTGACTAATGAGTTTAATATGCATACTTGTTTTATTACTAAAATATTTTTTATTTGAAATGTTATTTATTTATACTTAATGAGTTAGGTTTAAATAGCAAGGGAATTTATTTATGTGACTGATGAATTTTTCTAAGTAAGAGTGTTGATTTGCAAGAGAAAATACAAAACAATAAAAAGCTTCCATTATTTATCATTATTCACAACATTCAAAAGGAAATGCCAAAATTAACAAAGGAGATACTATAAAGGTTCATAAGAGCATAAGAATGTGATCAAATCTTGATTTATTACAACATATAAGACTCACTTTTATTATGCAGCTAAAAATACTTCAAGGAAAATCATAAGCTCCCAAACCATACAGCTTAATCTTTCCAGCATCATTCATGAAGTTAGCAAGTTTTGAAGTGTATGAAGATCCCTTAATAGCTTTGTAATCCTTCCACCAACTCATATAGCTACTTTTCTCCAAGAAAATCTCAGGGGACACAGCATAATCCTTAAGCAAACCATAAACATAGTCCTCAAATTCAACCAATTTATTCAATACCTCTTCTTTGTCTTTCACAGCCTTCAACTCATTGCATGCAACTATAGCCTCTTCAACATGTGCCCAAAAGCAAGAATCTATAGTCAAAATCACTTCCACATTCTTCCTACTTGTACTATTTAATTCATTTTCGGCTTTTGATGACTCTTCTACCAACCATTCCTCCAAAGTTTTGAAGTGTTTGGATCTTTGTTTATTGACATAATCTTTATCACCATCTCTATAGTATTGAGCAATAGCTAGTGGTTCAACCATTCTTCTATATGTAGTTCCACCGAAGAGCCAGCGAGTACGAAATGCAGCGCCTTCTCTTTGAGGCTTCAGTTCAGCTTCTTCAACCATCTTTTCCCAATAAATTGTGAGCTTTTTATGAAAGTTAACAACATCAATATCAGATGATTTGTTCATGTTTTTGTAGCTGTCATAGTACCCTATGTGAAGATTTTTTGTTTTCTTTTTGTACCATTCAAGTTGCGCCATATGTCGCTTCATTTCATTCAATTTCTTGGATGGTTCAAATGATAACTTCTTTTGAATGATGAGGTCTTTTTCTAGCTTTTTTATCTTTGTTTCTAGAACATTGATATCAATGTCATGCTCTTTCTGCAGTCAATTTAGAAATGAGGTCAGAAAAAATATGAGTTTACTAGTAGTAGTATGATTGCATATAATACAAGTCTATGAGTCAATTTACATAAACTTCTCTAGAACCAATAATAGGAAAAACTAAAACTAATATTGTACTAATCATAAGCATTTTATACAACAACTTCTTGTCAAGGTTTTATCATGATTGATGTTAAAATCAGTCGCACCACGATCGAGATAATCCCGGTCAAATACAACGAAGAAGGTTAAAGAGCATATCTAACTTTTATTAACATTCATAATCTTATCATGACTTTTCAGTAAGCGAAGAATCACAATTGACTTATTTGAGGTTATATACTGACATAAGCACTTGATATATACATTAGTTGTTTTCAACTTATGACCATAAGCTCTTAAGGATAGTTATGAAAACAGTCTGACTTTATTTTATCTTTTGTTATCGAAAGAACTTACACATAAGCACTTATAAGATAGGCGCTTATGCTATAACCACTTAATTAAATTGTTTATCTAAACATACTCCTAATTAACAAGCTCCAATGAACTACTTGAAGTTAAACAAACTAACCTAATGTGGTTTAATTAAATGATTCTAACTGTTCAAGCAAAAGTTAGAAGAATTTCACATACCAGAATGTTTGGTGTCAAACCTAGTGCTTGCAACTGCAAACTGATACCAATCACAAGTGAATCTGAATGAGTCCCGTCTCCAGCCGGCATAGAAACATCCTTAAAAAATGCTTTACGTCTGAGATTGTCGACTATATTTCCGTACTCATCTAATTTGAATCCTTGATTTTGACCATGCATTTTGCTTAATGTCACTATTATTTCCAAATTTGATTCAGGATTCTCAAAACAAGTAGAATCTGAATCAGAACAAAAGAGAAATGTTCCAAAAGGCATGTAGTTTGTGACGAATAGCCTTGGAAGAGGATCATTGCAAGAAATAACATTAATAAAGCAAGAATTCCAATTAGAACTACGTGATATGGCTTGTTGCAATTTCTTGTCACCAACAAGAGGTGAACCAAATGTGATGCATAGTGGACGATTCTTTGTTGAACCAATGTTATCTAACAGTGATATTGTGAAGAGTGAAGCTATTGATCCTCCAAGACCTTTTCCAGTAACAATCAATGGAGTTACTGGATTTGCACCTAAAATCTGCATTAAGATTGTTGCATTAGGATTTAGATATGAAGAACAATATATGCCTAGAAGCTAGGAATATGCATATGAGTACAATATCTTTAAGAAAAAATTTAATCTATATAATTGTTACAAGATGACTGTGTTTGGATAAACAACTTAATTCAGCACTTTTAACAATAAAAGATAAAATAAAGTCAATTTTTACATATAAGATATAAGTTGTTTTCCTAAGCGGTCTTGGAAAGATTATGGAAATAAGTTGAAAATAACTTATGGACATGTCGTAAGGTGTTTCCATATAAGCTCTCTCATGTTTATGTCATCAGTAAATAAGCTTACACAAGTTATTCATTGGATTAAACACTATTTTAAGGCATATAAATATGCAGATTTCAAATCACTTGTTTCTCCAAAAGGAACTAGATTTGAAAAATGAAAACAGCAACATACAAATACCACCATTATTACTCATATGCATAACAAATGAAATGGATTCGTTGTAGTTGGGATACCCTTGCACTCACGCATTTAGTGTATTGGTAACCATTGGATTAAGATCAGACAAACGATCAAACGACTACATAGAATCTAAATCTCTTTACTCTTTGCTTTCGGACCAAAGATCAAATAATCACTGACGTACTGAGTGCGTGAATTCAGGGTATCCTGACCACATAGAATCAGGGCCGATTATGATGGTGTGCAAGAAGACCAACAACACATGACCTCGACATTTTGAGGCCCAAATTTAGAGTTAAATATAATTTCTAGGATCCAACAACACTTTCCTTTTATTAGGGGTCCAATTTTTAAAATTAACAGGACCTCTAAAGTGTTTAAGATAGCCCTCCATAGAATCTAACTCCCTTTACTTTTTGCTTTCTATTTTTTGAAATTGCAAAGCTAAGAAATTTGATATTTTGGTGATTAAGACTAATTGGAAAGTTAAACAACTCAATTCAAAAGAGTGTTATTAACCATGAATCCTTAACCATTTTACACAAAAATCACTAAATTTGAAAGAAACTGGCAACTTTTTTTAATTCAGATCAAAATTCAATTAGAATCAGAAGCTCAAAAAAGCAATCAAAAACAAAAAAGTGGAAATACCTTAGATTTCAACTCATCAAGGTTCTGAAGATTATCACAAAAGAGTGAAACAGCAGTGTTATTAAGAGAGAAAGAAGGGTTCTTCTTAGAGCATAAAAACTCAAACTGAAGAAAATTCTTCTCTTTGAGATCAGAAGATGAAACCAAATCACTTTGATCTTTGGTAAAATCTTTGGTAGCTTCAAAGGCTATAATAGTCAAATTAGAATTTTGTTCTTCATAAACATTCCAACTCAATCCAACACCATCATTTGTAACTATGTGTTCATAACTAGATGAGATAACATTCCATGTTTTTTTAAGGATTTGATAGCTTGTCACAAATGATGCATGCTCAATTCCACTGCTAAATCTGCAACCATAATCGAAATACAAAATTAACTAAATAAAATAAAAGTGTTTTGCAATATAAATCAGTAATAATGGTTATTATTACATACAGTTTAAGTTGTTCCATGGTGCTAGGAAGATTATGTTATGTGATGAATTGAGTTATTGGAAATATGGGATGGTATATTATATGGTTAATGGAAGACAATAAGTATAGTCTTTTTTTCCTCAAAAAAAAAAGAAGTATATAGTCTTTGGAAAATTGATGTCATTGCAAGTGCAAGTGCAATTGCTAAGAAGGGTAGTAATATGTGTGAAGTCAACCAAGCGTGTGTACTTTTTTTAATAGTAAAGTACTTAGGACAGAGGTGAATGGTTTGAGACAATATTGGACATAGGGATATATAGAAATAATAAATAATATTAAAATAAATGAAATGAAAGGCAAGATATTTTTTATAAAATTATTTTGTCTTTAATAAAAAGTTGGATATGGGCCATTTTGGTCTAGTGGTGTTTGAAATTGTGTAGAAACTAAAAAAAAGGGAGGTTGTTTTCACACCTCCCTCAATGCTACAAAATTTCTCCTTTTCTTATAAAAATTCCTTTATTGAAATTATTCTTTTAAGTATATTAAATTTAGGAGGGCGGATGCTACCGTGGGAAAGAGAATTAGGTCTCCTATGGTACATTAGTCATTTTTTTCTTAAAGCAAGTTAATATAGGCCATGCGATTTAATCAACGGTTATCAAGTGTGGAAAAATATAATGGACTGTCTACACCAAATTTTTTTCTTTTCTCTTTTACACTTTTATATTTTTGTTTAGATCTGGAATACACGATTTTTATCATAGACTGCCTACACCATATTTTTTTCTTTTCTCTTTTACACTCTTATATTTTTGATTAGATCTGAAATTTTTTTCTTTTCTTGATCTGGAAACAATTGGTCGGATTTTCTCGCTCGCGCGCATCCGCGTGCGCGCGCGACCGTATTATAAGAGTGACTTAGAAGTTGAATTTTTTCACGATTTTTTGCAGGCATGTTTAGGACATAAAAACAACATCACACACAAAAAACGAGAATTTTCCGACAAGGGACGGATTAAATATGAATTTTTTACGCGCCAAAAACTCAAGAACGCGAAACAACAAAACATGCACCTAGAAAACGAATTTTGAGCTGGTTTTTTGCAGATCCTCTATATGTATTTTTATAGAGGTGGCTGCAAAAAACCAGCTCAAAATTCGTTTTCTAGGTGCATGTTTTGTTGTTTCGCGATCTTGAGTTTTTGGAGCGTAAAAAATTCATATTTAATCCATCCCTTGTCAGAAAATTCTCGTTTTTTGTGGGCGATGTTGTTTTTATGTCCTAAACATGCCTGCAAAAAATCGTGAAAAAATTCAACTTCTAAGTCACTCTTATAATACGGTCGCGCGCGCGCAAGCGGATGCGCGCGAGCGAGAAAATCCGACCAATTGTTTCCAGATCAAGAAAAGAAAAAAATTTCAGATCTAAACAAAAATATAAGAGTGTAAAAGAGAAAAGAAAAAAATATGGTGTAGGCAGTCTATGATAAAAATCGTGTATTCCAGATCTAAACAAAAATATAAGAGTGTAAAAGAGAAAAGAAAAAAATTTGGTGTAGACAGTCCATTATATTTTTCCACACTTGATAACCGTTGATTAAATCACATGGCCTATATTAACTTGCTTTAAGAAAAAAATGACTAATGTACCATAGGAGACCTAATTCTCTCTCCCACGGTAGCATCCACCATTTAGGAGTGTGCAAGACTCAATCCAACCCAAAGACTCCTTTAGACACAATAGTTTCGAGTTACAACAAACTGGTCTTGTCCCACGCAAAAATTTGAGCAAAAGAATTGTCTCAACTAACTTCTGGTTAGGAATGACCCGAGTTAACCATCATGTTATTTAGACTATCTTTAGTCCTTACAGTTAAATTGTTTGAAAATGTTTTGAGAATAGAAGAAAACCTACTTCTTTAATAAGTCTTATCATTAGAACTATTTTAAAATTTTAATAGTTGTATTTATACATATACAATTTTATTTTTTAGTGCATGATGCACTATACCCAAATTTCTTATAGATGATGATTCTTATAGATGATGACAACGAACTATATTAAAATTTTAGTAGTTGTATTTGTACATATACAATTTTATTTTTTACTGCATGATGCACTATGCCCAAATTTATTATAGATGATGACAACTATAGAAAACTTGCATTGGAGTAATCATGACATGATAAAGGGTGAACTAAAACTTAGTATGCATCAACTATAAAACCAACCTACAAAAAAAAAAAAACTCAAGCATTGAAATCATTCATAAACAAATCACAAGCATTAAATAATTAATATTTTATGTCATTAATTTTTGTATCACTTTGTATTTTTGTTAAAATGTAATTTGTTGTTTATTGTTATGTATTATTTTGTATTCCATTAAACAATGTAGTTTTTTATGTATTATTGTTGTGTATTTTGCATCTTTTTTAATTTGATATATTTACTATTACTTACAATTTGTTTAATTTTTTTTGACAAAATTTTGTTTAGGAAAAACTTATTATAATAATAGTTTTACTTTAATAATTAATATTTTTATGCATCTTAATCAAAATAGTTAAATGAATATTAATTTTGAATCAAAACTAATTAAAAATATAAAATATAAACATGTGGGGTCAAGTTTGAGTTTTTTTTAGGGAAAGTTTGAGTTCTTTATAAACAATCACTATTTAAGAAAAAACTACATAGATCAACTATGGATTGTTTAAATCTACACGACAATTTGACTCCACAAAAAATAACTTAGTTTATCCACTTTAGTCTACCCCATTAAAGATGGGTCAATAGTGTATAGTTACGACCCTAGTGGATGTTATGATATATCAGAGTTTTGTTTGCATAATAAAGTTGGATACTCATGAATAATAGTACATTTGTAACCCATTTTGGGTTGGCCTAACAGTTGGCTTGGTACCTTGGATTATGCTCCTCTCAAGATTTCAGGTTTGATTTCCCCTAGCGTCAATTTCGATGGGCTAAGTCCATACAGAGCATCTCTGACTTTAAATGAGACCCCCGCAAGTGGGCGGTGGGATTGAACCCCTCGGATTAGTCGGCTCTTGGACTGGATACCGAATTTTCAAAATAATAATAATAATAATAATAATAATAATAATAATAATAATAATAATAATAATAACAATAATACATTTGTAGCAATAATAATGTTACTTTTTTATACAATCAGTCACAAACTTACTTCATTGAAAAAATCTACATATCTAAAATATAATTCGTAATAGTAAGAAAAGTTGAAAAAAAAAAATACTTTACATATAGCTCGGATCAACCTAGTCCCGTCTTGAATAAATTTATCTTAAGTTGACCCGTAAATTATTGAGTTTAGAGATGGGGGTAGGGTCTTCAAAATGGCCCGATCAATTTTAATTAGGACATTGTTAGGGTTGGTTATGACTCGTTCGCTCGTTCCAACTTGTTCCAAGATTGTTGGTCATCTTTTCGATACGATATTAGACACTAGACTGATTCGGATGTATACATTTAAATTTGATATACAAATACTCGTTTAAATTCTCTCCATTGAAAATTCTCTCAAGTTTTTTTAAGTGAAATCTCAACTATTAAACATGAGAGAGAAGGCGGGAATTAAATTACAAAGAATTTTAAGTGAATTTCAATCATCACACATGAGAGAGAATGTGAAAATTAAATTACAAAGAAAAATGATTGTTGTATTTTAATGGCGGAGATTGAAAACGGAGAAAACTTAAAGAAATTTTTTAATAGAGAGAATCTAAATTTCAAATACTCTAAAATTGGGGGTGTAAACTGTTGGAACAAAATGTATAAACAAGTCTCTTTTGAGTTTTGATGATAAAAATGTGTTAAAAAGAAAATGGGATACGCTAATACTTGTTCTAGTGTGCAGGACCATATGCTGAAAGTTATGTATCTAATAGTGGTTCAGAAAGAACAAGTTAAGAGCAAAGGAAAATATTGAAGCTTGTGTTGCAAGTCTGAAGACAATCAGCGTCTGAGGATCAGCATCTGAAGGTCAGCGTCTGAAGGTCAGCGTCTGATGATCAGCGTTTGAAGAACAGCGTTTGAAGAACAGCGTCTGAAAGTCAGCGTCTGAAGATCAGCGTCTGATGAACAGTGTCTGAAGACTGGGAGTCTGAAGTCTGCTGTCACTGTCAAAAGTACAAAGTGCTATGTAACATCCTCAGAAGTCAGAACCGCTGTCTGCAGCTTTGTCTCCTTAGACGAAACAGTTAATTCATTTTTAGCAAAGGATTCAAACGGCTCTTTTGGTAGGCATACCAAATCAAGGAACAAATCAATGCTGGATGAAGCTTCAATTCCAACGACTCTATTGATGACCTGGCATCTTCTCAACAGCTCTTTGTTCCTCTATAAAGGACTGAAGATTTGAAGAAGAAAAAACCAGACTCTGCAAATCTGAAAACAGCATTACTCTGCTAAATTTGAAAGTCATCAATAACTTAGAAATTCTTACAAACTTTCTTATCTTATAATTTCTTAAGTATAGAGTCTGAATCTGTGTTGTATTCTGTGAACACCACTGATAGTATATCAAGTGTTCAACTCAAACATATTCTTTTGTAAATCTGTTTGATTCAAAGTCTCTCGCCTGTGTGCTTGAGCAATCAGAAGTCTCTTACTTTGTGTTTGAGCATAGAAAGTCTCTTACTTTGTGTTTGAGCATAGAAAGTCTCTTACTTTGTGTTTGAGCATAGGAAGTCTCTTACTTTGTGTTTGAGCATTGGAAGTCTCTTACTTTGTGTTTGAGCATAGGAAGTCTCTTGCTTTATGCTTGGGCAATTGTAATCTTTGTGATTATAGTGAAAAATCTCTTGTAAGTGACAAGGGGACTGGACTACTTCCGGGTTGTGGAAGGAACCAGGATAATTGTTTGTGTCCTTCTCTCTCTCTCTCTCATTTACTTTATATCCGCTGCAAAACAACTCTGAAAATAGCTTCAGAATCTGATCAATATCAGACTCTGAACTAACCTAAGTTTTTTAGAAAGAAAAAGGCCAACACAATTCAACCCCCCTTCTTGTGTTTTTCTCACCTTCAGTTGGTATCAGAGCTCCGGTTCTGATATTCAATCACCTAACAGTGAGTCAGTCAAGATCCTGAGAAAAACATGTCTTCTGATGATTCTGGTGAATCCTCTCAAAGAAGTGGTGGTGCTTCTGTATCATATGATTATAATATAGATGACAAGCAATCGCATTCACACCATAGACCTCCTATGTTTACTGGTGACCTTGAAAAATTTTCATGGTGGAAAAGCAAGATGTATAGTCATATCATTGGAATAGATGATAGCCTTTGGGATATCATTGAAGATGGTATAACTATACCAATGGATGAAGAAGGAGTTGCCATAAACAGAAGAAGTCTTACTGATGCTTAGAGGAAGATCTACAAAAAGCATCATAAAGTAAGAGGAATCATTGTTGAGGCTTTACCTCATGATGGGTATCTTAAGTTGAGTGACAAATTTACTGCTAAAGCTATATTTACTTCCTTATGCTCAAGATATGAGGGCAATAAGAAAGTAAGAAAAGCTAAAGCAAATCTTCTGGTAAGCAGTATGAGCTGTTCAAGATGAAGGATGATGAAACCATTGATATAATGTTATCAAGGTTTCAGACTCTTGTGTCTGGACTTCAGATTCTGAAGAAAAGCTATACTACTGCTGACCATGTGAACAAGATTCTTAGGAGTCTACCTGCTAGATGGAGACCTAAGGTGACTGCTATAGTGGAAGCAAGAGATTTAAATACTCTAAGTATTGAAGATCTTGTCAGTTCTCTAAAGTGTCATGAGTTAGGACTCAATGAGGATGAACCTTCTAAGAAGACCAAATCTATAGCCTTGAGATCAAAAGGTAAAGCTGCAAAGGCTCTTAAAGCTGATGAATCTGATAAAGAATCTTCTGCTGATGGTTCTGAAAAAGATTCAGATGCTGAAGAGTTAGCCATGCTTTCCAAAAGATTTCACTATTTGGTTAAGAGAAGAAGTAAATCCTTCAACAAAAGCAGTGGCTCCAAAGGATCTGGTTCTAAGAAAGAAGATCAAAAAGGTTACTTCAACTGCAAGAAGACTGGACATTTTATTGCTGATTGTCCAGAGTTGCAAAAAGAAAAATCAAAAGAAAAATCAAAGAAGAGTAATTCAAAGACCAGAAGCTTCAACAACAAAATCAAGAAAAGTCTTATGGCAACATGGGATGATCTTGACAAAGAATCTGAATCTGGTAGTGATAATGAAGAAGAAGCCAACCTGGCTTTGGTGGCAACAGTGTCATCTGATGAGGAATCTGAATCAGAATCTGATGATGAAGATGAGATATATTCTAAATTCACCATGATCTGAACTTATTGATATTGTTGAAGAACTTATCAGTCACTATTATAAGAAGTCAAAAGAGCTAAAACTTTTAAAAGAAAAACTTGAGTGCCTGAATAAGGAAAGTGAGAAAGATCATCTTCTGATATCAGAACTTGAAGATAAAAATTTTGAACTTATGAAAGAACTAGCTGATAAGAAGGGAGATAAACCCTTGAGTGAGGAAGATTTAGCACTTGAAGAGTTTATCTTGACCAACATTGACAGAAGCAAGGTTGCATCTATGATTTATGGTGTTAAAAGGAACAATGGTGAAGGCATTGGCTTCACAGAAGATTTGCTAAGCAAACCTAAGAAAGCCAATATGTCATCTGATTCTGATTGTATTAAGAAAGGTCTGAAAGTTTGCTTTGTGTCAGGAACCGGCAAAACTGAAGTTCTTAACAAATCAGAACCTACGACTTCTGAATCCAAGATTCTGAACAAATCAGAATCAAAGACTCTTAAGTCCAAAGTTCTGAAGAAAACAGAACCAAAGTCTTCAAAGGTTCAGACTCTAAAAAGCTCAGAACGAAAGACTTTCAAGTCTCAGGTTCTGAAGAAATCTGAGTCAAGACCATTGAAAGCTCAGGTTCTGAAGAACTCAGTGTCTGATACTAACACTTATTCAAGATTAAAGGATTAATATCCAAGGTATCTGAACAAGTCTGAGTCTTATAACTCTAGACATAAGGTGCAACAAAAGACTAAACCTTTCAGAACTAACCAAAGAGGACCCATAAAGATATGGGTACCTAAGTCTGAAATTATTTATGTTGCAGATGTGCTTAAGAGTAAAAGAAAAGCAAAGATCATGGTACCTGGATAGTGGCTGCTCGCGTCACATGACAAGAGAAAAGTCTATGTTCCAAACCCTGACCATGAAAGAGGGAGGAACTGTGGGATTTGGAGGAAACCAGAAAGGCAAGACCATTGGTACTGAGCTAGTTGAGAGTTTTGCAGATATTCAGCTCTCAGAGGACACTTCAGAACCAGAACAGATTTCTGAGTCTGAAGAGAGTTCAGAAGCTGAAAATCTTCCAGAAGCTGAAAATTCTCCTGGTGCTGAAAAACTCTCAGAAGCTGACACTCCTCCTGAAGTTAATCAAGATCAAGATGTTTCTGAACAAAGTCTTAATGATTCTCAAGAAGCAAATCCATCCAGAAACACTTTCAAGTACAAGTCTTCACATCCTGAAGAGTTAATCATTGGAAACAAGGATAGTCCAAGAAAGACCAGATCAACATTCAGTCAGAATGACTCTTTGCTTGGATTACTGTCAATGATTGAACCTACAACAGTTGATGAAGCACTTGCAGATGATGGATGGATTGTGGCTATGCAAGAAGAACTCAATCAGTTTCAAAGAAATGATGTTTGGGATTTAGTTGCAAAAACAAATCACAAGAACATTATTGGAACAAAATGGGTATGCAGAAACAAACTGAATGAACAAGGAGAGGTAGTCAGAAACAAAGCCAGACTTGTTGCTCAAGGCTACAGTCAACAGGAAGGAATTGATTACATCGAAACATTTGCTCTAGTTGCAAGATTGGAAGCAATCAGGTTACTTCTTTCCTATGCAGTAAATCATAATATCATTTTATATCAAATGGATGTTAAGAGTGCTTTTTTAAATGGAGTCATTTTTGAAGAAGTGTATGTCAAACAACCTCCTGGTTTTGAAGATTTAAAACATCCAGATTTTGTTTTTAAGCTTAAGAAATCGTTGTATGGTATGAAACAAGCTCCCAGAGCTTGGTATGAGAGACTAAGTAATTTCTTACTTAAAAATGATTTTGTACGAGGACAAGTTGACAATACACTGTTCAGAAAGACACTTAAGAAAGACATCTTAATTGTTCAAATCTATGTTGATGATATTATATTTGGTTCTACTAATGCCACTCTTTGCAAGGAATTTTCTAAGTTAATGCAGGATGAATTTGAAATGAGCATGATGTGGGAATTGAAGTTCTTTCTTGGAATTCAAATCAATTAATGCAAAGATGGAGTGTATGTTCATCAATCAAAATATACAAAGGAGCTTCTGAAGAAGTTCAAACTTGAAAATTGTAAATTGATGACAACACCAATGCATCCAACCTGCAACTTAAGCAAAGAAGACACTGGCTCAAAGGTAGATCAGAAGCTCTACAGAGGTATGATTGGTTCTCTGTTATACTTAACAGCTTCTAGACAAGATATTTTATTTAGTGTATGCTTATGTGCAAGATTCCAATCAGATCCTAGAGAATCTCATATGACGGATGTCAAGAGAATCTTCAGGTATCTGAAGGGAACAACTAATCTTGGACTTCTTTATAAGAAATCCTTAGATTATAAGTTGGTTGGATTCTGTGATGCTGATTATGCTGGTGATAGGATTGAAAGAAAATCCACCAGTGGAAATTGTCGATTCCTTGGTGAGAATCTGATATCCTGGGCCAGCAAAAGACAATCAACTATTGCATTGTCAACAGCAGAAGCAGAATACATCTCAGCTGCAAGTTGTTGCACACAACTACTCTGGATGAAACATCAGTTGGAAGACTATCAGATTCATGAAAACAGCATTCCTATCTTTTGTGATAATACTGATGATATCTGTTTGTCTAAAAATCCTATTCTACATTCAAGAGCCAAACATATTGAAATTAAACATCATTTTATTAGTGATTATGTCCAGAAGGGTGTTTTGGATATTCAATTCATTGATACTGATCATCAGTGGGCTGATATATTTACAAAACCCCTAGCAGAAGATAGATTTGATTTTATTAAAAAGAATCTGAACATGCATTTCATCTCTGAAAAATCTGCTTGACTCAGAATAGAAACTGAGAATCTGAAGTACATCAGAAGCTAAGACTTATCAGACACTCACTTTGAGAGTATGAAGAACGTTCAGCTTCTCAAGACATCAGAATCTGAGTTTCAGAATCTGAATTTTTTTTGACTTCTGATAAAACTCATTGTTAGTGGACACTTTACACGTGGGCCACTAATGAGAGTGAATCTGAACAGTAGTCTGACACGTGGTCTGAAACTGGTAAGTAATAACTGCTGGGCAGTGATGAGTTAGTTATGAAAGTTGTACTTGACGCCCCCTAACGTCATTAATGTGCAGTTGTGTTTAATGTTTTTTTTCTGCTTCCTGTTTCTGAAATGTTTTAACAAAAACACTTGATCACTCTCACACTTTCACTGCACATTTTACACATTCAGTCTTCAAACCCAAAAACTCTTCCTTTTCAAAAAATTCCCTTTAGAACCTTAAAACCTTAATTCTTCAGAATCACATGGCTGGTTCATCATCTTCTTCTCAGAACTGGTCAAGGACTTCTGGTTCAGAAGTGAAGTGGTTGACAAAGAAGCAAGAAAGGAAGAAGCTCAGAAGGCTGCTGAGAATCCTGGGCTAAAAGGGAAATCAAGAGCAGAAATGGGTCTGAAAGAGTTCAGTGGTACTTGAAGAGACCAGTTAACCTGGCTGCTTACATCTTCAATCATCTCTGTACTTCCATCAGACAAAGCTTGAAAGGAAAGGTTCAAGTCCCATACACCAGACTGCTGTCTGAAATCTTTCATCAAGGGAAGCTTATTGAGATTCTGAAATATGGATTTCAGAACTCATTTCAAGGCAAGGCAGCTCTAAAAGCCTCTGGACTGTGAAGCTTTAAAACTGGACTGGGAGATCCTATGCTGAAGCACATGGTGGATCAGATGCAAGTTGAACTAGTTTCAAAAAGAGCTAGACAAGATGCTTTGGAAAGCAAGATTTAGGAGCTTAGTACAAAACAGGATGTCATGGCAGAACATCAAGTTCATATTATGTCAAGTCAGGAAGAAATAAAGTCTGGGATCAGTGCCATTTTGAAGCTTCTGAAGAAACCTCCTCAACCTTAGATTGCACACCCTAGTCTTTAAAATTTAACTTGTTTCTCTGATAGTTTGCTCTGATCCGTGTTAAAACTGTTTTGCTCTAAAAATTAATATGCTCTGAATAATTTTATCTCACATTTTAACTCTCTTTTGTCTTAAATTCTTTAATACTTTTTTGTTGATGACAAAAGGGGGAGTAAGTAACAAGTATTTCAGGCTCTGAGCCATGTCAGAATATAAGTTAATTTTTGAAAATTAATTAACTTAGGAGAACATCTTCTCATCTCTTAGCCTCTGATTAATTCTGTGAAAAATCACTCAGAAACATTTTGGATTTTTCACCTGTTTGATTTAAATTGAATTTAATTAACCTGGATAAAACTCATGGGGAGCTTACAAACCTCAGACCCTGAAGTCAACTTGTTAATTAAATTAACAACAATTTTCTGTTAATACTTGTGTTTGTCATCATCAAAAAGGGGGAGATTGTTGGAACAAAATGTATGAACAAGTCCCTTTTGAATTTTGATGATAACAAAGTGTTAAAAAGAAAATTGGATTCGCTAATACTTGTTCTAGTGTGCAGGACCATATGCTGAAAGTTATGTATCTAATAGTGGTTCAGAAAGAACAAGTTTAGAGCAAAGGAAAATATTGAAGCTTGTGTTGCAAGTCTGAAGACAATCAGCGTCTGAGGATCAGCATCTGAAGATCAGCGTCTGAAGGTCAGCGTCTGATGATCAGCGTCTGATGAACAACGTCTGAAGGTCAGCGTCTGAAAGTCAACGTCTGAAGATCAGCGTCTGATGAACAGTGTCTGAAGACTGGGAGTCTGAAGAACAGCGTCTGAAGACTGGGACTCTGAAGTCTGCCGTCATTGTCAAAAGTACAAAGTGCTCTACAACATCCTCAGAAGTCAGAACCGCTGTCTGCAACTTTGTCTCCTTAGACGAAACAGTTAATTCATTTTCAGCAAAGGATTCAAACGGCTCTTTTGGTAGGCATACCAAATCAAGGAACGAATTAATGCTGGATGAAGCTTCAATTCTAACGACTCTATTGATGACCTGGCATCTTCTCAACATCTCTTTGTTCCTCTATAAAGGACTGAAGATTTGAAGAAGAAAAAACCAGACTTTGCAAATCTGAAAACGCCATTACTCTGCTAAATTCGAAAGTCATCAATAACTTAGAAATTCTTACAAACTTTCTTATCTTAGAATTTCTTAAGTATAGAGTCTGAATCTGTGTTGTATTCTGTGAACACCACTGATAGTATATCAAGTGTTCAACTCAAACATATCCTTTTGTAAATCTGTTTGATTCAAAGTCTCTCGCCTGTGTGCTTGAGCAATCAGAAGTCTCTTACTTTGTGTTTGAGCATAGAAAGTCTCTTACTTTGTGTTTGAGCATAGAAAGTCTCTTACTTAGTGTTTGAGCATTTAGAAGTCTCTTACTTTGTGTTTGAGCATAGGAAGTCTCTTACTTTGTGTTTGAGCATTGGAAGTCTCTTACTTTGTGTTTGAGCATAGGAAGTCTCTTACTTTGTGCTTGAGCAATTGTAATCTTTGTGATTATAGTGAAAAATCTCTTGTAAGTGACAAGGGGACTGGACTACTTCCGGGTTGTGGAAGGAACCAGGATAATTGTTTGTGTCCTTCTCTCTCTCTCATTTACTTTATATCCGCTGCAAAACAACTCTGAAAATAGCTTCAGAATCTTATCAATATCAGACTCTGAACTAACCTAAGTTTTTGAGAAAGAAAAAGGCCAACACAATTCAACCCCCCCTTCTTGTGTTTTTCTCACCTTCATAAACAAGTCAAGCTAAGGTGAATAATTAAAACTTGAGTTTGACTCACCAAAAAAATGAATGAATTGAGTTTGACTCATTTATTCAAACGAGTCTAACTAATGTTTGGATTTGGCTTGTTAAAATGTACTTAAAGTACTTGTAAAAAAAAATTACTTAAAATTTGTTCTTGGATTGTTAAGCGCATTTATAACTAGCTTTTTTTTGTTGCAATTATTTATATTTTTCTTAAGTTAGAATCAAATTTTTTCACTTGAAGGTGTAGAATGAATTTACTTTTGAAGGCAAATACTAACAAGTGTCACTGAAAAAGGACATTTGTTAAGCAATTATAAAAGAAAATAATATTTTAAAAATTATGCATTGTACTTTTTAAAAGTGGAAAAAGTGTTATTTTCAAATAAAATTTATTTTTTTTGTGCTCCAGAAAAATTGATTAGCATGACCCATTTTTTAATAAGTTGAAAACAACTTATCCATATTTTGTTAATTTTAAAAAATTATATAGATATTTTATGGAGAAAGTGGAGACCATTCTTACAATATTCAATCCTGAAGGATCATATTTATTTAAATCACACTCATCAATTAAAAGTTACAATAGTTCTACCTAGGTGAAAGTAGTTTCATTTATTATACACTAGATCGTCTACCTGTGCTGCCGCACAGGTCATATACATTGAAAATGTAGTAGTTAAAAGCAAAATTATATATTGTATACCCAACTTAAAATCTTTATGTTATAATAACAATTACATTTATATTCGAAGTTTCTCATGTATACAAATTTCAAAAAAATTCTTTAAACATTACGATGTTAATATTTCTACAATAAGAAAAAGAGTAGTGCTAGCAACACTCTTTTTTTAACACTTTCTACACTCACTTTTTTATTGGATTAAATCATGGTGGATTTCACACTTTAGAAATGGGTACCACTTAAGGAGTATCAGAACATGAGTATCAGAACATAGGTTAAGGTCACATGATATATCATTATTAATGAGTATGACTGGTCAGGTCATTAATCTAAAGTTATAAAATCAATTATAAGGATAACTCTTGAGTAGTGTCCATCTCAGTCCACCTTGAATAGCATTTTACGTGGGTTAGGATCATGTCTTCCATTCAAGTCTCTCCATTTCCTTGTTCTTTATAGTTGTCAAGTTGCAGAAGCTCTTGCCATTTTCAGTAGAGTTGAGGCATTTTCTGTATGACAAAAATGTTGGAGAAGTGTTAATGCTAAATAAAAGCAAATTAAAACAGATAAAAGAAAACTAATTGACAGAAGAATGAACCGGATCTCAATCAAATAGTGGAACATAATTTTCATTCTACTATCTATTAGTTTTCATTCCTCAAATTTTTCCCTATTTGCATATATTAATTAACACTCTTCAATTCCCACTACAATTTTTTTCTTTCTTTTTTTTTTTTATAAAAAAAATAGTAGTCTTAATCGTGCGGTTGATAAATTTCTCGATTGGCTTCACGCGCCCTGTTGATGTCCAATCTTAGTAACATATATAAATAACTCATAAAATTCATAATGCTTCAGCTAAATTTAATTCAATATAGCTCGAAAATGTTTGGAACAATGCTTGAGCTAAACTTAATTCAAGATAGCTGGACAATGTTTGGAAGTCCCATTACTTTGCTTGCAGGTCAGATAGCACATTATTATCAATTTCTTTGTGAAAGCTACGATCAAGTTAATCAAAGAGGTCAATCATCGTATGCAAGCTATACTAAGAGGTCAATTGATAAGTACAAATGCAAAAAATAAAATAAAATACAATATTTCATATTCCACACTAATAATTGAACATTGCTAAATATCACTTATGCTTCTTTGAAAAGAACACAATGAGCCGTATAAGGAAATAAGACTATTCTCTTATAAATCAGAACATTGCCATATCTTTGCATCCTCATTCTCTCCTATATAATCAATAGTATCGGTTCAAATATATATATGAATTAATTGTATCTATATACCTATATGATATATACAGATAAATCTATAAGAAAAACTATTGTAAGATTAACATAAACATGTGGTAAAATGAGATGAATTTTATATATCATAATCAATATAGACATAAAACTCCAATACTTACTAAAAAGACAATAGTGAAGTAATGGAGTTAGTACCTTACATACACACAAAACTACAGATGAAACATAAAAATAGACATAAATTTCTTAAGTGGAGGTGTCAAGTCAAATAAAACTAAAAAGATTATTGATGATGGTTGAAAATCCACTTAGTGACAGATTTTTCCCTATATATGCTTCTTTAGATCTGCATAGAAACAAACCACCAAGTCTTTGGCAAAAGTACTATCACTCTATTAGTGACAGTTATATGGTTCTACCAATGATAACCATACTTTCAGCAAAAAAGATTATGGTGGTTCAAAGATGCATACAGGAAACATAATTGAACATCAACATGGCATGTAAAATGATAAATTCAAATGCATGTAAGAACCTTAGCTCACTTGCATCAATATAAGTCACTTTAGGGATAGTTCGATAATGTTGTCAAATATAAGTCACTTTAGGAGGGAAAATGATAGGATTACAACTTGAAATGTTGAATGACTACATTTAGAAATCCCAAGAATTTCCTTTTTGTGATTCCTCCTTCAAGTGATTCTGAAAACTTATAAGATTCTTAGGTTGAAATCCCTTAATCAAAAAAAGAACGGGTTGAAAATAAAAATAGCACCATATGTATTTTTGTGAGATAATGAGAGAAAAAGGAACAACAATCGTCACTTACCGGCGGCCGCCGTCAATTTTAGAAACTTGTCGTTGTTGTTGCTGATGTAATCAAGAAGAAAACGAATTCAAATCCTATGCAACTCATTACTACAAATGCCTCTACTGCATCATTTTCAAAAAAAAAAAATTAATCCAAAGATTAGGTTATAGTAAGTAAAAAAAAGGTTAAAGAACTTGCTGCGACCTCTTTTGTTGTTGTGCCACATCTTCTTCCTGTTTATACATTTTACAGTAGTATCAGCAAAACATGAACCTTATGGCATTTGTCTAAGGAGGATTGGGATCAATAATTTGATAATTTTAATATGAAATTCTGTTACAAAATCTGCGGTTTGACAGGAACAACAACATCAGGGGATATGAATAGAGAAATCTACAATAATTTTCTCCGTCAACAGGAACAACAACAAATCAGCAATGAATCTGAGAAGGGCAACAACATCAAACTCATAAAAACAATCAAAATCAAAATAAGTGATATTTAAGAGGTAATCCACATGCACAATCTCAGAAACACATATATGCAACATTCAATTATCGCATCAACGAAAATGAATATGCAATCAAAGTCATAGACAATCAAAAAGTGAAATTTGAGAAGTAAACCAACTCAGATTCTTAGTTGCTATAAATTTGAGAAGTAAACAATCAAAAGTATTGGAAGGAAATTCTTAGCTGTTGATGCACATCAACATCTCCGGCGGATAACACCTTCTTGCTAGCATGTCGACTACCGTTTCGCCGTCGTGGGTCTCCCTCTCTCCCTCACAAATACCCAAAGTCAGTTTAACACCTCGCAGAGAAGAAAGACGTGTTAGACCTTCTTTTTACTTTTCATTTAATGAGTGGTAGAATTTTTCTCTAGATGCTTCACCTTGAGCAGTGTGTAACAAACAATTTTTTTCTTAGATGTGAATTGATTGTTACCGAGATGTATCAATAATGACATGTTGTGAAACTTCCAATGACAAAATAATGACATGTTGTAAAAAAATTTGAATTTCAAAATAGTTTTGTAATACGTGCAAATTAGATGGCCATTTAGTGCAGCAATACATTCATAGTTGGCGCCTAAAAAGTAGGTTTAGGGTTTTTCCAATTAGGTATGCAATGTAGTTTAGGATTAGATATAAAGGATAGCTAAACTACAAGGATGGTCACAATTATGCAATTAAATTCATAAGTTTCTTAAACATATTGCACATTATAATCATAAGCATTGCTCATAAAATATGCGAGTTTTGAACTATATGAAGTTTCCTTATATTGATTTCATCATTCGTGTGTGTGTGTGTGAGCGCGCGTGCGTGCGTGTATGCATTTTAAGAATTAAGATAGATTAGTGATTTTTTGTGCGCACGCACGCATTTTAGAAATTAAGGAAGATCATCAATATTTCTATAAAGTTACTGGAGATCATAAATCATATTGTATGTTCAATGGTAAATTTATTTTTGAGTTATGTCTACAATTATTTTTGAATGTGAAAGTGTATGATAGATGAATAATTGTTTAATTACTTATATAAAGATAAATAACTTTTTAATATTGTAAATGAGAAAATCATTAATATTTCCTCAATATAAAAATTACAGAGAATAATTATAACGAATATTTAAAAAAGTCAAATAGTTCAATTTTCAATACATTAATTACACACATTTTCAAAAAAATTAACCATTTAAGACCCTTAAAAAATATCCGGAGGCATTCGTTAGCATTTCATATATATATATATATATATATATATATATATATATATATATATATATATATATATATATATATATATATCAAGTGAGAGTGTTTTTATTGTGAGAGATGAAAGGGTTAAATCTTGACCTTTGAATTGATCATTAATGTGATATTGAATTTTAATAACCACAGCTTATCTTTTTTAGAATCCTCTCCTCTGTGTCTTTTCCTTTCTTCATTGTCAAAGAACATGAACAACCCAAGCATATATCTCTCTCTAGTGTTACTACTGTTGCGAATTAGGACAATTTAAATGCTAACTTAATTACGAGTAATCATAAGTGTACACATCTATAATTCATCGGCGACCCCATTCTTATCATAAAAGCAATAGAAACTAATGTCAATGAACAATCTCTTTCCAACTCTGCCACTCACACCCCGTACTTTAAACACTCCTATGAAGGATGCTCGCCATCTCCCTCAATTCAAGACTTGAATTCATATTATTTTTTATCGACAAAACCAGACTCCGAAATGCCATGAATATTTAAATCTGAAACTACCACAACTCAGGGGTAAAGATAGTAGAAGTGGTGGTGTAGCAAACCTTTGGCACAACACAAACACAACACCAAGGATTAAAATAAAATGTTTTAACTCTAGTTTTTTTATTATGTAAAAAATATTATAAATCATTATTACATAAGCACAAAGACCTCATGCATTGTCATTCACCTCTGAACACTCTCACTCTCACATTTCTCTCGTTTTGTTTGATGGCTATGGTCGTTCCCGCCCAAACCATCGCTGGCGACGATCATTTCCCATGGGACGCTATTCTTCACCAAACCAACTCAGCTTTGATGAACAACAACGATCCTAACGTATGGGCGTCGCAAATCACCTCCATACTCCATTCCTCCGACGTCACTCTCCCTTCCGTCGACCTCGCTCACCGTTTAGTCTCTCATTTGTTTTGGAACCATCACTCTCCCACCGCTTGGAAGCTTCTAGACATTGCTGCTTCACTCAACCTTCTTCCTCCGTTACTCCTCATCGTTCTTCTCTCCACTAGGTTCTTCCACATTTTCGTTACTTTTTTTTTCTTTTTTGACTTTTTTCTATGCAATGTACTTTTTTTCCCTTGAAACGTTTTTCTCTTCAATCTTGCTCCCTGCAAAGTTTTTCCATGAAAAACCAACACTCATTCAACGACGATTCACCGACCACTTTCGTACAACCACTCACTTCGTCGCTCCCTTTCTGCATCTTTTCTCGTACGCGATTCTTAACATATTTTATTATTTGAATCAGCTTTCCAATTCTTTCTATTTGATCTCTATTCTGGTTATCCTAGTGTTTAAAGTTTGAAATTAATTAATTAATTAATTAAATTAGATGGCCATAGATGCACACCTGAACATGAGGAAAGAAATTAGTTTGTGCACTGGGTTGGCCCTGCTTAGCGTGTGTTTGTTACGAGAGAGGTGATCATAATATGGCTAGCTACGTTATTTATAGAAGAGCGAAAGGAATGAGTTAGTAGTAGGGCTCACAATGTACTGAGTCAACTCGATTAAAGTTTGGAATTCGACTCGATAGTTAAATCATTGAACTTAGTTCATGAACCAAATGAGTTGAACTTGGTATGAAAATTTAGTTTGTTAACTAAATGAATTGAACTATATAGTTTAGCTTGGTTGCTTCATAAGTTAACTCGATTATATGTATATATGTGCGCGCATATGTGCGTGCGTGCATGTGTGCGTGTGGAATCACATGTACTAGTTTTAGTTTGCTTTTTTATATTATTGTTTTTGGTTCTTTGTAGCTTGCTATGTGTTTAGTTTTATTTATTTATTTGCATATTTATTCATATGTATAGACTTTGTATTTGTGTCTGTATTTTAATTCAATATTTTTCTTTTTAAAAGAAAAAGTAAAAGGATAACTATATAATTTGTTTTAATTTTTTTGATAAAAAAAATAAGATTTTTGAATTATGTGATTCGAGCAAACGAGCATTTCAATGATAAAATTTTTATAGTTCTGAGTGGTGAAGAAAGGGTGTAAAGAATAAATTATTTACAGGTGGGAATTTCTTGACAAAAACAGTTATAGAGAAAGAGGAGACCATTCTTACAATATTCAATCTTAAATCACACTCACCAATGAGAAGTTACAATAGTTTCATGTAAGTTGAAAGAAGTTTCATTTATTATACATAACTTTTTTTTTTAAGAAGATTTATTATACATAACTAAACCACAAGGATGGTGACAATTCTTCAATCAAATTTATAAGTTCCTCTAACATATTGCACATTATAATTATCAGCATTGCTCATAAAATATGTGAGTTTTGAACTATATGAAGCTCCCTTAATTTTCTTATATTGACTCCACCATGCCATGTAGCTACTTTCACTAAGGAAAATCTCTGGTGACACTGCATATTCCTTGAGCAATCCATACACATAATTCTCAAATTCAACCAATTTTCTTGTTGCTTCTTCCTTTTCAATGACAGTAGATTTTGCATTCATAAATTTTTTGCATGAAATAAGAGCCTCTTCAACATGTGCCCAAAAGCAAGAATCTAGAGTTAAAATTGATTCCACTTTATCTTTAGTAACATTTAATGAACCAGTTGTTGTTGCTGCTGCTTCTACAAGCCAATCCTCCAATTGTTTGTAGTGACTAGATCTTGCTGTTGTCACATAGTCTTTACCACCATTGAGATAGTATTGAGCAATATCTAATGGTTCAACCATTCTCCTATAAGTAGTTCCACCGTAGAGCCAACGAGTACGAAGCGACGCGCCTTCTTTCTGAGGCTTCATTAATGATTCTTCAACCATTTTTTTCCAGTAGATTGTGAGGTTTTTTCGCCATAGAACTGCGTCTTGGTCCATTCTTAAGTTCATTATCTTGCAGCTATCATAGTACCCTATGTTTCTCTTTTTCGAATCCTTCTTGTACCATTCAAAGTTAGCCATATCTATCTTCATTAAATTCAATTTCCTTGATGGATCAAATTTTTCCCTCTTCTGGTTGAAGAAATTTTTCTCTAGGGTCTCCATCTTTTCTACCAAAGTAATGATGTCAATTTCCTGTTGTTGCTGCTGCTAAAAAAATCAATTTTAGTGCATATATACACGATAACTCTAATAATAAGGTTTGCTTAAAAAACAAGTTAATTAAGAGCTAAAAGACTCTATTTGAAGAAAAGGCCAACCACCGCGATTTGGGTTGCGAAGTCATGGTTTTGATGTCCTTACAAAATCGACTAGTATGGTGATGACTGACCATTACCTATAACACCTCCTCACGCTCAGAATTAGATAGCTAGAGTGTGATCCGCGTGGCCCAATAGCGGTGACCTAACAAACCTTGGATAGACTAGTATACCATCTTAGAATTTGGGTTGATCCTAATTCAACTCTTACAAAATCGACTTGTAAGGTGAAGGCTGTCCACCACTTATTAACATGCACGTTTTCAAGTCATATCTCATCCAATGTGAGACTTTTCACAATTAACGTGATCAAACTATAATTTAAAACATTGCTAAGAGATATTATGCTACCTGCATATGTGGTGACAATCCAAGTGCCAACAATTGCAAGCCGATACATGCCTGTAGTGAATCAGAATAATTCATGCCTTGAACCTGATTTGCGGTGTCCTTGCAAATTGCTTTACGATGGAGTCTTTCAACAATATTTCCATACTCAATAGAATGAAATACTTGACTTCGATCATGGATTGACGTCTCAAGAACTGCTAAAATAGAATCAGGATTCTCAAAACAAGTAGAATATGTATCATAACACACAAGAAATGTTCCAAAGGGCACATAAGAACTAGTATGATCTGTGATGAACTTCCTGGGAAGTGGATCATTGCAAGAAACAACATGAAGAAAACAAGAATTCCATGAAGAACTGTGTGATATGGATTTTTGCAATCCTTTGTCACCAACTAGTGGAGAGCCAAAGGTAATGCAGAGAGGTTTTTTCTTTCTTGAGTCAAAGCCATCTAATAGTAATAAAGTGAAGAGGGAAGCAATTGATCCTCCAAGAGCAAGTCCAGTGATTATCAGCTTAGGGGAGCTATTAACCTGCATTAAGATGTTATTATGCTTGATCAAATTAAGGTTTATAAACAGTTAAGTTAAGCACTTATCATGTCTCTATAAGCTCAGAAAATGTCGATATATTCTACAAGCAAGAGAATATTTTCATATAAATTGTAAAATGTTTGAATAAGCTAGTGAATGGACTAAAGTGGTTAATGAGTTCCAGTTAAGGACAATTTGCGCAGAAGACCTCAAACTCAAATCATGGCTAAATCAATTTTTTGTCAGACTTTACTTACCTCTTGACTGAACTCTTACACATGTGCTTTATCATAAAATAAGATATAAGTGCCACTATATTATCACTTTTTCATAGGAAAATATCAATTATTAGTAAACTATAGATTAGGTAAGATTTTATATTTAAACTCTGAACCTCCTAATTAGGATTCCTTCATCGTCACTTAGCTCACCAACTTACTAACTAATTAAGACACATGAACACTTAATTAAACTTTTAGAGGAACATATAAAAATAGCATTGAAAACCCCTTTAAATTGAGCTTATATGGAAAATATCTTATTTCTTCTTTGGTTATAGAAGTAGTTTATATAATTTACCAAATCCAAAGTCAATAAAGAGTTAGAATAATGACAAGGAAAAGATGTACCTCAGACTTCAATTGATCAAGCTTCTGATAATTTTCACAAAAGAGTGAAACAGCAGTAATGTTAAGTGAAAAAAGTGGATTTGCTTTAGTACACAAAAACTCAAAATGAAGGAAATTATTCTCCTTGAGTTTAGTAGATGAAACCAATTCAGATTGAAGATTGAAAGAATGTGATGGTGTGGCCTCAAATGCCACAATTGTCAAATCAGTATCTTGTTCTTTATAAACTTTCCATGATAGTCCATTATTACCAACAACATTTGAAACAATGTTTGCATCACTAACATTCCATGATTTTCGAAGAAGACCAGAACTTGTCACAAATGTTGCAACCTCTATTCCACTGCTAAATCTACAATCCCAAAAAGGACAGAAATTTATTCAACACAAGATAATACTATAACACAGTCAGCCTCTCATTCATTTTCGTTAACTTAAACATATCATACTTTCCCAGACACAAACATCAGACACAACACCAACACTGGCAATAATTTTAGAACATAAATTAATTGAAGGTAAACATATTGTTGGTGTCGGACAACAGATGTGGAACACAGCGCACATTCAATCTTAAGTGTCAGTGCTACAATTTTAGTCTAAAAAAAAGAGAGTAAAATTTACTATATTTGCATAAACAAAAGATATTAAATAAATTCCTAAGTAATAAACAAAAAACACATGCAAATATTTTTCATGTAGAAATAGACAAAAGATAAATAAAATATGAGAAGGAGGAATTCACATACAGTTGAGATTGGACCATTGTGCTGGAAGAGTAGACACAAAAGAAGAAGAAGAAGCAAGTTGAAGAATATATCAGGTTGTGAATTGTGATGAAGTGTGTGTTGATATATAAATATAAATAGTGAGTGAAAAATCTCTTTCTTAGTAACTAAGGAAACTCAAAGGAAATGTGGAGGAAATGGTCATAAAAGCATATAACAATAACAAAGAAATTACGAAGGAATGAATATGCATAGCGCGTCAACCTTAATAAACTGAGTGAAGGAAAATGCCCCGAAGGTCAATGACAACGACTTTGTTGTCCTATAGTTATTTTGTGTGTCAAGTTGGTTAAATATTTAAGAGAAAAAATATTTATACATTTAATTGATTACAATTTTATCTCTCGTACTCACATTATATTTTTACTTTTTCATTCTATTGTTTTGATTTTTGTATCAATATCTATTTTTTATTTGTAAATCTATGGTTGCCATATAAGTTGTCAACCAAATGGTTGTTTACTAACACATCTCGATATTTAAATACAAACCTATTTTTCTTTTGTTACCGTGATATTGATACGAAATTTTCAACTCCGCATAACAACAACTAATCTCTATCAAAAAAACTTATGAAACACACAAGAGAAGTTATATTCTCATGCAGATTTTTTCCATACAAATGTCTATTTACTTAATCTTTGAAGCACAACAAACTATTTTCAAGCTATAAATGAATTATTTCAAGACGCATTTACTTGATCTTTAAATACAACAAAGTTCATTTACTTATTTTTTTGTTTTGTTTTGTAAACCCATTGATTCTTTGGAGGAAGGGCTGTGATAATCTGAAAATTGACTGGGAGATGAGCTATGTCTTGTCTCCTTGAAAATTTATTAATCATTTGAGTTCAATCACTTAGTTATTTAATTAACCTTTAAATACAACTAACTATTTTCAAATTATAATTGAAATATTTCATTATCAAACTAGTTTAAGAAAATGCCAACTAAGATTACTACTGGTTGGGTCTAGCCAGACTCATACGACGTGATAAACCAATATTTAAATGTGAGTTGAAAGATGTGTCAATGTTGACAATGCTTCAAATAAGATTAAATTAAAGGGAAATGTTAACGAGTGTCCCGGGGCACTCTTTAAACACCAAAAGTGGTAAGTTTTTAGGAAAGTTTGTGTATTTACTGCTTTGGAAATTGAAGTCTTTAATTTTTTTAAAGAATAATTTCTTTATTATGGATGCTTAAAAAGTGCCCCGGGAGCACTCGTTAACAAGACCCTAAATTAAATTAAAGTTCCTATATTTAAATTGTAATTGAATAATTTTCTATATCCAAAACCTTCAAAAAAAAGCTTAAAAAACTTATAAAGTACACTAAAAAACACTTTATTTTTATCAAAGTAACTTTGTTAGGTTGATTTAACAAAGTAACTTAAGATATCTAAGAACGACTTTACTAATTCGGTAGGCCCAATTACTTCACATTAGCCTTGGTCTTTATAGTTTTGTAAAAAGAGGATTGCGCCTAAGACTTCTAACAATTGTTCAGAGGTATCTATCGAACGTTATTTAATTACCGTTTGATCATTTTTTAAATTGGTTTAACTGATTTTAAAAGTAATGTGAAAAATAAAGATGTAAAAAGTTAAATGGTAAAAAACGTAACTTTGAAATTTTTACTGGTTTGTAGTGGTGAAGGTACAAATCTAGGGGTATATGGTAAAACTTTCTAAAAAAATGTACCTACTTTTCAAAAGCAAAATATGTCGGGTCATTAGAGAAGCCACAAGAATTATCATTTTGCACCGAGTGCTTAAATTCACATTTCAAAACCATAACGACCTCAAACGTGTGTCCCAATGCGTTATTTTTATGTAAAGTGGAGGAGCCGGTATTTCTAGCAACGTGTAGACGCGAATGAAGCTCCTTGATGCAATTCCAAATATAGCATAAGCGCAATCACATTAAAAAAATAATATTAACACGTATTTTAACTTAAAACCTTAAAACATTAAATATATGAATCATCTCACTTACATTTTATTCAATATAGAACTTCTAACTCGCTTAAAACATTAACAAAATATACCTTCATGTTAATATACCATTTAATTTCAAACATATGACCGCATGGATCACATAGACAACACAAACCATTTAACTTTCATAATGCTATGCTGAGCACCGAGTTATTTAATAAGTCAGCAATTTTAAACCTTATAATAATAATTCAAGCATAGTTACTATTACAATATAAACCTAGGAACCATGAGATAGGTATATAAGTGTGTGTATCTATGGGCACATGAATTTGTTGCGGAGAGTTCGCATATCAGTGTAACACTTGCCACATTTTTGCCTGTTACCATAAGTTCCAGGAGGGACACATTTGCAGCGATCACAACATGTCATGCATTGTGTCATACATAATATCTTCCTTAAATGTAATTTGCACCTATAAAAACATAGTGGAATGCAATCTGCCCACAAATAATACACAAGTATCAATAATCAATAATTTCACCACATTTCACTATAACATGTACTCTCCGATCATTATTATAAGACAATGACCATTTTTTAGGTTTATTGAATATCTAATATATAAATATAACATACATCAATTATTCAATGAACATAAGAGCTTTTTTTTTACTTATAATAATGACATGAGGATATAAAGAATAATTATTACTCCTCACTAACATGTTACCACAACATTTGACCCCCAAAAAAAGTTATACCAAAGCGCATTTTAGATATCACTTTGTTTTTGTACTTTAAGATATATACTTTAACATATAAATATAATAAAATGGAAATATGGTATAAGAAGTTTTATATTTTCCTCTTGTCAAAAAAAAAAAAGTTTTATATTTTCCTAAAAAAAAAAAAGTTTTGCATATACTAAATATCGAATCATTTTTTTTAGAATTCACATCCAATCATATTTCAAAAAACTATATCCATTAAGAGCGATTTATATGGTCACAAGCCCAAAAAAATGGATTTATGCACACTCACAACCGATAAAAAGTAGAATAGGAAATAATTGAATCATCATTTTTTTTGACAAGAATTGAATCATCATTATTATTGATATTTAATAATATTTAATTTTCTATTTTTTTTATCATGTATGTGCCCCTAAATCCAAATTATTTGTGACCATACAAGCCTTGTTTTGTCCATCAAAGTAATTGAAAGTGTAGATAAAATTTTTACCATGTGAGTTCATAGTGATTAAATTCTACTTCTATATATCAAAGATATAGAAATTAAAACTTACTTACCCCTCCATGATTTGACTATTGGAGTTGGTAGTGGAGCTGGTGCAGAAACTGGGGGCTGACCAAGTGGTGTTTGAGTTGGTGCTTCCACTATTGGTGGTGCCTTCACCGGAGAAGGAGGTGTTGGAGCTGTCACTACAAGTCTTGGTGGTGGTTGATCTGCATAGTTCACCTGCACCAATTGTGTGCCATATTTCTAATTTTTCAAACTCTTTTTAACAAGAAAAATGCTATCAAAAATCTTTGAATGCTTGAATTGACGATGACTTTAGCGTTTTCACAATGATTCAATGATTTTATTGAAACTCTAAAGTGTAGGTAGTGTTTACTAAAATTGTGGTATCTCATGCAAATTCAAAGCATACTTAATTAATGTACTCATAGCTTTAACTTATTTGTTTATGTGCCTAACTTGATGGATTTAACGTATGTTCTCATATCGTCTTTGTTTGTTAGCAAAGGGAAGGCATTAATGTAAAAATAATTAAAATTTCTAAATTTAAAAAAGGAGTGAAGGTAGGTAAAATATCAATGTACATTCCATGTAGAGTAATGAAAAGTAATAATGATGTGTTAAATTTTAAGCATGTTACACTTAGGTATCGTTTGACCTGACTTTTTTACGGTCCAAAAGCTACTTTAAAACAAAGTTAAAATTAAGGGCTTTAAGAAAGAAGTTAAAGTTGTTTGGTTACTTTATTATTTTTTTAGTTTTAAAGCTATTTTTAAGTTAAAAATTGTTTGGCAAAATATTGTACAAATATATAATAAATAAAAAAATGTTAAAATATTTTTTGAAGGGAAAAAAATGTTTAAAATATTTTTTTAGTAAGTACTTAATAGATATTGTGTTTGACCTACATTCTCCTTAAAATTGTAGAGAAGTAAAAAAAAGTCGGGTCGGTACCTTAGTCTATTTCTCTACTTAATCTTAGCATGTATTTCTCTTCTTAAAAACCGAGTCGTTGATTTTTTTTTTCTTACAAAGAACAGTTCTTGATATGTTTTTTGAGAGAAGGATTGCAAAATGTTTTTTTTTTTTTAAAACTAAAAATTGAACACAATATGTTAGATAAGACCACTATTAATATTAAGGCTTGGTTGTAATTTTGAACCCTTTATTTTCAGCATTTTGAGGATTTGGTTCTCCTATTTTAAAATCTCACAGTTTTGGTCATTCCATCATATTTTTGAATTAAAAAATTGATAATGTAATATGTTTTAAATAACGTAACATATGATCTGGTGATGAGAATAGATCAACATTGATGAGATTGTAAGAAATTTTTCTTAAAGATTATGTTTAAAACATGTCATATTAACATATTTTAGACCAAATATGAGATTGAGTGACCAAAACTGTCAAATTTTAAAATAATGGATCAATTTTCTATAAAATGGTGGAAATGGAGATATAACTGCAATTAAGCCTAATATTTAATCTATTATAAGAAAATCTTATAATTTATGAAATGTATGGGTGTTTTAAGGGAATCAAACAAAAATAGAAAGGCATATTTTGTACGGTGAAAAACATATCAGGTTTAACTGTAGTTAAACAATCCCCGCAATTACGAAGTTAGGTTTTAGCCACCTTTTGATCAAGATCAGATGGTTGAAATTTAAGTATCGTATTTTTAACATTACTAAATGAAAATTAAAATGTCTTTTCTAAGCCCTCTCATCAAGATCAGGCAGACACAAACATTGTGACGACATGAAATGACCGAATGAGTGGAATCCATTTCCGTGAAAAACATACCACTGTTTTGAGATTCTTCTCACCATATGTGAAAACCTGCACATCAAAATATATTATATTAAAAATAAAGGTATCATAACACATAATTATTAAACATTTGGTATGTTCAAGTGGAAAAGATCTTAATCAAAAAAGAATTTTCTTTAGCACTAATAACACTTACTTTATCATTTTAATATTCACTCTCTTATTAATTTCATCATTTTTCGTGAGGTTTATTTTCAAAATGGTGAGATACAAAAGAATTTCAGTCAATAAAAAAATTGAATGTACAAAAGAGTATTAAAGAAGTTTGTGACTAACACAACTCTCTTCTTTTTTTCCAACTTCAATTCTTTGTTGAGACGTATGTGCTAATAATAAGAAAAAAAATTATAATAAAGATTATACCTTAGTGGCCCCCAAAAGAAAAATGCCTAGAAGAAGAATGGATTTGGAAGCCATTTTTTGGAGCATGGACAAGAAAGGGTGAAAGAAGAGTCAAGAGCAATCTGGTGAGTGTTACTTGGAGCAACTACTAGACCTTGTATTGTATATATAGAGGTTAAGGTTGAGGGAGAGAAGAAAAAAGGTTACGTACATTAAATTAACAATGTGATGTACAACTACAAAGTACAAGAATAAATTGTTTAGGTGTATACAGCTTCTCACAAGAGTATGTGTTGCCACAAATCTATATACTATGCTATTAGAATTGGACCATACATTAGATCCATGTTAGAACTTATGACCCATATGTCGTGTCCTTTGACAAAGACACCTAACTAATGGCTCTATTTCGATCAAGGTATGGCCTGGTTAAAGAGGTTGTGATCATCTAGTTCGATTTGGTTTAAGACAAACTATACGAACCCTGATATTGTAGAAACCTATCTGATTATAACACTTTTTTTGCCTTTATATATGTTTTTGAGTTATTAGGATTAGGTAATAAGTACATTATTTTCTTATGATTTTTAAATGAGTTTTATACAAGATTCCTTTAATATAAGTAACTATATATTCTTTGTTTTATATCAATGATGAATCCATGTGGAGAGATGAGTCTGAAATTTGAAGAAGAATCTTATGAAGAACTTGGACATGAGTTTACTTTGGTGGATACAAATTGCTGCACAAACTGTTGGTGAAATTTAACATTTGATCAAAGAACATCAAATTCTTACCATTATACTACATATATTCACCAGTTAGGCTTACAAGAAACAACTTCTCATCTAGTAATTTTCTCAGAATACACGATATTGAAGCCACAATCAGTATATCGACTACTTATTTGATGAATGTTATGATTTTTCCATATAAGTTGAACTACGTTAATTTTACCTTCAATTTGTAGACACTAAACATTGATTTTAGTGACTGCGTCCAGATACGATAATCTATATGTTGTATACAAACATGGATTTGTAGTGCGGGTGTGATAGATATGTGGAATTTTTTAAAATCATGATAGAATGCGGCTAAGATACGTTCACGAAATTTGTATAATAAAACTTATATGCATGTAAAATACTTGAGAGAAATAAAGATGTGAAAATAGTACTTAAAAGCAAGGTTTGTTCATATCCTCTTCGGTATCAGTTCCATTTTCAAATCCAGTTTGTTCTGTCTCCTAGCCTCTTCGTAACCCACAATGGTTTCGTGGTGGTGCAGGTTATAGTATATGGGTGATAAGATGTGGTATGTCACTACAAGAAATCTGGGAATTTGCCAGGGGCGTAATCCCTGTCAAAACACGGAAAGCCCTGGGAAAACGCAATTTGCCAGGGCTTTTGCGAGGAGCAGAAACCCTCGCTAAACAGGGCGTCGCAATTTGGAAAGCCAAGGCTTTAGCTCCTGACAAATTTGCGAGGGGCTACCCCTGGCAAATTCCCTCTGACAACTCCTGGCATAACCCCTGGCAAAATGTCTGACGCAGATGCTTCCTTTTCTGACACACTGCAAAGCACTGTCACATGTCACATCGGTCACAGTCTGACCCAAAACAGTGACAAGAGCTTTGCGAGGGGTATGCCCCTGGTAAAATGCATAACTAAAATTTTTTAAAAAAACGTTTTTTAATTGTTTTTTTAATTTAAATTATTTTAAAACTAAAAACAATTAATTATAATTATTAAAATTATTTTTAAAAATGTTTTTAATTAGTTTTTTTATTTCAGTATTTTTAAAATAAAAATTATTTAAAATTATTTTAAAAAACGTTTTTAGTTGTTTTTTAATTTAAATTATTTTAAAAATAAAAATAAATAAAAATAATTATTAAAATTATTTTAAAAAACGATTTAAAATTGTTTTAAATTAAAAATATTATTTTAAAATTATTTAAAAATTAAAAATTATTTTAAATTATGTTTTTAAATTGTTTTTTAATTAATTGTTTTAAAAAAATATTTAAAAATACAAATTAAAGTAATAGCACATATAAAATATTAGGTCTCGCAGCAAGAAATTAAAATTGTACGGAATAATAGTAGAGACCATAAGTAGAAATTGGACTGGGAAGCATAAGAAACTTCCCCAAATATTACACATCACAAAAATAAATAAAAGCACAACAAAATAAAATGCGAGCACGCATCAACGGAGTCCAACTTCAATCTTCATCTTCGCTCTCCACCTCCTCATCTTCACCATAAATTGGATACGGGTCGTCATCGTCATTCAGAATCGGCGCTCTTGTGTGGGCGGGGTCTTCCACATGCACTTATAATGCTGATAATACTCCATCTTTTGCACTGTTGGTTATTTGAAGGTTGGCTAAATGTTTGGTAAAATCAAAATGTGCAAGCAAAGCGTCCTCAGATGATATTTTGAGTCTTCAGAAGCTGGAAATTGGTTTTGAGAAGTATCAGAAGCTGAAAACTGGATTTACTGTTCATCAGAAGCTGAAATGGCCTTCAGACGCAGAACTGGCCTTCAGACGCTGAACAGGTCTTCAGACGCACTGTTCAGACGTTGACTTCTGTTGACCTTCAGAAGCTGCCTTCAGACGTTGACTTCTGTTGACCTTCAGAAGCTGCATTTCAGAAGTTGTTTTTGCTACGTATCTTTTGAAGATTTATCAAGGCTGAAGTTTCCAGAAGGCTGATAATTTTATGTGAAGATCTTTTAAAGATTGGCTTCGTGTTTATTGATGAATATATTTTCACAGGATGTTTGCAAAATATTATTCAGAAATATATGTGCTTCTATTTTAATTCTGGGAATATATCTTTGAAGATTGTGTTCAGAATTATGTTGCTGCTGGAGACTATTTAAAGAGGGCATTGCTATTGGAGATTTTACGAATCAAGAACCAGAATTGCCAGAATTTCAATTGGCATCAGAACAGGCACCTTGTCTGTTATTGGGTGAGCTCCAGGGAAGGTTTTTCTGGCAAGAATGGATAAGGAATTTGTTCAATGTGATACTGAAGAAAGCATCAGGCAATTTGATAAAAATTTGAAGAGATTAGACAGAAAGCCAAAACCTAATGTCAAAGAACTATACATCAGAACTGAAGAAGTGTGCAAGGAACTAGAAAATCAGAAGAAGACTATCAGTCAACTTCAGGCTGAAAGAAGTGAACACTTGGGACAAATTTCTGATCTCAAAGATGAGGTAACTCATTTGAACTCTCAACTTGAACATTTGAAGAAGCAGGTCAGTATGTTGAAGAGTCAGAACCAAGGGAAACCAAGTGGTATTGGATTTGATGATAGGACCTTGAACAATAAAAAGCAACATCCAGCTAAAAGGTTCACTGCAGCTGTTAAATCATGTGATCCAATGAAACATCAGAACCAAACTCAGGGATCTAGAGACAATAAGGCATCTCATCCTTGGGTATGTCATCATTGTGGTAAAAAGGGACACATTAAACCTTTTTGTTACAAGCTGCATGGTTACCCCAAGAATTTTCAACACAGAAAAGTGGTACCAGCTGTGAACAAAAGCAAGGTGAAGAAGGAATGGAGACCCAAACTCAAGATTGTTGAAGGCAGCAAAGGTCCAAATATTAGAATCCAAAAGAATCATCCTAAGGACATGATCATAGGGAATCTGAATGAAGAAATTACCAACATATCCAGAGATTGTGCCAAGAGGAGGATGAAGAACTTTGCTCTTATAAATGCAAGACATAAGACAACATTTGATGCAACTGTGTTCCACTCTAAGGTTGTTGTTGATCACCCTGAGTCTACCCCATCCAAGTCTGATGGTAGTTCTGAGGTAGGCTCTGATGTGGGTTCTGATGACCCTGTGAAAGCCAGTCAAGAAAGGACTCCTGGAAAGTCTGCTTGTAAGTTTGTTGCTGTGTCACCTTCTGACAATCTGCAAGAGAAGGAGACTGATGAGAGTTCCCAGGATACTGTGTCTGACCAAGAAGTTCAAGAAGTTAGTTCTGACATAGGTTTTGATGTGGAGTCTGATGATGAACCCATTGGAAATAGGCTTGAACAAAGTGTAGAAAAGAGACTGGATCCTAGTGAATCTGAGGATGATGCTAACATCAGACTCTCTGTGCAGAAGAGGATTGCTAAACTTCAGAAGAAGATTGCTGGGAAGAAGGCTCTGAATGTGCCTGAGGCACACATCAATTGAGCAGCATCTGATGATTGTGTCTAATGAAGACTAAGCAACTTCTGATGATGAGTCTGAAGACTGTCAAGGTTGTGACTGTTGTCTTGAATTTCTGTTTGTGTTTCTGGTCTGCAATTGTGTTGTACTCTACAGTTTTGGTTGTTCTTCTGTGTGTGGATTCTATGTGATTCTGATCCTTGCTGATGCTGTACTGAGTTTTGTGCTTCTAGTGTTGATGCTGATCTTTGATTGCTGTTATGTGTTATGTTTCTCTGCTCCTGATGTTTGCTGGTGTTTTGTCAAAATTGTTTGGCTAAAAAGGGGAAGAAATATGTGTGCTCTGTGTGGTCAGAAGCTACTGCTGATCTGTTTGCTTCAGGGGGAGAGTTTCTGCCTGTGTTCTGTACTCTGCTGACTCTGGTTCAGGGGGAGTATTTCTCTATGTCTCTGTCAGGAACTGTTTGTTTCAGGGGGAGTGTTCCTGAGTATGTGTGTCCTGTCAGAAGCTGAGTTGTTCAGGGGGAGTTCCTGAGTGTTGTGTTTCAGGGGGAGAAGCTAGCTCTTCCTCAGAAACTGCTAGTGTGTGCTTCAGGATGTGTTGTGGTTTTTCAGAAGCTGAACTGAAGCTGTTTGTGTTAAAACATAGCTATTTATCCGCTGCTTACTCTGTGGCTATGTTTGGTTGTGTGGAGTTCTTCATGGTTGTTTCATTTGTGTTGAGTGAAGAACTTGGTTTTATGAAGAATTTGATTTTAGCCAAAAATTTGCCAAAGGGGGAGATTGTTGGTTATTTGAAGGTTGGCTAAATGTTTGGTAAAATCAAAATGTGCAAGCAAAGCGTCCTCAGATGATATTTTGAGTCTTCAGAAGCTGGAAATTGGTTTTGAGAAGTATCAGAAGCTGAAAACTGGATTTACTGTTCATCAGAAGCTGAAATGGCCTTCAGACGCAGAACTGGCCTTCAGACGCAGAACTGTTCATCAGACGCTGAATAGGTCTTCAGACGCATTGTTCAGACGTTGACTTCTGTTGACCTTCAGAAGCTGCATTCAGACGTTGACTTCAGTTGACCTTCAGAAGCTGCATTTCAGAAGTTGTTTTTGCTGCGTATCTTTTGAAGATTTGTTGAAGATTTATCAAGGCTGAAGTTTCCAGAAGGCTGATAATTTTATGTGAAGATCTTTTAAAGATTGGCTTCGTGTTTATTGATGAATATATTTTCAAAGGATCTTTGCAAAATATTATTCAGAAATATATGTGCTTCTATTTTAATTCTGGGAATATATCTTTGAAGATTGTGTTCAGAATTATGTTGCTGCTGAAGACTATTTAAAGAGGGCATTGCTATTGGAGATTTTACGAATCAAGAACTAGAATTGCCAGAATTTCAATTGCACATTCAACTACAACGTTAACATATTTCACGATTAGGAATTTTTTGCGTTAGTAGCGCTACTAATGCAAAAAATATTAAGTTCAATCGACAAGAATAAATAGTCGATTACGTAACGATTAAAAAAATAATTGTTCTAACTAACCTATAATTACCATATTTCCGCGCACGAAATATTTGTATACTAACTAAAAAAAATTGCACGAAATTTATTTCCACGCAAATTTATTTTACGCGAGTAACTGTTTCTAATAAAGAAATTTCTTTACGTGCGAAATATTTGTATACTAACTAAAAAAAATTGCACGAAATTTCTTTACACTCAAAAGTTTTTTTACGCGCGAAATTTCTTTACGCACTACTAAATTGTGTGTACTTTTTTTTATTAAAAATTTAATTATTCTAAAACAATTTAAATTTACAAACTAATAAAAAAGTTTTTTTAACCTTATTCTAAAACACTTTTTTCTGAATTAAAAAAACTAGTTTTTAAATAACAACAGTTTTATAATTATTCATTTAAATTAACTTTTTTTATTCCAATTACTTATAAAATAGTTTTGTAGTTAAAAAAACAATTTCATATCAAAAACATTATTATAATCTATTACACATGAAAATAAACAGTTTAAAATTTTAAAAAAATATAAAAAAAACAGTTTTATTATTTGGAAAAATTATTACACCATTAAAATTAAAATTTGAATAAATAACAATTTGCTCTAATTAAACTTAAAAAAAAATCGGTTTTAAATTAAAAGAAAACAGTATACACAATTTAAAAAAACAGTATACACAATTAAAAAAACAGTATGCACAATTAAAAAAAATTCGAAATTTATACATACCCTAAAAAAAATTCGAAATATCACAACATACATACACTAATTAATTCAGCCATTAATTAACATTGGTTATTCTAAAATTTGAAAATTAACATGCAATATTTATGACAAAAAAACAGCCAGTAACAAAACATGCAATATATACACAACAACATATATATAACAAACCAGCCAATAAAAAATTCGAAAATTTAAAGTTGAGAATATACTAACTTGTTGAAACTTCACACAAAATAGATCCCAAAAGAGCTGAGCAAGGAACCACAAGAGGCAACTTAACTTGACATGCAAATGACATAAAAAAATTATAAGTCAATATAAGAAATAAAACATAGAATCAAAAAAAATATAAGTTAAGAGATTACCAAAAAGTTGTAAAAAATGAGTGTTGTTGGAGAAGGGAAGAGTGGATTGTGTTGAAGAGGGGAAGGAGAAGATATGAAGAAATTTTGTTCTACTGGAAGTATGAAAACGTGAAGTGTTGTGGAGTAGATTTCCTTATATAGGCCAAACAAAGCCAAGGCCAAAACGAGGGGTATGCCCCTCGCAAAAATGCCAGGGAACACTAACATTTTCCCAGGAGTTAACCCCTGGCAGGATAGCTTTATAGCTTTTTGCAGGGCTTGGTCAATCCTTGGCCCGGTTTTCATAATGCCAAGGTCAACCCCTGGGTAAAGCCCCGACAAAATGCATCTGCTTTACTGTCAACTCTGCTCCTTGTCCCCTACCTTTGAATTTCAAATGTGGTGCCCAAATGCATGCCAAGGGCTATGGCATTTTGCCAGGAGCTTACCCCTGGCTCTAGCCTTATGCTTTTGCAATTTTCCAGGGCCTTCCCTGGCTCTAGCCCTCGTTTTTTTCCCAAGAGTGCATGCTCCTGGTTTAAATCCCTGGCAAATTGCATGTTTTCTTGTAGTGTGTGTTGATTCGAGCATAGTTCACACGTCGGAGGATTCAGATGGTTTGGTGAGAAATGGTTGTGTTAGCTTGTTTTCGTTCATCATAGTGAGTTGTTTGTTGTGGATTCGTTATCGTGTTGGCCATTTGATTCACCGCCATTATGAAAAGGGTCGAGTTCGTATAAATTCATCATAGGATCTTGCTCGTGTACGCTCCTGCATCACTATTTTTTGCAATTTAATTTTGGGTCCCTGTGTGGGCTCACTAGATTGTGTTGGTAGTGTGTGTTTGTGTGCTTCTTGTTTTTTTTTTGTCCATACTTGAGTTCACCCTTTGAGTTGATTTTGTGTTTTATGTTTTTTGTGTTCACTTTGTCATGTTTACGCCCCCAATCGATCGTACCTGTCTATTTTTAATCTATCTAAGGTTAACAAATGGCCCTCCATTTACTCCCTTTTGTCTAATTTTTTTTAGAGGTGTGGTCGTGATGACTTTTCTCACCAATTATACACTCATACACAAAATTAGTAAGACTTTTCTCTTTGTATCTGTTTTTCATTGCTATCTTTGTCTTATATTTGAGAAAGGCATATATGAAAATGCTTTTCTTTTGCTGCAGTGCTGGAATGAGTGTTGTCGCTGAAATTATATGGGAACCAAGTTGGTGGAACACTTCAAGAAAAACTCATTAAATTTATATGAACTAAATGCCACTAGATTATTGGAAGATGGTTGCTGTCAGAAATTGAAATAATTGTGATATATGAAATACATGTATATGCATGGATAACACTTGTGTGACGTTGTGGTGTCAATATCATGTGACATTGGTCAACCACAATGTGACAAATGTCACATTTTACTTAAAGAAAACAAAAAGCCCATATATATAGTAGCCTATATAGTATTATCACTTCTTTTGTAGTTATTTGTTATGAAGTACACGAAAAGGTTCGTATAGTTTACTCCTCTTTACATCTATTAACGAAGGGAATGAGAGAAAAGAGAGGCAACTAAAAAGTAAGTGTGATTGTGGTTGAAGAAGAGAGAGTCAACAAAGAGGGAGAAAATAAAAAGAAGTTAAATTAAATTGGAAAACAGAAGAGACTAGAAAGAGAATATTATGGTATATGATAAAAACATTATTTGATCTATGTAGTCGATTTTACTTCATGGTATTATGTTTGGTTGTTGCTATTGTTGTCGTCATCGATTATCAACATGTAGTAATTTTTTAGAATTTCGGTTGTATAATTTTAAGTTTTGTTTTGTTTGTAAAGCATACAAGAGTTTTCAATAGTTCTGTTTTCTCTCCTTCAATACCAACCTTATGAAATTTGTAATCAGTCATCACATCTTCAGCACCTGGAAAATCTTTCAATGACCAGTGAACATTTCGAGCACAGCCTTCACAATGGCTGGACACTTTCATCAAAATCGTTGCTTTCACATATAGAGGAGCAAACACTATAAAAATACTAAAAAGGTTTGATCACATATTTTCGCTTATTTTAGTGTATGTTTGGTGTCATGTCAGAATCACGGTGACCCACCGTGATATCATAACATAGGCTTAGTCACTCTAAAATCAACTTTGTTGTGGCTTTTTATTGTAGATAAGAATACCAATATTTATATGAAATGCCGATTCCTAAACGTGTGGTACATTGAATTTTATTTTGATGACTTTCAAATTTGCTGACTTTGGTGACTTTAGTGTGTTTAGTAGATAGATGAATCATTAAAATAAATTATTTAGGATCAAAAAAATAATTGGTTAAAAGAGATATATGAATAAAGGGCAAGACACCAAAGTCACCAAATTTAAAGTCATCTAAGTGAAACCTTTATTACATTGCACTACCTAGATCAACATTGGAAAGAAAGAAAAAACATTTGTCCAATTGATTGAATGGACTTTATTGAAGGCAAACTGATGACTGATGAAGGTAGATAACATCATTTATATGATAAGTGAGAAAGGAGAATCAAATTTATCAAGGTCGTGTTCATATTAATTGTAGACCGTAGTCATGAATTTCCAATAACAAAATATATATACTTTTTTTTACAAAACAAAATATATATACTTCCATGTCAATACCATGTAATTTCATTATCAATTCATAATCATAATTCTTGGACCACACGGATCATATTACATTTTTTTTACTCAAACGGATCATATTACATAGACAACACATACTCGTTTGTTGAACTAGTAACTTATATAATGTAATGCTGATCAATAAGTTATTTAATTAATAAACCAGCAATTTTAAACCCTATAACAATTCAAGCATACTCCCCCTAGTATCAATTATAAGTAAATTAATAAATGATATGTAGTCTATAAAAATTTGCTTATAATTGATAAAGACGGAAGTAATTATTATTTCACAATTAAACTTATAGGAACCACTAGATATAGTTGTGTGTGTATATATCTATGGACACTTGAGTTTGTCGCGGTGAGTTAGCATATGAGTATAGCATTTGCCACATTTTTCCCTGTTACCATAAGTTCCTGGAGGGACACATTTGCAGCGATCACAACATGTCATGCATGCTGTTATACATAACATCTTCCTCAAATGCAATTTGCACCTATAAAAACATAGTGGAATGCAATCTGCCCACAAAATAATTATACAAGTATCAAGAATCATGTCTAAAACTAAAGTACCAATAATCATTAATTTCATCACATCTCACCTATGAAGCACATACACGGACACCAGACACCGGACACGACACTAATATTAACATGTCGACATCAATAAAATTTTAAGAAAATGACATAAATCAATGTAATCACAAGTTCGAACACAGCGTGTCAGACACCAAGACACATTTTCATTCAGAAGTGTCGGTGCAACATAAGAATGAACTTTTTTATTTTATTTTGAAAAAGTAAAATATTTGTAGTCCTTAAAACTTACTTACCCTTCCATGATTTGACTATTGGAGTTGGTTTGACTATTGAAGTTGGTGGTTGAGCTGGTGAAGAAGCTGGGGACTGAGTTGGTGTTTTGGCTGGTGGAGAAGGAGGTGTTGGAACTGTTATTATTGGAATTACAACAGAAGGAGCTGAAGGAACTACATAGTTCACCTGCACAAATTGAATGCCATTTCTTTAATTTTTCAAACATCTTTTTAACAAGAAAAATGCTACCATCTAGTATTATGTGAATGCTTAATTGATAATGATTTTAGCAAAATCACTGCCATTTAGTAATTTTGCTGAAACTTAAGTATAATTTTTTCTCAAATTGTTGTGTAATTTTATTAAATTCATGCAAATAAAAATCTACTTAATTTTGTACCAAAAAAATAGTCTACTTAAATAGATCAAATTTACTTTGTAAAATCATATTTTATTTATATTTTTTCAAATATGTGTTCTCTTTAACTTTCTAATTAAAAGATTTGATAAAACTTTTGAACTAAATAATTGTGACGGAGATAAAATGAAATGCTAGTTAAAATGATGTATTTTTTAAACTAATGAAAACAACCTCATTTTTGGATTCTCATCGTTTCCCAAAATACAAACAGTTACTCAGTTCAAAAGTCTATTTTATCTTCTACATCGTAATTAAATTAACACAAATTTTATAAAATGAAAATAAAAAATATTTTCACAAAATAATCTGGTTCTTAGTATAGTAGCTTTTACATATTTGTTTTTGCCTACATCTACTCTTATATGTCGTGCCTGTTTGTATCAAAGTTGGGGTAGATGTAGGGAAAAAATATCTAATTTAAGAAAGGAGTGTAGGTAAAAATTAAAATATCAATGTACATTTCATGCAGAGTAATAAAATCAAAATTAAAAATAATCACGGATTTCGGTTAAGTTATAACAGACCTTTTTGAGATCTTCATCAAACGAGAAAACCTGCACACCAAAATATATTATATTAAAAATTAAACAAAGGTATTACATTCAGGTTAAATAAAACACTTAATCAAGGAATTTTTGGTATGTTCATCATGTGAAAAAACTCTTAACCAAGAAAGTGAAAAGTAGAATAAAGATTATACATTGGTGGCCACCACAAGAAAAATGCATAGAAGAAGAATGAATTTGGATGCCATTTTCTTGAGCATGGTCAAGAAAGGATGAAACAAATATTGGACCTTGTATATATAGAGCAATCTGTGAGTGTTACTTGAAACAAATATTGGACCTTGTATATATAGAGGTCAAGTTGGGGAGGAGAAAAAAATGTTAGGTAAATTAAATCAATAATGTAATGTACAAAGTACAAGAATAAATTGTTTAGGTGTATACAAATTCCATCATCGTGCCTCTTAATATAGTGTCTGCCAAACTTGTATAGCTAGTTTCTCATAAGAGTATGTGTTGCCACTAATCTATATACTATGCTATTAGAATTGGACCATACATTAGATCCATGATAGAACTCATGCAATGTCCTTTGACAAAAGCTCCTAACAATGGCTCTATTTCAATCAAGGTATGGCTTAGTTAAAGAGGTTGTGATCATCTAGTTCAATTTGGTTTAAGACAAACTATACCAACCCTGATATTGTAGAAACCTATCTGATTATAACACTTATTTAACTGTGCCTTTATATATTTTTTTGAGTTATTTGGATTATGCAATAAGTACATTATTTTCTTCTATGGTTTTTCAATTTTATACAAGATTCCTTTAACATAAGTAACCATTTTTTTGTTATATATCAATAAATCCATGTAGAGAGATAACTCTGAAACTTTTAGAAGAACTTTATGAAGAACTTGGAATTGAATTTGCTTGGTAGATACAAATTGCTGCGCAAGCAAGATTACATTTAATTTGAGCAAAAAAACATTCACGTCTCACTAATACATGGCTTCTTTCGAGAGATTTTTATGCTTTGAATGGAAATAAGTTGGTTATGCTAACATACTTTAACAAATCGTTTGGAAAAACTTGAGTTCGATTTCTGGTGAGAACCCTAAGAACCGGAGAGCTGACATAAAAAAATAGTTAATAGGATAATTTTGTAAAATTGTTAAATTTATTCGTTTATAATATTTTTTTTAATCTATGCGCAAGAACCTTAAACGACGATTATTTGATAACGGAGAGATTAATTCTCTCAAATACTCCCTCCATCCTTTTTTATAATAGTACTTTACAAAATCGCAGGAATTAAGAAAAATAGTTGAAATAATAAAATTGTCTGAAACGTGTACAACTTTCACTAAATTACCCTTGTTGTATTAATGTATTCAATGTTGATTTCCATACTCCAAGACAAGTTAATAGTATTAATGAGAGATATATTTAGGGAAAAAAAAATAAAAGCATCTAAAAATTTGTAGAGGGGACATTTTTTTGTTGTTGTTGTAAATAGTCTTATAATTAGGGACGGAGGAAATATACGACATAGTTAAGTATTTACTACGTATTATTTAATGATGTATGTGTGTGTTGAACTACAATTATTTTTAACTAACTTTCGTGTAAGATGATCTTATACTCTATGGACCTTCTCGTATAAAGTCAATTGGCTGTATTGAAAGGGATGAACCAATAAAAAAGCACAAATATCAGGGCTGGATGGAATAAATTCCATGCTAGTGATACTGGTTCAGCAAGGAGTAATTCAACAAAATTCAAGCATGTGTAAGTGGTTGTGGCTCATAGGAAAGTATTCATCGTTTGCTTGTGGGGTGCAATTAATTTGGTTTTATTATGGTGTTGGTCCCGCAATAGATAGAGGTTCGTTCCGCGAGTCCTTTACTGTATAAATATCATTTCTCTTACTTTTAACCTATCATCTTTTTCACCTTATTAATCTATTTTATCAATTTTGCCGCTCATTCATTCAATCATGCAACATTGACCAACTGGTTTTCTGTAAAAATGAATAGCAATATCTCTCAAAAATACATACTCCTAAACGTGTAGTACATTGCACTAACTAGGTCCTATCTTTAGGATACCTTTCACCTTTAAGTCAAAATGTGAAAAACTTGTTTTCCAATTTATTGGGTAGACTTTATTGAAGGCAACCTGACAAAGGTAGATGTCATAATTTATATAGGTGACCCCATGGATCAATCCATGCCATCATAAGGACAAAACAAGAATATAAAAAAGATATTCCTACTTCCCAGAAATGAGAATTAAATTTATCAAGGTCATGTTCATATCATATTAATTGTACTCCTGATTCCTGAATTTCCAATAGCAAAATATACTTCCATGACAATACCATTTAATTTCAATATAAATTCAAAATTCTTGGACCACAAGGATCATATTACATAGACAACACAAACTGTGTTGAACTTGTGATAATTGATTAACATATTAGTAACTTGCATAATGTAATGCTGATCAATAAGTTATTTAATAAACCAGCAATTTTAAACCTCATAACAATTTAAGCATAATTACTATTACATAAGCTTAGAAACCATTAGATATAAGTGCATATATATGTATCTATGGACACTTAGGTCTATTGCCATGAGTCAACATATCAGTGTAGCATTTGCCACATTTTTCTCTGTTACCATAAGTTCCAGGAGGGACACATTTGCAACGATCACAACAAGTCATGCAAGCTCTTATGCATATGTTCTGCCTAGAATGATTTTTGCACCTATAACCACATAGTGGAATGCAATCTGCCCACAAAATAAAAATACAAGTTTCAGTAATTCATCACTAATTAATATCAACAATCCAAGATTAATTAATCAGTACTTCTCACTAACATGTTACCACAATATATATGTGAATTTAAGATACTTGATATATAATAAATAAAATGTAAATTCAATTGGACATATGTACAATTCTTAGAATCCAATGACTATATACAAGTGGAGTTACTAAGTTAGGCAAGTGGTCCTCTCTAGTACCAAAAAAAGAGCAAAAAAGTTTTATGCCAAACATATAATCATATTGTTGTATATAAATATTTAAACCAAAAAAGTTTTATGCCAAACATCTAAAACTATTATATTGTGGTGTCACAATTGCAACTACATACCACAATTTTTAGAAACATGTACATAGTCTTGTGTGTTATTAAAATGTTACATATCAAAGACATAGAAATGGAAATTCACTTACCCTTCCATGATTTGACTATTGGAGTAGGTGGTGGAGATGGAGCAACTGGTGGCTGAGTTGGTGGTTTTACTATTGGTGGTGATTGATAAGGAGGTGTTTTCACAATAGGTGGAGGAGTTGGTGGTGCCTTCACAATTGGTGGTGATTGATAAGGAGGTGTTTTCACAATAGGTGGAGGAGTTGGTGGTGCCTTCACAATTGGTGGTGATTGATAAGGTGGTGTTTTCACCAAAGGTGGAGAAGGAGGTGATTTCACAATAGGTGGAGTTGGTTTCACTAGAGGAGGAGAAGGTGCCTTTACAATAGGTGGTGATTGATAAGGTGGTGATTTCACAATAGGAGGAGTTGGTTTCACTGGTGGTGATTGAGAAGGTGGTGATTTAACTAAAGGTGGTGTTGGTGGTGCCTTCACTGGAGAAGGTGGTGTTACTATAGGACTTGGTGGAGCTGTAGGATTTGCATAGTTCACCTGCACCAAATGTCATATCATATTTGTAATTTTCTACCTTTTTCCTTGACAAGAAAAATGCTAACTTTCGATGAATTTGACAAAATCATTGTAACACTGTAAATCTATAGATGCAGAATGTATTCACAACTTCAAAATATTTGTCTCTGCCTAGTTTCATGGATGTCTTTGATTGTTATATGAGGTTAGGGAAATGTAGGAAAAGCAACTACTATTTTTCTTAAAAAAGAAAAAAGTAGGAGTAAGGTAGGTAATATATCAAGGTACATTCTATGTAGGGTAAATCAAAGGTGCTATATTTTTAACAGTGTTAATTACTCTTTTTTTATCTTCCTATTATTCTTTTGTTTTAGATTTTAACCTAATTTATCTTAGAAAAACAGAGTTTTTGATCTGTTTTTTAATAATGTAATGGCAATAAAGTTTTTCTTAGAAAATGAAATGCATAATAAGCTAGATTAGAACACTATTAATAGGGAAATATTTTATAAGTTTTAAAAACATACCCCTATCTTGAGATCTTCATCATACGAATAAACCTGCACATAGGGATATATTATATTAACATTAGTGTGTAATATTCAAGTTAAATAAAACACTAAATCAAGAAAAATAATTGGTATGCTCAAATGAAAAAACTTTTAACTCTTAATCATGAAATTAAATAATAAATAAATTCCACCTTCTAAGTAGATATATATGTTCAAATGATGAGCAAGTGAAAAGTAGAATAAAGATTATACCTTAGTGGAAAGCACAAGAAAAATGCCTAGAAGAAAAATGGATTTTGAAGCCATTTTTTGAAGCATGGACAAGAAAGTATATGGAAGAAGAGTCAAGTGAGTGTTACTTGAAGCAACCACTAGTCTTTCAATTATATAGAGGTCAAGGATGGGTCGAGAGAAAATAAAATGTTAGGTACATTAAATTAATATTAATAATGTAATGTACAAAGTACAAGATGAAATATCTCATAAAAAAAATAAAAGTACAAGAAAAAATTTTAGGTGTATACAGCTTCTTCCCACGTGCGTCTTTAACATTGTGTCTACTAAACTAGTATATCTAGTTTCTAGTTTCTAGTTTCTAGTTTCTCATAAGAGTATGTGTTGCCACTAATCTATATATTATGCTATTGACAATAAATTGTGTTGAACACAAGGCCTATCTTTTTGAATTAGAATTGAACCGTACATTAGATGCATGTTAGATCTTAGAATCCATGACATGTTTTTTTGACTAAGACGCCTTGGTTTGACAAACCCACTAGTCAAAAGGACTAATTCATGTATTGGATCAAGGCATGGCCTTAATTAAAGGAAAATTGATTTTTCCACTTCATACAAAGCTAAAAAAAACCAGTATTTTACGTTTTTAACTCCATCGGCAGTTAACTGCCGATGGGAAGGACGCTGCGGCAGTTAACTGTCGATGGGAAGGAAACCAACGGCAGTTAGCTGCTGTTGCCATGTTTTGCCTATATTTTCCAAAACTTCACATTTTTTCATCTTACTATGAACAAAAATGATAAAATGAGTGAACAAAAACGATAAAATGACATGCGATTAAAGTGAAAAAGCTAAAAAAAATGACAACTAATTTTTTTAACTTAAAAACTGTTTTTAATTTTTTTAAAAATAGATTTAATTTTAACAAAAACTAATTGTAACATAGTTTTAATTAAAAAAAACTGATTTTAAAAAATCAGTTTTTATAAATTGTTTTAATTTAAAAACGGTCTTCAATTTATTAAAAAAAACAGCTTTATTTTTTTTTATAAAAAAAACTGTTTTCCAACAATGAACCTTTTTAGTATATTATTTTTTATGAGGTATTTTTATTAAAAAAATAGTTTATAAATTAAAACAATTTATAAAAACTGATTTTTTTAAAATCAGTTTTTTTTAAATTAAGACTATGTTAGAATTAGTTTTTGTTAAAATTAAATTTGTTTTTAAAAAAATTAAAAACAGTTTTTAAGTTAAAAAATTAGTTGTCATTTTTTTTAGCTTTTTCACTTTAATCGCATGTTATTTTATCGTTTTTGTTCACTCATTTTATCGTTTTTGTTTACAATAAGATGAAAAAAATGTGAAGTTTTGGAAAATATAGGCAAAACATGGCAACGGCAGCTAACTGCCGCTGATTTCCTTCCCATCGGCAGTTAACTGCCGCCAGATCCTTCCCATCGGCAGTTAACTGCCGATGACTGCCGATGAGGTTAAAAACGTAAAATACTGGTGTTTTTTAGTTTTGTATGAAGTGGGAAAAGCAATAATCTAATTAAAGTGGCCATGGTAATCATCTAGTCCAATTTTATTTTTATAAATATGCATCATCTAGTTCAATTTGGTTTATGACATAGATTAGGTCTTCTTTCTTTGTAACAAAATGTTTAACTAACTTTGGTAGTGTACAAAGCTTACATGCAAGTCTTAAGAGGTAATGAAGAACCCTATTTTTTATACTTAAATGGGTTTTACGTGTATATATTACTCATTTATAATTTTTTAACCCAAAATATCATACAAATTTTTTAAATGGGACCTACAGATCAACTATCAACCATTTTATATCATTACTTATCAATTTTTTAATATTAAAAAGTGTGGATCTCACTTAAAAATGAGGTCTTAAGTGAGACCCTAGGTCCTATAGAACCCAAAAAACAAATCTTCCTAATAGATACTAAGTCTTACAAGATTAAGACCTCAATGGAGATGGTCATAAGGTTCTAATGTAGTTAGAGGAAGCATGACGATGTATAATCAACTTACAAACTTGTTCACAATGATGTTTGATATCACGATAAATTTGTCGAAATCACGTTGAATGATCGTGATTTCAAAAAAAATCATTGTGTCGGAAATATATTAAATTTGAATTAAGTACTGTATAGTGGCAAGTTGCAAGTGTGTTCACAGCTCATAGCTAGCTGGTAAGTGGAAAATGGAAGTGACTAAAAATGGAGGCACAGGGGCCAAAACGAGGCTGTCATCTTACTGGTGAATTTTACCATTTTATTTGTCATATTTTTAAGTCAACTTTATGATGAGAAAACAGCATCAAATGGATTGCAGAGATCGCAATTATAATCACACAATGGAGTCTTGATCTTTGTGCATCTACAACTTGTTGTTAGCTTGCGCAAGTTTCCTCCATAGTTTGTACGTAGAGCATCTGTCAGCTAGAGACTACTGCTAGTATGATGACAAAAACAAAGTACAAACACATATTTCTCCCAACACATCATCACCATTTCATTTTTTAAAAGGACATTAATATTACCATTTATTAAAAATTCAAATTTAAAATTAATTTTACATCTCAAAAATTTAAATTTTGGGATTTTCAATGCATAATTTAAAAAAAAAAAATGCTAACGAATGTCACTAGTTAGCATGACCTATTTTTTATTTCACTCTACAGTTTTTAACAAATGCTTGGGACATCATGATGAATGTTAACAACACTCATTTAACTCATTTATTTAGTAAAATCCACTGAAATTTCATCACTTTATCTGAAACTAGGCTACGTTTAGCCTGGGAAAGTGAAGAATTTTCCCATGATGGGAAAGGGAGACTTTTACGGACATGTGGCAGTTGCCACCGGTAAAAAAATTCTGGCCCACTTTTATTTTACTTTATGAATTATGAGTACAAGAACAACTATTTATTGAAAAGCACAAAAACATGAACATTGTCATTCTTGTCCTTTGTGGTTTCTCATATCTCCTACTCCTAATCCATGGCTGAAATTTTTTCTGCAGATGATACCTCATTCAGCATGAAAAAAAAATTGAAAATGAAATAAATATTTCAAGGAAAAGGCATGGAAGCGGTGATGAGAAAATAAAAACGAATGGAAGAAGGAAAAGCTAAATTCTTGGTGGGTTTTCTAATTGAAGAAACAAGAAGAAACCACATGGAAAGGTTAAAGCTTGGTTATTGGAACACGCTGAAAAAGCGATTACTGTAAGTCCGTAATGGATGGTTTCGAGTGTGTTTGATGTGGGAGTGAAATTCAATGTTTGGACTGAAGTTGATGATTCAAGGATTTGATCATGGCTAGTTTGTCGACAATGTGTTTTCTTTCTTGTGGTGTCGCCTCTTCAAAACAATATTCAATAATCTAAATCTTAATAACATTATTTTTTTTCTATCAAACAACAATAACATTCATTTCATCTTCTTGTTGTTTGTTGTTGTTGTATTCTACCTCATAAAAAAAAATTCTATATTTCATAATTGATATTGTGTTGTCCCAAAAATAAAACCCAAAATCAATTAGATAAAATTTTCTAATTTTCGTAAGCTACTGAGTTTTGTTACGGGGAGAGCTTGTAGGCGGCAAACCTTTACATCGAGGGTAGTTTGTGTGAGAGAGAAGCAAAACTATTCCTCCTTATCTTTAATAAAAAGAATAAGATAAAGTAAATGCGGGGTCACTCTTTTTGGTGGCAATAATTAAGTTGTAGGTAACCATTCTTTAATCTCAGCCATTAAATAAAATAATGAATGTATCAATGGTGGATAGATCAACTGTACCATTATGGGAAAATTCTTCACTTTCCCAGGCTAAACGTAGCCCTGAAACTATTTTGAAAATAGTAGAAACACAATTATGATGTATTATAATACTTTTAAAAATAAAATGATATATATATATATATATATATATATTTATGGGGATGCTAATTTACACCCACCTGAAAACACTAAGGTGTAAATTAACAAGTGCCCGACTATTAAAAATTCTTGGATCTGTCCGTAAGTCTAATAAGAGTTTCTAAAGAGATACAACTCTCATTTTAAAAGTTGGATTTATAATGATGATTAGACCCAAATGGCCAAATCCTAGTAGTTATAAGAAATAGTAATATACAATACTGATTTTGATTTCTTTTAGCAAATAATAAATTGTACTTAAGAGTTAAAGATATATTACTTGGCAATACCATTATATCAGACAAATTTGAAACTTGAAGTAGAAGACACGTTAACTGTTAATTGCTCGTTGCTCAAGAAACACTTGGTATTTATTTAATTTTTTTTTGAAAGAAATGAAACACCTGGTAATTGTTCTCTAACTTTGTGAAAGAGAAATTAATTTTTAATTTAAGGTATAGTTCATGTGATTTCATGTGCAATGTCCTTGACTGAGTAATTGAATGGTCCGTGGGCATGTCGTAGCAGTTAGATTTAGCGAAGATCCTGTTAACTAATATAATTGATGTTTACAAATTCTAGTTGAACCGGTAAAAAGATCGAAATTGTTAGGTTGAATGTTGTAATCAAGATTCGAATCATGATTACTTCACTTATGTGTGTGAGAGCTTTTAATGACATAGTCATTTCGTCTCGCTATCAAAAATAAAATACCCGGACTACATAAGTAGAACAATTTTTGGTCAGACTATTTTTATCTCACGACCGAACTCCGAATTATCAAGATTCATTTTTTCTGAAAACGAGAAGGTTAACGTCAAAAATAATAATAATATAATTGATATATCATGTCTCTAACTAACTAAATAATTAATAATTAATTAATTAAAGTATATGATATTGTTTCGATAGCAAAATCTCAGTTGTGTACTGTTTAATATTATAACAACTTGCCTTCCCTAAAAAAAAAAATTATAACAACTTGTCTTATACTTTAAAAGAAACAACTTGCCTTATAAAAAAAAGATATAACAACTGTCAAAATAAAACTATAACAACTTAATAGAAAGGTCCACTAAAAAAACTTAATAGAAACTGACAATATAGTACTACTTAATTTACAACTTTAAAGAAGTTGGTAATACTACCAATTATTAAGGCTATCCAAGATAATTGAATCTTCCTTTTAGTTTGAACCATGTGGTTTTTGATAAAAGAAGACTCTATTAATTTGAAACTCGAACGTAAAATTTAGTCAAACTAATTATTGTGACCGAAGTTCATTAACTATTAGGTTCAATCAATTGATAAGATTATTGAATCTTTCATTGCAACTTATATGATTGCATAGATTGTAGTGTAAAATCTACACCAAAAAAAAAAGATTGTAGTGTAAATCATCAACAAAATTTGAAGTTTTTCTTGACCTCATGAGAGGCGCATCTCCTTTAATAAAAAAATCTCATTATAAAAAACAAAAAAATGGAATCATGTGTTTATAGATTTGAAGTATTAACATTATAAAGAGTTTAAAACATGTATCTCCTTTTTTTGACAAAAAACATGTATCTCCTTGTTTTGTGGAAATCATGCCATGGGTAGGTATAAAATGAAGGAAGCTGATCTATTTTTGCCTTTTTTGTTTTACTATTTCGTCACAACAAGCATTATCCATATATTGGACATATATTCTTTTCTTCCAAGCAAATATTTTCCCAAGTTGCTTAATGTATCTTTTTTTTATTAAATGGAAAGAAATAAAAAAGGAAAGAAACTAAGACAAACGATTCCTGAAAACCCCAGAGACATCCGCCAATAAGATAGGGTTCAATTGGAGAGGTGGAGAAGTCCACATCTTCAAAGTGTCCATACTATTTGCACCAAACTTTGTCAACCAATCGCACACTCATTGCCTTCTCTGAAGGTGTGGTTGAAGGTCACCAACTAAGGGAGGGAGATTCGCTTCCATAAGGATGGAAATCATGTTGATGCTCCTTAGAAATCAAGTTCAAACACGTCATAGAGTCAGATTCCATAATAATAGTCTAGTAACCAAGATCTCAAGCCAAATAAAGGCCTCTCCAAACAGCAGGGAGTTGCTTAATGTATCTGAATCAAAAAAATTCATTTCTTTTTTTTTTCTTTCTGTTTTTTTATTTAGCTTGTAATGAAGAAAAAAAAGTGTCTAGATACTTTAACCCTTATACTAACTACGATGGATGCATTATATTATTAGTATTTGTTTTTTTTTTTTTGGAAAGAATATTACTAGTATTTATTAACTCTTATTTTAATTAATTTTTTAATATCCAATTATGTTTAACACCAATATTCAAGAGGGGAATCGAAAAACAGTTCATTTTATCTTCAATTTATTTGGTTGGCAAAGTTGTCTCCCAATCCCAATGGCCAATTTGATCTTTTCTTTCTTTGATTCGAATCCTATGATGCCTAGTTGCCAACATTTATTTGGTATGCTGACAATGTTACCTTACCATAGGATTCCCCCCATACTTATGGGGGAGAAATTTTTTGTTCTTAATTGGATTAAGTTGATCTATTTAGTAACATAGCACATGGAAAATAAAGTGAAGGTATAGCTTTTTCAGAAAAAGAAAAAAAGGTCATTCATGAGCTGACCCATTGCCTGATGCCAGCAAGCAAGATCACAAAAAGATAGGACAGTGAAACCATAGTACTAATTGTTGACTTTTGTTTGGACTCTAGTAAGGATGACAACTGAAAATACATTTTATATCCCTAAAAATAATTTATAATAATACAAATATATATAGTTGAGCCTATGCAAATAATATTTCATAAATTAAAATTCTGGTTTAAATATTAATTTGTCACAAATGTTTTTTATATGATTCAGGATGAGTGTATTTCGGTCCAAGATAGTTAAGACCTTAAGGTTCATAAAGTTATTCAAAATGATTTATATTTATCTCTATTCAAAGACATTAGTGGCTTAAAATCTCCAAATCCAAAATCTATTTCCAAAGCCAACTATATTTAATTATTATCATTACTGCTGGTCTCGTTCAACAATAATTGGTATGACAATACAAAACACGAGGAACAATCAGCTATGGTACCACTGACTTAAGGAAATGGAGAGACTAATAAATTGAGAGGATTTTGACTCGGTATCTGTAACACTCATATAGAGATTGTCTAGGATCTCACACGAGTATTAAAATTTCGTACTGGATACATTAACTTACAATGCAGAATTTAAAATCTGAACATGGGCATATACATAATGAAGTCTTTACAACAGTTACATAGTACAAATAACTCTGATACAGTACAACAGAATACAATATCTGAGTACATAACATTCTAGAATCAAACTTAGAACCAGCACGATCAATCCGTAGCTTTCTCCTTACCCTTGTTGCGTGCTACCTGTGAACCTGCAATCAGAAGGATTGGGATGAGACATAATGTCTCAGTGAGCTCCACCCATCCTAACAGCTGACAACCTCGGGGAAACCTATGATCGTCAAGCACTAAACTTGACCCATATCGGGTTTATACGTGTATGTGTCTACTATACTGTGTAGTCGTGAAACTAGACTACGTTCTACTAACTTAGTGATCGAGGGGAAAACTATGATCACTGTCTGATAACTGATATCTGCCTGATAGTATTAAAGTATTTTCCTGATATTAAACTGTTAGTATGTTAGCGTGTAACAAACAATTATTATCTGAGTTGATTTTATGGCATGTCTCCGAGTGGAGTAACCCCGAAGTATATTCCCCTGATAACCGGTGAAAATTCCTATCTGAGGCTAATCACCGGACTCCTCCTTCTGTGTGTGTGGTTATCCTCGCAGAAAGCTCCTGCCCGTTCCAGCTGTATCCGGAACCTTATGTGCTCTCTACCTAACGAGAACCTAGAAGACACACAATTTAATCTTTTAATTAATTAGTCCTGATTAAATATCTGATCTGATACACGTATCCTCAATGTCACTCTGTGAACAACTGAGACACGTCCTGGTGTACATATAATCCTATCTGTACATATATATATATATATGTGTGTGAGTCGTCATGTAGGTTCCTTAACGGGCTGACCTATCCAGAATAAATCTGGAGCGTACCTGAGCCACGACTCGTCAGCATATATATATATATATATATAGTCTGTATAAGTTTGGTATTATCTGATACTAATCTTATCTGAAATCTATTCTGATCATAAGTTATCTGAAATCTAACCCATGGTTAATCTAGTCTTATCTGAATCTTTGAATGTTAAAATACATTCCTAGTACTTTCGTACCCTTAACTGAATACATCTCTATTCTTGCTAACCTATTATAGGTTCTAAACATATTGTTGTCATATGTCGTACTTAAGGGTTCAATACATTTACAATAGCATTACCCTCCTCATCTAACCTTGTGCTCGCATTCCTTATGCATTGTCCAATCCTTGTTCCCATATGATGTCATCCGTTAGAAGCCTTTCGGTTAAGTTAAAATGGTGTTCCTTGTAAACTTAGAGTTTTTGTGGAAAACGGTTGTGAAACGTCTCGCATAAACGCATCAAATCACCCGAAACAGCTCAGCAGGCCAAGCTGATTCTGACAAGCGCGCTGTAGCGAGCTGTTCCAGAATCAGAAAATGGTCTGCTCGCTGCAGCGAACTTCAGCTCGCTGTAGCAAGCTTGACAGTTCAGAAATTGTTCAAAAACGTGATTTTCACCATTTTGACCCATTCCAACTTACCAAAACTTCCCAACAATGTTAGGGATGATTTTCTATTGCAAATTGACAGTTTAAAACATGAATAAACAAGGAATTAGCAAGAAAAAGGAGTTAGGGTACCAATATTAAACTTTGCTCAAAAGATGAATTTCACACTCAACTAACCCAAGGTGGGTTCTATCTAGAGGAGCTGATGTTGATCAAAAGCAAGTATCGTTTTTATATCGTTCCACAGGGATTAACGTGATATCATAAACCGTTCAACGTCGATTATCGTCTTAAGTTAGGGTTTAACCTTTTTTTATACTACACTACTCAACATTTTTAAAACTTAATAAATAAATAGTAGAGTAATAGGACATAGAAGGTGTTTGGATCAACGTTCATCAATCAAACATCGTTTATATTCGATTGATTATAAATACGGATTCTAGCTTTTTCTTATATATGACATTATTATGTATTGCTCATCAACGTCATTGATTTCCCAAATGACGTCATGAGATCGATTGTATCGTTTAATCGATGATTTCTCAATCTATTAAATCATTCAAAAGCTTTACGATCCAATACTATAATGTAATTATCAAAACCAAATCCCATTTCTAGAATTTCTTATCTTGATAGAAAATCATTCTAAACCTAGATTCAAAAGTCTTTTTCAACAACATTTAAATCAAATATAAGAGTGAAAAGCAAGAAGAAATTCAATGGTATATAAAAATGCTAGAATCATATATTTAATAATCAAAAGTTTACAACATGGAATGATTGATTACCTATTAATCCCAACAAAGGAGATTAGTTGATCATTGTCATGACAACTATTGCAAAACAAGAAAGGAAGATGAAGATATATTAAGGCTTGATGTCTCAAAGCTTCTTAATGTATTCTTCAATCCAAATCACTTTGCTATTTGAAGTTTTTCTCCTTCTATGCCTATTCTCTCTCTTAGATAACTAATATTTTTAGCTCTGAAAAATGAAAATTCTGATAAAAAACTAACTCTGGCTCAAAAAATGAGCTTCAAAATACATTTATATGCTGAGAAAATGCACGCTCGCTACAAGCGACCAGCCTGTCGCTTGTAGCGAGGAAGTCAACTGGCCAATCCAAGAGCTCCACGTCATCCATCAGCATTAAACCGCCCTCTGGTCGCTGTAGCGACAAGGTCTGTCGCTACAAGCGATGGATCTTTGAAATTCCCTGCCTAGGCTCGCTTCAAGCGTCCAGTTCATCGCTTCAAGCGATGAACTCTTGATAATCCCTGCCTAAGCTCGCTTCTAGCGATGGAAGCTGCGCTTCAAGCGATGAAAACCTGGAAATCCCTGCCTATCCTCGCTACTAGCGATGGCTTCTGCGCTTGTAGCGATGGCATCAAGAAAAGCTTCATTTCCTTGCATCAATCAGGTCCAAGCATGTATTTCCTGCATAATCACATGGGGTAAGGATTAGGATCACAAATATTGCATTTTTAACACAAATATGCTCTAATCCTAAGGTAACTTGTACAACAAGTAATCATAAGTGCCCTAAATTGTATCACAAGATAACAACTTTTAGGCACTTATCAAACTCTCCCCAACTTACATTTTGGTTTGTCCTCAAACCAAAGAATCAAAAGGAAATTTTCATAGCTTTTAAACCACAGTATTGAGCAATTAGCAAAGGATTCAAAAGTGCGAAGAAATAAACATCAAATGAGTGATTCAAATGTGATTGCGCAAGCTAAAGTTCAGTTTCTCATTAAACAAGATACATACTATAAATGTGAACTAGTTCTAAACACAAGGAATCAAATCATACAATCCTAAACAAGCAACATGTTTAAATTTGAACCAAACCTAACACACTTCTATATAAAGTATATGAACAATGTGAAATCTCTTGTGAGGGTATGAACACTCATCCAACAAACATGATAACATTCCAATTAAATTATGTGTCCATCTAATTATCATTTCCAAAAGCATAAAAGGCATTGATCAAAAGGTCTTTAAGGGTTGTAATTGGGCTAGGTTACAAAAGAATTGTCATATGTGGGATATTTGAATTCAAATGGCCAAGCAAAAGGAACATTCAATCTAATTACAAATTTCCTTCTTTTTCCAATACAACTCTTGGTGAATTTCATACATTTCTTTTCTTGATTGATCTTGACAACTTTTTCTTTGAATTATTGCAAACCTTTTCATTTTTTCTCTTTTCTTTTTCTTGGTTTGCTTTTCTTTCTTTTTTCTTTTTTTTTCTTTTCTTTTCTTTTTCTTGTTGTCAAGATCAATTATCACATTCACCATTACATTGACATAAACATAACCTCCCTTTCTCCCCAACTTATTTCAATGACACCCTAATCGAATGTTCCTTTATCATTATGGCAAAGGTCAATAAAAACGATGGATAAAGGTTCACAAGAAAACAACTATCAGAATTCAATAAAGAGTTAACTATGAACTGAATTTTTTTACAAACTCCGGCAATTTAAATAAGCAATTGAGCTTATTAAAATTGACAGTTCACAGTTAACAATTCTGATTCAATAGGCTCAGATGGGTTAACAGATACTCACTCTTCTCACAGGGTAGGTTTATTTGGTCAAGTATTTCACTCAATTTAAAAAAAAATGCCTTGATCACTTCAATGCTTTTATACAAATTAAAACAACAACAGATTTAACATAAACTAACTGAGTTAAACATGAAATGTTGGTCTCCTGCATATATATACAATGGTTGAGGATACCTCACATTTTGGCTAGTTCTATATTGGTTCAAAACTAAACAAATGCTTGCTTAAAACTGAATAAATTAACTTGTGTGTAAAGAACTTATTCACATTCAAGAATATACCTAGAAAAACAAGAAAACGAGTACCTTAGCTGCGCGCTTTAACACTCATTCTATCATTATCACTCAAATGATTCTAAGCTCAAGCACTGGCTTTTGAATCTTTCATCTTTCTTTCAACATTGTTGGGATAATTTCAAAAAATTTTAACCATAAATAAATAACAAAACATAAATAAAATATAAACTATACTAAACATGTTATAATCAAATTAAATAACATAAACTAAAAGGTAACATCATCCATGGTACATAAAACATAAACAAAACAAAGTACAAAACATAATAAAATGTTATAAAAGTACAAAGCTTAATAAATAAAATGAAAGGGATGATAAAACAAAATCTGCAGCTCAGTCTGAATCATAATCTTCAGAATCCATCAGGTCTGCTGCCATACGGTCAATGCTCCTAGTAGCTGCTGAGGAGTCATCACCAAGATCGTCATCAACATCAGCATCTTCGTCACCATCATCACCGACATCCTCATCACCAACATCTGCTGCAGCTGCCCCTCCAGGAAAGAAAGGCCTGTCCCCAGGCCAAGCTATGTGCTCTGAGAAGAAGGCTGGCGTCCATGTGCTTTGGCCACTGTCATGCAGATGACTCTGAATAGTCGTTAGAGCCCGGTGATTAGACGCATTCTGCGCCATGAGAAAAGAGCTCACCATAGAGGAGTCCCAACTAGAAAAATCAAGTTGTGGAAAGGTCGGGCCCTGAGGGTGGCTAGGGTGATGTGGTGGTGGTGGTGGTACACTAGAAGGACCGGCTGATGTGGATGGTCCAGCTGAGGAAGTAGGTGGGGCAGGAGGTGTGGGGGTGAAGCAATACCTATTGATGTACCTGTCATCAATAGGATTCTTAATCTCTTCATCTACCTGGTTGGGCATGTGTATCCTAGCCCGTCTACAAAGTCCCATAATCAATCCAGGAAAGGTCAGTGGGCATTTGGGTTTGCCTGGGGGTAGGATGCCGCTCTCAGCTACAACCCTCATCTCATTGGCTATAAGCCTTGCAACGTCAACCTGACGTTGAGTAAGGATATAGTGGAGAAGAGGTGTAACATCGAGGGTGGTAGAAGAGGTGTGTGATTTTGGCCGGATATTATATAAGATTAGGGTAAGGACTACCTGAGCCGGAGTGGTCATATCCTCTCTGAAGGCTCTGAAAGGCTTACCCAAAGCCTTACTCACATCGTAGTGCTTCCCCTCCTGGAAGATGTCTCGTGCAATCGGCTCATGATCCCAATTCCCGCTCCTCTGATGCTCATGGAAGTCACATAGCATAGTAGGTGCTAGTGGATTATCCTCTTCACAAAGCTCCAGTGGCTTACCCAAGTACGCATTGATGGACATGCGATCAAAGGCAATAGTGCGCCCTCGCACGTATGTAGTCCATGTGAATTCGTCAGATGGGTCTGCTGGGATTGCATTTGCATAGAATTCCCGCACGATGTCGTAGTTAATCTTCCTTGGTGGCGTGCACAGAATCCCCCATTTCCTTTCATTGATCATGTGTGCTATCCCTCCGTATTCTCCCTCTTCTGATATCTGGAATTGCTTCTCAGACCAGATTCTCCGTGTTTTCAGCTCCTCATAGCGTTCTTGATTCCTCAAACTCAAGAAACGGCTCGTGTCATGCGGTTGAAGGTTGGCTCTAGGTCGAGATGACGAGCTCTCAACGTTCCTTTGTCTTTTGGATGAGGATTTGGGTGCCATTCCTACACAAGGGTTAAAACAGATAAAAATTAGGTAGGATACAAGTCAGGTTCAAATCAAAAGAAGAATAAAACAAATTCTGGGTTTCGTCGCTACAGCGACAGCTTGGTCGCTTGTAGCGAGCGAACCCAGAAATTGCTGGATACCTGCGCTACAAGCGCTGTCTAGCGAGCAACACCCATTTTCAAAATTCATGATTTTCTGATTTTAAACCTACTTGTAGCATGCGAAATTAACCCTAAAGGAAATATAAATGAATAAAAATCACCTAAACTTCCTAAATCCTCAAAAACCCTAAATTATTTTGAATTTTTACATAGGTTTTTTTCAAAATACGAACTTTATGAACAAGAGGATGAAAGGGGAGTTTTCTAAGTGATTTAAGTTCATTTACTAAAGCTTAAACTATGTCTAATCATGGGTATAACAACAGGGCAGAATTTAAGTTCAAAATCTCAAAATCCTAAACCCTAAATTCCAAATCAGCATGCAGGCATCAATAATCAATAAAGAGCATATAAACAGTAACAGAAATGGACGAAAAACATACCTGGAGTGTGATTGAGCAAGATTAAACACAGGTACAGAGTTGATTTGCAGGATTTTGCAGAAATGTAAAGTGAAAAATGCAGGAAATGGAATGGAATGGAAATGGAATGTGTACAGATGTATGGTGTGCGAAAAATAAAAACAAAAACGGCTAGTGACTTAAATGGGGTAGTTGGGAGGTAACTGAAGAGACATAGTGGCCTGGGAACTATAAAACTGTTTTCTGCTACGGTCGCTACAAGCGCGCGTCCTGTCGCTACAGCGACAGGCTTTAAGCCCATCGCTACAAGCGTGGTGTGGCGCTACAAGCGCAAGGTTTGGAATCCATCGCTACAAGCGACAAGTGCGTCGCTACAGCGACGTAGTGCAAAACTCATCGCTACAGCGATGAATCTGTCACTGTAGCGACCATGACAGGAAACAGAAAAATAAAATTTTGAGTTCTTGCCACTATCCCTACATGCATAAATAACTGTACAGATCTAAAATAACACTAAAAATGCAACATACTTACAAAATTGGGGTGCCTCCCAACAAGCTCTTGTTTAACGTCATTAGATCGACGCCTGATTCGCTTATGCATAAGAATCGATGAGTGAAATCGTCGTCGTGTGCCGAACAACTTCACCTAAAATATGGCTTCAGCCTCTGTCCATTCACTGTCCATGTTGACTTAGTGATAGGATCTTCTAGCTCCACAGCTCCATAAGGTTTGACCTCCTTTATCATGAACGGACCGAACCATTTGGACTTCAATTTACCCGGAAATAGTCTTAGCCTTGCATTGAACAGCAACACCATTTGACCAGGCCTGAATTCCCTCTTCATGATCTTCTTGTCATGATACCGTTTGACCTTTTCCTTATAAAGCTTGCTTGACTGATAGGCTTGGTCACACATTTCTTCTAGCTCATTCATTTGAAGCTTTCTCTTCTCCCCCGCTTGCTCTTAATCAAAGTTCAAAAATTTGAGCGCCCAAAACGCTTTGTGCTCCAACTCGACCGGCAAGTGGCATGCTTTCCCATACACCAACTGGAATGGTGTGAAACCCGTAGGAGCTTTGTATGCGGTCCTATAGGCCCACAATGCTTTGTCCAGTTTCATCGCCCAATCCTTTCTTGATGAAGACACGGTCTTCTCAAGTATCCGTTTGATTTCACGGTTGGATACCTCGGCTTGACCGTTGGTCTGTGGATGGTATGGTGAAGCTACCTTGTGCTTTACCCCATAGTGCTCAAGTGCTTTTGCTAACTGTTGATTGCAGAAGTGAGAACCTCCGTCACTTATTAGCACTCTTGGAGTTCCAAATCGGGAAAAGATGTTTCTTTTCAGAAACTTGACCACCGTCTTGCTATCGGCTTTCTGAGATGCTATTGCTTCTACCCACTTTGACACATAGTCAACAGCCATCAGAATATACTCGTTGTTCATGGAGGATGGAAATGGCCCTACAAAGTCTATACCCCAACAGTCGAAGACTTCGACTTCAAGGATACTTTGTAGAGGCATTTCATTCCTTTTTGAAATCCCTCCGGTTTTCTGGCAACTCTCGCATTCTTTCACATGTTCGTATGCGTCTTTAAACAAGGTGGGCCAATAAAAGCCTGCTTGAAGAACTTTTGCTCCAGTTCTTTCTCCACTATAATGACCACCATATGGCGAGTTGTGACAGTGCCACATGATGTCCTTGGCTTCTTCTCTTGCAACACATCTTCTTAACAAGTGGTCTGCTCCAATCTTGAAGAGGTACGGGTCATCCCAAATGAATTGAGTTGCGTCTCTCAACAACCTCTTCTTCATTTGCCATGTGTAATCCTCCGGTATGAAACCTGTTGCTTTGTAATTGGCCATGTCAGCGAACCATGGTCTTTCTTGCACCATAAGCAACTTCTCATCCGGGAACTCTTCAAGGATGTCCCTCTCATTCTTCGTTATCTCATCGTTCACCAATCTTGACAGATGATCAGCTACTAGGTTCTCAGTCCCCTTCTTGTCCTTAATCTCCAAATCAAACTCTTGGAGTAGCAACATCCAACGGATGAGTCTCGGCTTTGAGTCGGGTTTGGTAATTAAGTACTTGATAGCTGCATGGTCAGTCCAGATAACAATTTTTGAACCTATGAGATACGAACGAAGTTTTTCTAATGCGAACACTATGGCAAGTAATTCTTTTTCAGTGGTAGCATAATTGACTTGTGCGTCATTTAAAACTTTACTTGCATAGTGTATAGCATGAAAAATTTTGTTTTTGCGTTGACCTAACACCGCGCCTACCGCATAATCACTTGCATCGCACATAAGTTCAAAATCATATGTCCAATTTGGTGCGGTGATTATGGGTGCGGATGTTAAGCTATCCTTTAAACTATTAAAAGCATGTAAACAATCAATATCAAAATCAAAAGACTTATCTTTGTTGAGCAAGTTGCTCAATGGCTTGGCAATTTTTGAGAAGTCTTTGATGAATCTCCGATAAAACCCGGCATGGCCTAGGAAACTTCGGATTCCTTTGACATTGACTGGCGGTGGAAGTTTTCCTATCACGTCGATCTTAGCTTTATCAACTTCAATACCCTTGGAGGAGATCTTGTGACCAAGGACTATTCCCTCGGTTACAATGAAGTGACACTTCTCCCAATTGAGCACCAAGTTGGTTTCCTTGCACCGTTTCAGTACCGTGTCCAGATTCTTCAAGCACAAATCGTATGATGACCCGAAAACTGAGAAGTCGTCCATAAACACTTCAATGCTTTTCTCTATCAAGTCTGCAAAGATGGCTTGCATGCATCGTTGAAATGTTGCTGGAGCGTTACATAAACCGAACGGCATGCGTCGATATGCAAATACCCCAAAAGGACATGTGAATGCAGTCTTCTCGTAATCGTCTGGATTCACCGAAATCTGATTGTAACCCGAATATCCGTCAAGGAAACAATAAAAAGCTTGTCCTGACAGCCTCTCTAGCATTTGATCCATAAATGGTAGAGGAAAATGATCCTTTCTAGTTGCTTTGTTAAGCCTCCGGTAGTCGATACACATCCTCCAACCGGTTATGGTTCTTGTCGGTATGAGCTCATTCTTCTCGTTCGTGATTACCGTCATACCTCCCTTCTTAGGGACAACTTGAACCGGACTAACCCAAGTGCTATCCGAGATCAGATATATCATGCCGGCTTCAAGTAGCTTAACCACTTCTTTCCGGACTACTTCCTTCATGTTTGGGTTTAGCCGTCTTTGAGGTTGTGCTACCGGCTTATAATCCTCTTCCATCATGATCTTATGCATGCAATAGGAAGGACTTATCCCTTTTAAGTCGGATAGTGTCCAACCTATTGCTTCCTTGTTGGACTTCAAAACTTCGACCAATTTTGTTTCTTCATGGTTTGACAAGAAGCTACTAATGATTACCGGTTTGGTACCCTCTTGATCAAGAAACACATACTTCAAATGTGAGGGCAAGATCTTCATCTCCGGCTTCACTTCTTCTACTTTAGCTTCATTCGTCAATTCCTCGATTTTGGCTTTGTGAGGAGGAATTTCCTTAAACGAATCAAGCTCCTTCAAACACTCTTCAAGCTCCTTCTCATCTTCTTCTCCTATGATACTTAGTGCGTTTGTCAATACTCTTTCAAGATGTGTCAAGTGATGCAACTGGTTTCTCGTATCAACTATCAATTCTTCCGTTGCATCCATCTTGAAGCAAGCAGCTTTATCACTAGGAAACTTCATTGCTTCGTTGATGTTGAAATTGATTTCTTCATCGTCCACACGGACTTTCATTAAGCCTCCGTCAAGATCAATCATCATCCGTTCCGTTTGCATGAAAGTTCTCCCAAGAAGTAGCGGCACATCATCATCCTCCGGTATGTCCATCACTACAAAGTCGATGGGGAACAAGAACTTGTCGACTTTCACCAACACGTCTTCAGCAATTCCCAATGGACGAGTGTAGGATTTGTCGGCCAATTGCAAGGTTAAGTTGGTTCTTTTCACAACTATATCACCAATCCTTTTGACAACGGATAATGGGATTAGGTTGATACTTGAACCCAGATCAATGAGTGCCTTGCCGACATTAACATTGCCAATGGACACCGGTAGTGTAACTTTGCCCGGATCTCTCTTCATTCTTGGCAATGTTCTTTGGATGATTTCACTACAATTCGCGTCTAGCTGAATTGTTTCTTCTTCATTAAACCTCCTCTTCTTGGAGAGAATCTCTTTCATAAACTTGGCATAGGTCGGCATTTGTTCTAGGGCTTCCGAGAACGGTATGTTGATTTGTAAACGCTTGAATATGTCAAGGAACCTAGCAAACTGCCTCTCTTTCTCTTTTTTGGCTGGTGTAGTTGGGTAAGGTAGATGTGGGGTCGGCGTATTCTTCACTACTTCTTGCTTCTTGCCCTTCTCCTTCACCACATCCTTCTTCCACACTATGTTCTCATTTTCAACTACATCCTTATTATTTTTTTCAACTTCTTCCTCTCTATGTACACCTCCTGTTTCCTCCTCATGTCCTTCATCATCATCCTTCTCCTCATTCTCAACAACTCTTCTCTCTACTTCAAGGTTGTCCCCTATACCTCTACCAATGACCTTCCCGCTCCGAGTAGCAATTGCCTTGCAATTTTCGTTGTCTCTTGATGCAAGGACTTCCTCATCAAAATGACTTAATTGTCATTTTGATGATGATGCATGATCCTTTGGGTTGGTTTGTGTGTTAGCGGTAAAGGTTCCGCCTTGTTGAGTAGCTTGAGATAGTTTTTGTGCCAACTGGCCCACTTGCGTCTCCAGATTTTTGATGGATGCATCAGTGTTCTTTTGGTTAGCCATTGACATCTGCATGAATTGATTGAGGGTTTCATCGGTGGATTGGTTGCGGTTTTGTTGTGGAGGTTGATATTGGTTATAGTTTTGGTAAGGTTGTCGGTTATGTTGCCCAGCTTCTGGCCTCCAACCTTGGCCATAGTTCGGATTATTCCCTCTTGGGAAGTTGTTTGGATGGCTTTGGAATTGGTTTTGAAACTGTTGAGGCCTTGGTTGATTTCCAACATAGCTTACCTCTTCTGTAGGTGGCGGACAAAATCCGGTTGGGTGGTCTCCCGAACAAAGCTCGCATGATGCGACTTGGTGTTGTCTTCTTTGTTCGTTCTGGATATCCTTCATTTGTTGAGGAAGGTTGGCCATCTTTTTTGTCAACTCTTCCACTTGTTGCGTGAGCAATTTGTTCTGAGCAAGGATTGCATCGTTTGTCCCCAAGTCTAGGATTCCCGCCTTCCTTTGGCTTTGGCTTCGGTTATGATGAGCCTGGTGATCATTCAATGCCATTCTCTCTATAATAGCAACAGCATCCTCGGCGCTCTTGGCCATCAAAGAACCACCAGCAGCAGCATCAAGCAATAGCTTGGATTGTTGTTGCATCCCGTTCCGGAATAGATGAATTTGTGTTAAGTCATCAAATCCATGATTAGGACATCTTCTGAGCATTGACTTGAAACGCTCCCACGCTTCACATAACGTCTCACTAGTACCTTGTGAGAACACAGCAATAGTTGTCTTCGCCTCCTTGAAACGATTCTGAGGGAAGAACCTCTCAAGGAATTTCTCCTCAAGCGTGTTCCAATTCGTCATTACCGTCGGTGGCTGGTCCAAATACCACTCCTTAGCTTTGCCTATCAATGAATGAGGAAACATCCTCATGAATATAGCCTCCTCGTTATTTTCCGTCTCACCAAGGGTACCCGCAATCTCGTAAAATTTTGTGAGATGTTGGAACGGGTCTTCATGGTCTAATCCTGAGAAAGGATTAGCATAGAGTATTTGTAAGATCCCCGTCTTCATCTCGGTTTGCTTGGTAGTCCGCGGCGTTTTCCCCAATTGTGCCAAACGGCGTGGGCTATTATGACATGGCATCCCACAACCGCCTGAACCTCCAGGATCTCCTGCTGCAGCCATTGAAATCTCTTGGCTTGGACTAGAACTAGATAAAGGACTTGAAACAGTAGATTCCTCTTGTTGCCTTTTCTTTGCTTGCTGCTTCTTTTTCCGATTCTTGCTATTGTTTCTACGAGCTGTTCTCTCTATCTCGGAATCAAAAAGAAGTTGGTCCTCCGATACTTGACCTCGCATATACGATTTCAACAATCTGACCACAAAGAATTAGCAAACAAGATGGCTAAGGAATAATAGTTATATACATAAAAGAATTTTGTGCAAAATTGCTTAAAACCATAATTAAAGTTGCAATGATTATAATATCATAACTTTAATCCCCGGCAGCGGCGCCATTTTGATGTTGATCAAAAGCAAGTATCGTTTTTATATCGTTCCACAGGGATTAACGTGATATCATAAACCGTTCAACGTCGATTATCGTCTTAAGTTAGGGTTTAACCTTTTTTTATACTACACTACTCAACATTTTTAAAACTTAATAAATAAATAGTAGAGTAATAGGACATAGAAGGTGTTTGGATCAACGTTCATCAATCAAACATCGTTTATATTCGATTGATTATAAATACGGATTCTAGCTTTTTCTTATATATGACATTATTATGTATTGCTCATCAACGTCATTGATTTCCCAAATGACGTCATGAGATCGATTGTATCGTTTGATCGATGATTTCTCAATCTATTAAATGATTCAAAAGCTTTACGATCCAATACTATAATGTAATTATCAAAACCAAATCTCATTTCTAGAATTTCTTATCTTGATAGAAAATCATTCTAAACCTAGATTCAAAAGTCTTTTTCAACAACATTTAAATCAAATATAAGAGTGAAAAGCAAGAAGAAATTCAATGGTATATAAAAATGCTAGAATCATATATTTAATAATCAAAAGTTTACAACATGGAATGATTGATTACCTATTAATCCCAACAAAGGAGATTAGTTGATCATTGTCATGACAACTATTGCAAAACAAGAAAGGAAGATGAAGATATATTAAGGCTTGATGTCTCAAAGCTTCTTAATGTATTCTTCAATCCAAATCACTTTGCTATTTGAAGTTTTTCTCCTTCTATGCCTATTCTCTCTCTTAGATAACTAATATTTTTAGCTCTGGAAAATGAAAATTCTGATAAAAAACTAACTCTGGCTCAAAAAATGAGCTTCAAAATACATTTATATGCTGAGAAAATGCACGCTCGCTACAAGCGACCAGCCTGTCGCTTGTAGCGAGGAAGTCAACTGGCCAATCTGATGACCTTGAGTCATGTCTTAGTTTTTCCCATTTTTTGATGTTATTTTGTACATTTTTGAGAGTCTTTACTTGGGTTTCTCTTGCTGGAAGTAGTCTTGGTTGGAAGGTTTTAGCAATCATGGAACTTGAGGATTTGCAAAGATTTTTAAGAAGTTTTTAAAGTCATCGTGCCACGATGGACCTGCGTCGTGCCACGATGAGAAGAGGTTGGAACTTGATCTTGTCACTGGAGTTTTCGTGCCACGAGGGGTGCAGACGTCGTGCCACGATGGAATTTTAATAGCATTGACCTGGGTTTTAATGAGCCCATCATGCCACGATGGACCTGTGTCGTGGCACGATGGGTCGGTTTCAGAACCAATGATTATAAAAGCCAGATGCGTTTTCTGAAGAGGGGTTCGGAAATTTGGAGCATAGAAGCGCGATTTTGAGAGCAAAGAACTGAAGCGGTGGCTTCCCCATCCAACTCACAGTCAGTCTTTGTATGTTCTTATGTTATTATTGATTATGCTATTTTGTAATGCAATTATGAGTAGCTAAATTCTCCATTGTTAGGGATGAGAACAGCTAGATGAAGACTCTTGTTTTGTAACCCTAACCTGATCTTTGAATGAATTTATTGAATCATGTTTCTTATCTTTGTGCTTAATGCTTTTATTGATTGATCATCTTTAATTTGTTGTATGATTCATATTGTGAAACGGAAGTGGAATTTATGAATGCTTAAGATAAGAAATTCTCGCCTTTGTAATCTAGGAATAGATACAAACCCTTGAAGCCGTTTATTAATTCATGTCCATTCATGCTTAATTCTGAGTTGTAAAACTTGCTAAGGAATTAGGGTTTACTTTAGAATTAACGTTTCTGTCGCTAAGGAATTAGGGCAAGATTATTTAAGAGAATTAGGTCGTGATTCATTAAACGAGTTCAATGATCGTTGGTTAGGTAATTAACCTGAGTTCGGAGTGTTGAGTCTTTTGGTGTTGGCTGCATTTTTTGGCAAAAACCAAAGTATTGGATAGTAGCTTCTCCATGATTAGAACATTTCTTCAGTTGGAAGTTTTCTCATTTGAAGCTGTTCAGTAGCTGAAATTTACATCAGAAGCTGAATGCTCATCAGAAGCACTGTAGCACTTCAGAAGCTATTTCAGGTTCTGATGCTCATGTTGACTTTTGTTGACTTCATCAGAAGCTGCATATTTTCAAGTTTTTCTTGTGCGAATCTTTGCAAGATATGCCAAGGTTTTATTATGAATTAAAGCTTCTAGATTGCTGGTTGATTTGAAGAAGATTTTATTGAAGATTTGGTTCAAAGATATGAAATTCATATTTTCCTGTTATAATCTTTAAAAGATTCAGTACAGTTTTATTTGTTACATTATTGGACCAATCTTATTTTAGTAACAAATCAAATCAGAAGATTAGTTTTATTTTGCAAGACTGAAGGCTATATAAGGAGGAGGGCTGCTGCTATTCAAGACATGAATTGAAGAGAGAAAACTCAGAAATAGAGTCTTAGTTGTTTTTAAGCTTTTGCTTTGTTTTTGTACGCCACTCATATGCTTTGAGTTGGTTTAGGATTGTTATTGAGTTGTAATTCATTCTAAGCCTCTAGGTACGAATGAAGTTGTGTTTTTGAAGTTTTCTGAAAAACAAAGTGTTTTTGATTAAGGGTTTCAGTAACAGGTTTGTTACTTGAATAGGAAGTTAGTGGTCTCTAATACTCAACGTGTTGGGTAGAATTCAAGACTAGGAGGAAGTTAATTGCTTAGGCTGGGAACTGGGAGTCAGTGTCTTGAGTCATAAGGATTAATTCCTATAGTGGAATTCCTTCCTGGATTGGTATCCCCCAGAGTAGGAGGTGTTTACTCCGAACTGGGTTAACAAACCTTGTGTGTTCTTTAGCTTTCCTGCACTTTTTATTTCTGCTATTTATCTGCTTTAAATTGTGCTAAGTCATTGTTCAGAACCTGTTTTGGTTCAGAACCTGAAATCTCCTAAGTATTGCCTGGCCAGAATTTCAATTGGCATCAGAGCAGGCACCCTGCCTGTAATTTGGGTGAGATCCAGAGGAGTTTATTTCTGGCAAGCATGGATAGAGAAGGAGGCTATGTCAATAGACCACCCCTACTAGATGGCACAAACTATGAGTATTGGAAGTCAAGGATGTGTGCTTTTCTAAAGTCTATTGACAGCAGGACTTGGAAAGCTGTGATTAAAGGCTGGGATCATCCTGTGTATACAGACAAAGATGGTAACAAGACTGAGGTTCTGAAGCCTGAGGAGGAATGGACCAAAGCTGAAGATGATCTGTCATTGGGAAATTCAAAAGCTTTGAATGCTATCTTCAATGGTGTTGATCAGAACATGTTCAGACTTATCAAACAATGTACTGTGGCTAAGGATGCGTGGGAAATTCTGAAAACCACTCATGAAGGAACTTCTAAGGTGAAGATGTCCAGATTGCAGCTGCTGACCACCAAATTTGAGAACCTGAAGATGAAGGAGGATGAATCCATTCAGGATTTTTACATGAATGTGCTGGATATGGCAAATTCCTTTGATTCTCTTGGGGAGAAGATGTCTGATGAGAAGCTAGTAAGAAAAATCCTCAGGTCCCTGCCCAGAAGGTTTGATATGAAGGTGACAGCTATTGAGGAGGCTCATGATATTTCTGCTATGAAGGTTGAAGAGCTCATTGGTTCTTTGTTAAATTTTGAGACTGCATTCTGCAAACAGCCTGATAAGAAAGGGAAAGGTATAGCCGTTACTGTGAATACTGAAGCTGATGATCAACAAGAGTCTGAAGAGGATGACTTATCAGAAGCTCTTGTGTTGCTGGGAAAACAATTCAACAAGATTCTGAAGAATGTTAACAGAAAAGCCAAAGCCAAAGGTCAGAACTTCAGATTCAATAACAAAAAGCAACAAACTGATGAGAAGAAGACCAAATCTGAAGAGAAAAGTAACCAAGCCAAAGGTGTACAGTGCTATGAGTGTGAAGGTTATGGACATATCAAAACTGAGTGTCCTACTTTTCTTAAGAAGCAGAAGAAAAGCCTAGCTGTGTCATGGTCTGATGATGGTTCTGAAGAAGATGATGTTAGTGAATCTGATATGTGTGATACTGGTCTGGTAGTGAGGTCAGGAGCTATCTTGAAGAAGGAACCTGCTTTAGAGTCTGAGACTTTTTCAGAGTCTGACTCAGAGTCTGAAGGTTCATCTGTGTCTGAAGCTGTTAAAACTTCATATGATGAACTAGCTGACAACTACAGGAAGCTGTATACCAGAAGTGCTGAGGTTTGCAAACAAGTGCTGGATCAGAAGGAGACTATTTTTCAACTGGAGGCTGAAAAAGGAGAACTTCTTGTGCAGAATTCAGATTTGAAAGAAGAAGTGAACCAGTTACATTCCCAACTTGAACATATGAAAAAGCAGGTTAGAATGATGAATACTGCTACTAATGTGTTGGATGAAATTTTGGGTGCTCAGCAACAAGGAAAAACTGGATTAGGCTTTGATGATCAGACTCAGAACTCCAAACAGAAGATTCTTGTTAAAGAGTTTGTTCCTGCCACTAAAACTGATAATCCTATGATTGGAACATCTCAGATGAAACCTCAGAAGGTAGCCCAGTTGCAAGGTCAGAAGCATACTCAGATGAGACCTCAGAAGCATACTCTGATGCAACCCCAGAAGTACAACAGAAGAAGGAGGAATCATACTTGGACCTGTCATTATTGTGGTAAGAAGGGACATATCAAACCTTTTTGCTTTAAACTGTATGGATATCCTGAACACTTTCAATATAGAAGAGTGCAACCAACTGCACCCAGACACAGTGTTCAGAAGGTGTGGAAACCTAAGGTTCAGAATGTAGGCCTGATTGCTCATACTTCATTGAGAGCCACCTCTAAAGAAGACTGGTATTTTGATAGTGGGTGTTCAAGGCACATGACTGGTGTAAAGAAGCTACTTAGCAATATCAGACAATATTCCAGAAGCTATGTGACATTTGGAGATGGAGCAAAAGGAGAGATCCTGGGTATTGGTGATTTAAACTGTGAAGGCTTACCTAGACTGAATGATGTGCTATTAGTGAAGGGTTTAACCTCTAATCTGATCAGCATTAGCCAACTGTGTGATCAAGACTTAAAAGTTAATTTCAACAAGCAAGAGTGCATTGTTACTGATCAGAAAGATAAGATTCAGATGAGGGGCTGCAGATCCAAGGATAACTGCTATTTATGGGTTTCTGAAGAAGAAAGAAGTCTGACTTCTTGTCTTATGAGCTCAGAAGAGGAAGTCAAACTCTGGCACCAGAAGTTGGGACATCTGCATCTGAAAGGCATGAAAAGAATCCTAAGTACTGAAGCTATCAGAGGTGTACCTAATCTGAAGATCAATGAGGACAGTGTTTGTGGTGATTGTCAGATTGGTAAACAAACAAGAAAGTCTCATCCCAGATTAATTCACCAGGTAACTACCAAAGTACTAGAACTTGTTCATATGGATTTAATGGGGCCTATGCAAGTAGAAAGTATTGGAGGAAAAAGATATGCTTTTGTAATGGTAGATGACTACTCAAGATATACATGGATCAGTTTTGTTAGAGAAAAGTCTGATACTTTTGAAGTATTTAAAGACTTGTGCATTCAATTACAAAGAGAAAAAGATTGTGGTATTATCAGAATCAGAAGTGACCATGGCAAAGAATTTGAAAACAAGAGTTTCTCAGAATTCTGTGCTTCTGAAGGTATAAAGCATGAGTTTTCTGCACCTATCACACCTCAGCAAAATGGTGTAGTTGAGAGGAAGAATAGGACATTAGCAGAATGTGCAAGGGTTATGCTGCATGCTAAGAAGTTGCCATATATGTTCTGGGCTGAAGCAATGAACACTGCTTGTTATATTCATAACAGAGTTACTTTGAAGAAGGGCACTACATCAACTCTGTATGAATTGTGGAAAGGGAGAAAGCCAACTGTGAAATATTTCCATGTTTTTGGAAGCAGATGCTACATTTTGGCTGACAGAGAGAATAGAAGAAAACTGGATCCTAAGTCTGATGAGGGCATATTTCTGGGTTATTCAGTAAACAGCAGAGCTTACAGGGTGTTCAATTCCAGAACCAAGGTTGTGATGGAGTCCATAAATGTGGTTATTGATGATTTGTCTGCTGAGAATGAAAAGAATGAGCCTGAAGTTGTTCCAGAATCTGAAGCCTCAGAAGAACAAACTTCAGAAGCAGAAAAGCATTCAGAGGCTGAAGAAGCAGAAGATCAATCAGATCAAGTTCCAAATGGTAAAGGGCCATCAATTAGAGTTCAGAAGGATCATCCTAAGGAGCTTATCATTGGGAGTTTGGATCAAGGGGTCAGAACCAGGAGATCAGAACCAGCTGCTACTGATTCATGTTTTGTGTCTAAGTTTGAACCCAAAAATGTGAAAGAAGCCCTGACTGATGAATTTTGGATTGAAGCAATGCAAGATGAGTTGAATCAATTCAAAAGGAGTGAAGTGTGGGATCTAGTTCCAAGACCAGAAGGATTGAATGTGATTGGCACTAAGTGGATATTCAAGAATAAAACAGATGAAAGTGGTACTGTAGTCAGAAACAAGGCAAGGTTGGTTGCTCAGGGTTATACTCAAGTTGAGGGACTTGATTTTGATGAGACCTTTGCACCTGTGGCCAGACTAGAGTCCATAAGACTGCTGTTGGGTGTTTCTTGCATTCTCAAGTTCAAATTATTCCAGATGGATGTGAAGAGTGCATTTCTGAATGGATATTTGCAAGAAGAAGTATATGTTGAACAGCCTAAGGGTTTTGTGGATCCTAAGTTTCCAGAACATGTGTACAAGTTAAAGAAGGCTTTATATGGATTGAAGCAAGCACCAAGGGCATGGTATGACAGGCTGACTCAGTTTCTTGTGGCTCAAGGTTACAGAAAAGGAGGTTCTGATAAGACTTTGTTTGTGAAAGATGAAAATGGGAGTCTGATGATTGCTCAGATTTATGTGGATGATATAGTGTTTGGAGGGATGTCTCAGAAGATGGTCAAAATGTTTGTTCAGCAAATGCAATCAGAGTTTGAAATGAGTTTGGTTGGAGAGCTGACTTACTTTCTTGGGTTACAAGTCAAACAAATGGAAGATACAATCTTCATTTCTCAAAGTAAGTATGCCAAGAACATAGTGAAGAAGTTTGGAATGGAATCTGCTGCTCACAAGAGGACACCAGCTGCTACCCACCTGAAGTTAACTAAGGATGAACATGGAGTTTCAGTAGACCAAAGTCAGTACAGAAGCATGATTGGGAGCCTATTGTACTTAACTGCAAGCAGGCCTGATATCACATTTGCTGTAGGAGTTTGTGCAAGATATCAAGCTGATCCTAAGATGAGTCATCTGACACAAGTTAAAAGGATCCTGAAGTATGTGAATAGCACAAGTGACTATGGAATCATGTATTCTCATAGTTCAAGTTCTGAACTGATGGGATATTGTGATGCTGACTGGGCTGGAAGTGCTGATGACAGGAAGAGCACCTCAGGAGGTTGTTTCTTTTTGGGGAATAACTTAATTTCATGGTTTAGCAAGAAGCAAAACTGTGTATCATTGTCAACTGCTGAGGCTGAGTATATTGCTGCTGGAAGTAGTTGCTCACAATTGGTGTGGATGAAGCAGATGCTGGAGGAGTACAACATTGAACAAAGAACTATGACATTGTTTTGTGACAATTTGAGTGCCATCAACATCTCTAAGAATCCAATTCAGCACAGCAGAACCAAACACATAGACATCAGGCATCATTTTATCAGAAACCTTGTGGAGGACAAGATTGTTCAGCTGGAACATGTAACTACTGAAGAACAAGTTGCTGACATTTTCACAAAGGCCTTGGATGCTAAACAGTTTGAGAATCTGAGAAGCAAGTTAGGAGTGTGCTTACATGAAGACTTATAGCAATTACTGCAAACTGGATGTGAGGAAGATAGAGTACCTGCCAGTCGTGCCTGTGCTAAATATGATCCTGAACTTAAGTTTGAGTCTAATATGTTTTCCAGGATCTGTGTTACCTGTTTAGATTTTATTTCCTACTTGAAGTATGAGTTTTGTCAGAATTTTGTGGCTAAAAAGGGGGAGAAAATCTTATGTAATATGTTGGCTCTGATACCAAAAGTCTTATGCTCAGAAGTTCAAATTTCAGATGTTCAGTTTTCAGTGTGGTTCAGAAGTTATTTGTGATGCTCAGAGTTCAGAACCAATATAAGAAGAGCTGTCCAAGATGCTTTTAAGGGGGAGTATGTGTCTCAGGGGGAGTACAAGATTGTTTTATACCTGAGTGATGATGTGTTCCTGAAGTGTGTGCAGCTCCTGAAGTGGTGGCTCTGATATGCTCTGATACCATAAATTCAGAAGTAAGGGGGAGTTTGATGTATGCTGAGTGTATGCTGAGTTGCAGGGGGAGTATGTATGTTGTTCAGGAGTTGATCAGTAGCTCTCATACCTTGGAGTAGCTCTGATATCTTGTTTGTGATGATCAGGAGTTGATCAGTGGGTTATGTGTGCTTCAGTAGCTGATATGAACTGAAGCTGGTTTGTGTTTCTCATGATAGTCATAAATGAATCCGCTGCTAATTACTATGTTATGATTGATTATTGTGGAGTTCTTCATTGCTGAGCTGTTTATAAGGGAGATTAAAGAACTTGGACGGTTTTAGCCAAAAATTTGCCAAAGGGGGAGATTGTTGAGTCTTTTGGTGTTGGCTGCATTTTTTGGCAAAAACCAAAGTATTGGATAGTAGCTTCTCCATGATTAGAACATTTCTTCAGTTGGAAGTTTTCTCATTTGAAGCTGTTCAGTAGCTGAAATTTACATCAGAAGCTGAATGCTCATCAGAAGCACTGTAGCACTTCAGAAGCTATTTCAGGTTCTGATGCTCATGTTGACTTTTGTTGACTTCATCAGAAGCTGCATATTTTCAAGTTTTTCTTGTGCGAATCTTTGCAAGATATGCCAAGGTTTTATTATGAATTAAAGCTTCTAGATTGCTGGTTGATTTGAAGAAGATTTTATTGAAGATTTGGTTCAAAGATATGAAATTCATATTTTCCTGTTATAATCTTTAAAAGATTCAGTACAGTTTTATTTGTTACATTATTGGACCAATCTTATTTTAGTAACAAATCAAATCAGAAGATTAGTTTTATTTTGCAAGACTGAAGGCTATATAAGGAGGAGGGCTGCTGCTATTCAAGACATGAATTGAAGAGAGAAAACTCAGAAATAGAGTCTTAGTTGTTTTTAAGCTTTTGCTTTGTTTTTGTACGCCACTCATATGCTTTGAGTTGGTTTAGGATTGTTATTGAGTTGTAATTCATTCTAAGCCTCTAGGTACGAATGAAGTTGTGTTTTTGAAGTTTTCTGAAAAACAAAGTGTTTTTGATTAAGGGTTTCAGTAACAGGTTTGTTACTTGAATAGGAAGTTAGTGGTCTCTAATACTCAACGTGTTGGGTAGAATTCAAGACTAGGAGGAAGTTAATTGCTTAGGCTGGGAACTGGGAGTCAGTGTCTTGAGTCATAAGGATTAATTCCTATAGTGGAATTCCTTCCTGGATTGGTATCCCCCAGAGTAGGAGGTGTTTACTCCGAACTGGGTTAACAAACCTTGTGTGTTCTTTAGCTTTCCTGCACTTTTTATTTCTGCTATTTATCTGCTTTAAATTGTGCTAAGTCATTGTTCAGAACCTGTTTTGGTTCAGAACCTGAAATCTCCTAAGTATTGCCTGGCCAGAATTTCACGGAGTCTAGTGAAGCTCATCCCTGACAAGCTTTTATCTCTTGATTTCAAACCAATTTACTTTACGCACTTTTCATTACTTGCAATTAAACAAACTTCGTACCCTTTTGTTCAACTGAGTAATCAAAATTACATTCGATTCGTTAACGCAGTCCTTGTGTTCGACACTCGGTTTACCGTTTTAACTTTACTACTTGAACGATTTCGTACACTTGCGAACATCGCCATCAAGTTTTTGGCGCCGTTGCCGGGGACTGCCAATTAACTGTTGAATTGTGATCTCTTTTGCTCAATTGAAATTTTTTGCTCTGCAATAAAATTACTTTTGCTGTTACGAATTTTATTTTTAATTTTTATTTTTTGTTCTCAATAACTCACGATCGTCTAATCTTGTATGCGAGGCCAGCCCTCAGCTGAACTTCTCTTTGACGCAGAAATTGAAAAGACTTGCCGTGCAAATCGCAAAGCAGCTCAATTAAGAAAGCAACGAGAGAAGGAAGGGACGAGTGAAATTGAGATCAACACAGACGAACAGGTCACCGAGGAGCTAGAAGTTGTTGAAAGGATGGCTGAGTTTGACCCACCACCTCCTCCACCTGAAGAGAGACTTCTCGGAGACTATGGTGCTCGTGATCGAAACCGCAATAGGTTGACCATTGCTAACCAGCCTGTGACGGTTAACAAGTTCGAGATCAACCCAGGACTACTCCGTGAATTGAAAGAAAAACAGTTTGCTGGAAAATACAACGAAGATGCCAACAAGCATTTAAAGAATTTCTTTGTGATCTGTGAGACAACAAAAGTGGATGGTAACTCGGAAGAAGCCAAACGGTTGCGGTTGTTTCCATTCTCCCTAACTGATGATGCCAAGGAGTGGTTTGATTCTTTACCAGCTGGAAGTATTACAACATGGAACGAGATGGAAGACAAGTTCTTGGAGCAGTTCTTTCCTACAGCGTTGTTTGTGCGCAGACGTCAGGACATTTCCAACTTTCAACAGAAGGATGGAGAATCACTTGGAGAATCGTACAAGAGGTACAAGAAATTGCTGTCAGCTTGTCCAGACCACAATTATGACAGCACAGTGCAGATGCAGATCTTTTGTAATGGTTTACGTCTTTCTACTAGACAAGTCCTCGACACAGCTTCTGGTGGTTCCATAAATTTCAAAACTGCTTCTCAAATAATCAAAGTCATTGAAGCAGTTGCGCTGAATGAACAGATGGAGATGTATGACAGAACAGGTGGCACAAGAGGAGGACTCATAGACCTGAATCAACTTGAAGCTAAAAGTGCTCAGAACATACTCACCAGCAAGCAGATTCAAGAAGCAGTGTCAGCTGAAGTAACAAAGAGATTGGCAGCTCTCAATATAGGCCAACCTCTAATTGCTCCAGTGAATCAAATGAATACTGTGAAATGTGATTGGTGTGCAGGTCCTCATTTTACCATGCAGTGTAATGTGTCCATGGATGAAGCTCAAGTAGAAATGGTGAACTTCCTTAGTAATCAAGGGGGTCGTCAGCAGAACAATCCCTATTCCAACACTTACAATCCAGGCTGGAGGAATCACCCAAACTTCTCATGGAAAACTCCACAGAACAACTTCCCGAATCCACAACAAGGAGCTCCAACAAATCCTACTCCCCCAAAGAAAGCTGATTGGGAATTAGCCATTGAAGCAATGGCGTCAAGCGTGAACTCTCTCACTCAAGAAACCAGGGCCTCCCAAAAGAATACCACGGCCTCAATCAAAAATCTTGAGATTCAAGTTGGTCAAATTGCCCAACAAATTGCACAAAGACCTCCTGGAAATCTGCCTAGCAACACAGTTGCCAATCCCAAAGGACACGAAAGTGTGAATGCAGTTATGACCAGAAGCAGAAGGGTGGAAGACTCACAACAACCTAAAGATACAAAAGGTGGAAGCGAGTCACCCGATGAGTTAGTTGAAGTGCCGGTTGAAGTCCGAGAGAATACACCACAAGAGGTAGCTAGAGAACCAGAAAATCCAAAGAAAAATGAGTTGCCAAAGCCTCAGATTAAGCTACCATTCCCACAAAGGTTGAAGAAAGAAAAAGACAAGAAGAGTTTTGGTAAATTCCTTGAGATGTTCAAAAAGTTACAAATCAACATTCCTTTTGCCGAAGCTCTCGAACAAATGCCAACCTATGCAAAATTCATGAAAGACATCATTTCAAGGAAGATCAGCATTGGTGATGAAGATGTGATGCTCACTGAACAATGTAGTGTGGTGTTACAAAGAAAAATTCCAAAGAAATTAAAAGATCCTGGAAGTGTCACTATTCCTTGTACCATTGGGGATAGAACTTTCAAGAAAGCACTGATCGACCTTGGAGCCAGTGTAAGTTTAATGCCTTTGTCTATATACAAGAAGTTGGGGATTGGTACGGTGAGAGACACAAGAATGACCTTGCAGTTTGCAGATAAATCCTACAAATATCCTTATGGTATTGTGGAAGATGTGCTTGTAAAGGTTGATAAATTCATATTCCCAGTTGACTTTGTTGTGCTTGAAATGGAAGAAGATGAGGATATACCGCTGATTCTGGGAAGACCATTTTTACAAACTGGAAGGTGCATGATTGACCTAGAAGATGGTACGTTGACTCTAAAGGTTGACGATGAGGTGGTGAAACTCAATGTTCTCCAAGCAATGAAGCATCCAACAGAAAAGGAGGAGTGCTACAGGGTTGACATACTTAGTTCAATTGTAAAAGACAAGTTTGAAGCCGAAATTCCAGCTTTACCACTTGAGAGAGTATTAAGTGCATCAGCAAGTGTTGAGGAAGATGAAGATCCTAGAGAAGCTGATGTGCTAGCTATGTTAGAAGCCTTCCCGTCCTATCACCGACGCACACCGACTAAATGGGAGGAGTTACATCCAAATGAAGAAGCTACTGAGAAAAAGTCCAAGAAAGTACCGGTAGTTGAGCTGAAACAACTGCCCCCTCATTTGAAGTATGTGTTCCTTGGTGAGAAAGAAGAGTATCCAGCCATTATCAATGCAAGCCTGAATAAACTTGAAGAAGAAAAGCTTTTGAGAGTCCTGAGAATGCACAAGGGTGCCATAGGGTGGTCCATTGAAGATTTGAAGGGTATAAGTCCTACTGTGTGTATGCATAAGATCTTAATGGAAGAAAACTACAAACCGGTGGTCCAACCACAACGGAGGCTCAATCCTGCCATGAAAGAGGTGATTAGAAAGGAGGTGGTCAAGTTGCTTGAAGCTGGTCTCATTTATCCTATATCTGACAGTTCATGGGTGAGTCCGGTCCAAGTTGTTCCAAAAAAGGGTGGTACTACAGTGGTGATGAATGAGAAGAATGAGTTGATTCCGACCCGCACTGTCACTGGCTGGAGAGTTTGCATAGACTATAGACGGTTAAACACAGCTACTCGGAAGGATCATTTCCCACTGCCATTCATTGATCAGATGCTCGAAAGGTTGGCAGGTCACGAGTACTACTGCTTTTTGGACGGGTATTCCGGTTACAACCAGATTGCGGTGGCACCTGAGGATCAAGAGAAAACGGCTTTCACATGTCCCTATGAGATTTTTGCTTACAGGAGGATGCCGTTTGGGCTGTGCAATGCCCCTGCTACGTTTCAAAGGTGTATGATGTCCATATTCTCCGATATGATTGAAAAACATATCGAAGTTTTTATGGACGATTTTTCTGTCTTTGGCTCTTCTTTTGATAATTGTTTGAATAATTTGTCTCTTGTATTAGAAAGGTGTCAAAAGACTAATTTGGTCCTAAATTGGGAAAAATGTCATTTCATGGTGAGAGAAGGAATCGTTCTTGGTCACCGAATCTCTTACAAAGGGATAGAGGTAGACCAAGCAAAAATTGAAGTCATTGAAAAACTTCCTCCTCCCACCAATGAAAAAGGCATTAGGAGCTTTTTAGGACATGCAGGTTTTTATAGGAGGTTCATTAAAGATTTTTCAAAAATAGCAAAACCCCTTACTAACCTGCTAGTAAAAGACACACCTTTCCAATTCAATGATGAGTGTCTGAATGCTTTTAACACTCTTAAGGAAAAACTGATAACAGCCCCCATTGTCACTGCTCCCGATTGGTCACTACCTTTTGAAATTATGTGTGATGCCAGTGATACAGCTGTTGGGGCAGTTCTTGGGCAAAGGAAAGATAAGTTGTTGCATGTCATTTACTATGCTAGTCATGTTTTAAACCCAGCACAACTTAACTATGCCACTACAGAAAAAGAACTCTTGGCTGTTGTCTATGCTTTTGATAAATTTAGATCATACTTGTTAGGGTCTAAAGTTATTGTTTACACTGACCATGCTGCTCTGAGGTATTTGTTTTCTAAGCAGGAATCAAAACCGAGACTCCTTAGATGGATATTGCTGTTGCAGGAGTTTGACCTGGAAATCCGGGACAAGAAGGGATCCGAGAACACTGTGGCTGACCATCTCTCCCGACTAGAGAAGATGGATGAAACTGATCAGCAGAGACCTATCAAGGATCTCTTTGCAGATGAACACATTCTAGCAGTAACAATAGTGCCGTGGTTTGCAGACTTTGCGAACTATTTGGTAGGTAAGGTGATTCCCATTGATTTTAACTCTCAACAGCGCAAGAAATTTCTGCACGATTGTAAGTACTACGTGTGGGATGAACCCTATCTGTATAAAAGGGGAATTGACGGACTGTTGAGGAGATGTGTCCCTGAAGAAGAGCAGGAAAAGGTGTTGTGGCATTGTCATGACTCCAATTACGGTGGTCACTTTAGTGAAGATAGGACTGCTGCAAAAGTACTTCAATCCGGTTTGTTTTGGCCAACCTTATTCAAGGATGCTTTTGCCTATGTCAAGAGATGTGACCGCTGCCAACGCACGGGAAATATTTCAAAAAGACACGAGATGCCTCAAAACCCTGTGTTAGAAGTGGAAATCTTTGATGTATGGGGCATTGATTTTATGGGACCATTCCCATCCTCATATTCAAAGGTTTACATTCTGTTGGCAGTGGACTATGTCTCTAAGTGGGTGGAAGCTATCGCCACGCAGACCAATGATGCTCAGGTAGTAATATCTTTCCTTCAGAAAAATATTTTCTCACGCTTTGGGGTCCCTAGAGCGTTAATCAGTGATGAAGGATCACACTTCCTCAATCGGAAGATGGAAACTTTACTGAAAAAGTACAATGTGCATCACCGGATTGCTACACCATATCACCCTCAGACGAGTGGACAGGTAGAAGTTTCAAATAGACAGATAAAGCAAATCCTGGAGAAGACTGTGAATTCCTCACGGAAGGATTGGTCCGTCAAGCTGGATGATGCACTGTGGGCATACAGGACTGCGTTCAAAACCCCTATAGGTATGTCTCCTTTTCAAATTGTTTATGGAAAATCTTGTCAATTACCTTTGGAACTAGAGCACAAAGCTTTGTGGGCCACTAAATTCCTGAATTTTGATCTCGCGAAAGCAGGCGAATCCCGGATTCTTCAACTCCATGAGTTAGATGAATTCCGGAATTCAGCCTATGAAAATGCCAAGATTTTTAAAGAAAAAACGAAGAAATGGCATGACAAAAAGATTCAAAATAGGGAATTTAGGGAAGGGCAGCTAGTTCTTCTTTTCAATTCCAGGTTAAAGCTGTTTCCTGGAAAGCTGAGGTCCAGATGGTCAGGACCATTCAAAGTGGTGAAGGTATTTCCTTATGGAACTGTGGAGGTGAAGGACCCAGACTCGGATAGAACCTTCAAGGTCAACGGACAAAGGCTCAAACCATACTTTGGAGCCGAATTTGAGCGTCCGACCGAGTCGATCAAACTAAAATCCACTTGATCAAGTGGTGCGTCAAGCTCGGGACGTTAAACACGCGCTAGGTGGGAGGCAACCCACCAAGTATCCTTTTTCTTTCTGGTTGTTTTGTTTTGTTTTTGGATTCTGAAATTTTGTTGAAACCCCAGCTGCAAGAAAAGAAAATACTTTTTAAATTTCACCATTCTGGATGTATCGTGCCACGATAGACTGCTGTCGTGCCACGATACTGAGCAAAAAATTTTTCAAAACTTTCTGGATTCTCCGTGGCACGATAGAATGCCGTCGTGCCACGATACTGAGCAAAAATTTTGTCACAACTTTCTGGATTCTTCGTGGCACGATAGAATGCCGTCGTGCCACGATACTGGGCACAAAACTTTTCAAAACTTGCTGGATTCTTCGTGGCACGATAGAATGTCGTCGTGCCACGATACTGGGCACACAATTTTTTCCAAACTTACGGTATTTTTCGTGGCACGATATACTTACGATCGTGGCACGATAGGTGGCCATTCCAGAAATTTTTGACCGTTACAACTTGCGTCGTGGCACGATCTGGTCTATCGTGGCACGACAGAGGCATAACTTTGAAAAATCTGACCGTTGCAAACCCATCGTGGCACGATGAACTCTCTCGTGGCACGATGGAGGTTTTTCTTTAAATACCAAGTCTGCAAAATCAGTTGCCATTTTTCCAAATCTTAAGGTTACTCTGCCCAAATTTCTCCAGCCACCAATTGTGCGAAATTCTGATCAATTCAACCCTTGATCATCAACAATCTCTCCCTCATTTTTCCCATCATCCACAAACATCCCCACACCTCAATCCTTAGCCTTACTCACCTCTTCCTTCATCAAACATCTCCAAATGGCCTCCTCATCCACTAAACGCACCAGAACCAGCCGGAGAGCACCACCCCCTCAACCCACCATACCACCTTCTCCACCTTCATCACCCGATGAACCCACTTACCAAAAATTTGAAACACCTGAACATGCAGAGAGGTTTGAGAAAATTAAGGGTTACAAGTTTTCTGGAGAAAGAAGGTTTGATTTCATCAATTTGCAACGGTACACTGGTTTTGAGGCAGTTTTCGACAGGTTGAGATGGAAAAAATTCAATAGTATGATTGAGGCCGAGAGCAACCGGACTATCGCACTGGAGTTTTTTGCCAACGCTTACCACCAGGACCATTACTATCTCTCTTATGTCCGGGGGAAGCAAGTTGACTACAGTCCGCGAGCAATCAATGATCTGTTAGGTTTGACTGCACCACAAGTATGTCACGTTGAGATGAGGAGGGATAGCAGGAGAAATTTTCCCAATGATGATGTACTCACTCAACTATTGCAGGAGGTTGGGAAACCGGGAGTGGATTACGTGCGCTCACAAGCATCTGGCATCCCGACCCGGTTAAATGTAGTGGACCTGAAACCGGAGTACAAGGCGTGGGCCTCTTTCATTCATTCATCTGTGGAGAGTGTTTCTTCCACCTCCGAGTTACCCATGTCCAGGCTGTTTATTTTGGAAGCCCTGATTTTTGGTTACGATATTAATTTGGGTCGCCTGCTGGCTCGTCGACTCAAAGAGATGGCAGATCACAAGCATCCTTTGGCACTTGGACATTGCTGCCTAATCAGTGCTCTATGCAAAAAAGAGAATGTCCCAGTCGAATACTCTGATATCATGCTGAAATCCAAGGGGCCGATCAACGATCAAGCTATGATCAAATTTGAAGACAACCCGAGGGGACCAGCAGTACCGCGCCAGCAGGGGGAGGCTCCTCAGCCGATGCAGGAGGACGCTGCCCAGCCATCTCAGCCTCCACCATATCACGCACCACTTCATCCGATTATGCTGGATTACATGTGCGGGATGGCCAGCTGGGCCCAGGAGTCATCCTTCGAGCACTATGTAACTGGTCCATTCTTTGGAGCGGAGTTCTCTCAGGTCCTAGCTCAACACCAACAAGAACCACGCTTCAGCAATTCCTTTCAGAGGTTTGACTCGGAGGCTAGTATGGAGCAGTACTTCGTGGACCAGCGAGAGAGGGCTCTTGCCCGAGAGCAGCGGGTGCGAGCTGATTATTACAGAGGCAGGGAGGCCAGTCAGGAGGGTGCAGAGGAGTTATTCCGAGACCTGGCCAGTCAGCAGGGTGGTGAAGACGACAACATGTGATCAGCAGCCGTTTCTTCATTTTTCAGTTTCCTGTCTTTTTATTTTGGTTGTTTCTACTTCAGTTGTTTTTGTTGTTTTGTTCAGACTTTTGATGACTCTAGTGTTTTTCTGTGTAATCCCCCTATCTTGTACTACTCGTCTTTGATCTTTTCTTGTTTGTTATCAATGCGTTTATTTGTGATGTTGATTTTCTTCAGTTTAGTCATGATCTTTGATTGAGTGGTACACCAAAAGTTCAAAGGAGGTAGAGGCCACACTTATCAGTTGAAGTAAGCAGCAGTTTGCACAAGAATAATCACAACTCCCAGAAATCTTAACATGTAAGGTTCCATGGCCAAATGTTATTTTTTTCAATTTACTTTAAAGAGTGTTCCGTGCATCTATGATTCTAGAACTTGCAATTTTTCTCTGTTATTGATTGGTTATATTGTGTACACACTAAGGCAAATTGCTTGTCCCTTGAGCCTTTGTAGCCAACCTGGTTTATATTGAATTATCCATTGTTTAAGCCCAGTTGAGCCCTTAGGACAGATCCCATTTTTTGTTTCGGTGACATACCGCAGTACAAGCCTAGAGACCATAGGATTATTCCCCAATGTATGTTGGAGTTAGGCATTGTTTGGGTATTTGATCATGCAATTGTTCAAGTTTGGGGTTGCTCATGGTACTAGCAACATTTTAAGTTTGGGGTAGGGTGCTAGAGAAAAGAAAATTTTGAGAAGATCACTTTGTGTAAAAAACAAAAATTTGTGAAAAAGAAAAGCAGGTAAATTAAGCTGATTCTGCAGCTCGAAAAAAAAAAAAAGAGAATTAAAATGCTGCAAGACATAAGTGGTGATCGGTATTTCTGTTATGTGATACAATTCTCTAGCCCCTTAAGGTTATTTTGTGTGTATTATTGGGTAGACCAGTAGGGATATGCTTAACTCCAAAATTTTTGTTGAAAGCCTACTTTCCAAATGATCCCACCTGTAACCTCAGCCCCGTTATAACCCTAAAAGTCCTTAAAAGTGTGTACATAATATTGACTTTGATTGATGCTTAGAAACTTTTCAAGCCTATGGCAATTCATAGTTTTGCATGTGATTGAGTGGAAACCCTTATCAAACCTTTGCGTGGAGTTGTGAATTGTTGAAGGAGAAGAATTGGCCGGCTAGCCCATTATATGGCTGGCAAGGTGTTGAACTTTTGGTACTGCTGCTTGATTATGTGATTATTACTTTGTTGTAGTTGTCAATGTTGCAGGTAAATTCCTTGAGGACAAGGAACGATGTAAGTTTGGGGTTGTGATGACCTTGAGTCATGTCTTAGTTTTTCCCATTTTTTGATGTTATTTTGTACATTTTTGAGAGTCTTTACTTGGGTTTCTCTTGCTGGAAGTAGTCTTGGTTGGAAGGTTTTAGCAATCATGGAACTTGAGGATTTGCAAAGATTTTTAAGAAGTTTTTAAAGTCATCGTGCCACGATGGACCTGCGTCGTGCCACGATGAGAAGAGGTTGGAACTTGATCTTGTCACTGGAGTTTTCGTGCCACGAGGGGTGCAGACGTCGTGCCACGATGGAATTTTAATAGCATTGACCTGGGTTTTAATGAGCCCATCGTGCCACGATGGACCTGTGTCGTGGCACGATGGGTCGGTTTCAGAACCAATGATTATAAAAGCCAGATGCGTTTTCTGAAGAGGGGTTCGAAAATTTGGAGCATAGAAGCGCGATTTTGAGAGCAAAGAACTGAAGCGGTGGCTTCCCCATCCAACTCACAGTCAGTCTTTGTATGTTCTTATGTTATTATTGATTATGCTATTTTGTAATGCAATTATGAGTAGCTAAATTCTCCATTGTTAGGGATGAGAACAGCTAGATGAAGACTCTTGTTTTGTAACCCTAACCTGATCTTTGAATGAATTTATTGAATCATGTTTCTTATCTTTGTGCTTAATGCTTTTATTGATTGATCATCTTTAATTTGTTGTATGATTCATATTGTGAAACGGAAGTGGAATTTATGAATGCTTAAGATAAGAAATTCTCGCCTTTGTAATCTAGGAATAGATACAAACCCTTGAAGCCGTTTATTAATTCATGTCCATTCATGCTTAATTCTGAGTTGTAAAACTTGCTAAGGAATTAGGGTTTACTTTAGAATTAACGTTTCTGTCGCTAAGGAATTAGGGCAAGATTATTTAAGAGAATTAGGTCGTGATTCATTAAACGAGTTCAATGATCGTTGGTTAGGTAATTAACCTGAGTTCGGAGTCTAGTGAAGCTCATCCCTGACAAGCTTTTATCTCTTGATTTCAAACCAATTTACTTTACGCACTTTTCATTACTTGCAATTAAACAAACTTCGTACCCTTTTGTTCAACTGAGTAATCAAAATTACATTCGATTCGTTAACGCAGTCCTTGTGTTCGACACTCGGTTTACCGTTTTAACTTTACTACTTGAACGATTTCGTACACTTGCGAACATCGTCATCACAATCCAAGAGCTCCACGTCATCCATCAGCATTAAACCGCCCTCTGGTCGCTGTAGCGACAAGGTCTGTCGCTACAAGCGATGGATCTTTGAAATTCCCTGCCTAGGCTCGCTTCAAGCGTCCAGTTCATCGCTTCAAGCGATGAACTCTTGATAATCCCTGCCTAAGCTCGCTTCTAGCGATGGAAGCTGCGCTTCAAGCGATGAAAACCTGGAAATCCCTGCCTATCCTCGCTACTAGCGATGGCTTCTGCGCTTGTAGCGATGGCATCAAGAAAAGCTTCATTTCCTTGCATCAATCAGGTCCAAGCATGTATTTCCTGCATAATCACATGGGGTAAGGATTAGGATCACAAATATTGCATTTTTAACACAAATATGCTCTAATCCTAAGGTAACTTGTACAACAAGTAATCATAAGTGCCCTAAATTGTATCAAAAGATAACAACTTTTAGGCACTTATCAGGAGCTCACCTTAGCCTCTTAATTTGATCCTTTGCTAAGCTTGTGCCCAAACCCTAGCTTGAATCCTTCTTCCTTCCTTGTTTTCCTTAGCTCCCAATGACTCAAGGATCACACAATTTGTGCTTGCATGTGGGTTAACATCAAAGGGATAATGATTAGATGAAGATTGAGATGGGAAGGGGGGAAAATCGGGTGAGAGGGTAGAAAGAAGGGAGAGGGTGATAAGTGGCAGAAAATGAGTAAATTCATGTCTTTTTACAAGACATTTTAGTTACTTGTTTTACAAGTTACCCAAGGAAAAGCATAGAATTTATGAATAAATGCCAATTATGCTTTGTATGCCTTATTCTTTCCAATTTGCGTAGGAAAATGCAAGCCAGGACTTGAAATTTAGCAAGGAATCAAGAAGAAAAGAATATGTTAACTCGCCCAGCGAACTAAAGGCGAAAGAATGGCGAGCTTAGGCAGGGAATTCCAAGATGTTTCAAAGTCTAACTCGCCTGGCGATTTCAGGGCGAGTCTTCAGCGAGCTTAGGCAGGGAATTTCAGAAGCAGGGGAAGCAATGATTTCGCCCTGCGAATTTATCATCGCTCAGCGATATCAAAGGCGGTTTAATGCTATTTGAGGACGTGGCTGAAAACCACTGGCAAAGAAAGCTTAACTCGCGGGGCGAATGAAAGCTCACAGAGCGAGATATCACTTTTAGCTTTTAGTATTTAAGCTTTGTTTCATACTTTTATGAAAATTATTATTAAGAACATAGTTTAGAGTTTTAGACAGAAAATAGGGCTAAGAGAGGTGATCTTCATGGAGCAAGAGTGGTTGAAGTGTGGAATCAACTAAGACTCTTTGGGAAATCAAGAACTTGACTTTGGATTTTCATCTTCCTTCCACTTTTGTATAGTTGTCATGACAATGATCAACTAACCTTCCCTTGTTGGGATTGGAGGTACTCAATATAGCTTAGATGTAATCTTTGATTTTGCAAATATATGATTCTAGTAACTTATGTGATAATTGAAGTTATTCTTGCTTTTCATTCTCATGCTTGATTTAATTGTTATTGATAAATACTTTTGAATCTAGGTTTAGAATAATCTTCTATTAAAACAAGAATTCTAGACATAGAATTATGTTTTGATAACTTAAAGCATCAAGACTTAATACTATTTGATCGTTTAATAGATTGAGAAATCGTCGATTAAACGATATGATCGATCTCATAACATTATTTAGACATAAATGATGTTGTCGAGTGATGCGTGATAATTTCGCTAAAAAGCTAGAATTCATATGCATGATCATTAGAATATATTCGAGGCTAGATTGACGAACTCCGATTCCAACGCTTTTATTCCCTATTAGTTGTCGTCTTTATTTCTGCTTTTACATTCCAATAGTTTATATGCAAACAAAGTTATAAACCCCTAACTCAAAACTATAACGATTGTTGAACGGCTTGAGATAGCGCACTAGTCCCTATGGAGACGATATAAAAAAAATACTTATTTTTGTTGCTACCAACAGAGGGTTTGATTTCTAGAGAGAGAAATGGAAGGAAAAATGAGTAAGAAATGGGCTTTGGCCCTTTTTATAGGACCCTGAGCGGCAATTACCAATCTGCCCTTCACTTAAATATTTCTGATACATCGTCTCTACACTGATAAATGTTTAAGTCTTGAGTGGGATGTTACAGTACCACTAGCCTAATTTCAACAATAATGGACACATTACTTGCAATAGTTGGTTGGTAATTAATTATAACTAGTTAAAGTTCTAGTCCATACATGAATAGAGTCTTCTAAAACATGTTTGGATTGATGGAATAACCGAATATATTATTTACTTTAGTTTTGCTTTCCCCTAATTTGATTTAATTGTATAAGTATTTTCTATATTGTCATCATTTTCCTTTTATGTTGAATTCTTCTACACCTATTTTTATTTAATACCTAAGGCGTTTATTAATGAATCTTCATAAGCCTAGGTATTGATTGAAAAATGAAAAATACAATAATAATGAATAATAAAAATCCAATACTTCATATCATTTATTTTCATCTGTAAGATGTTTAAATTGGCTGGTTACTTTAATGCCAATGGTGTCTTCTCATTTAAGATGAGTTCTCAATAAGTGAAGTTTTTTTTTTTAATCATATTTCGAATTTTTCACGAAAAAGTAACAATAATGATAATGATAAAAATAACAATAATAATACAATAATCAACACCCTTCTAATACAAAAAAGAAGTTAATACATACCCTTAATCAGGCCTATACAAACAAAAGTGAGTGCAGTAGGCTTTAATCAGGAAAATTTGGACAGGCTAATCATTCTTTTAGGTTGTTCTTAGTCTTACTCTTACACCAGCAGATTTTAGTCTAGGCAACTGCTGCAACATCCTCCTTATCATCAAAACTGAGATTTAATGTCTGCAATTTGAAGCCTAAACCTTGTATGGTTTCTACCAGAGTAGAAGCCACGCCTGTAGCTTGGATTGTTGTCTGCTTTTCCAACTGAACATAGTAAGCACAAAAAGTCACTAACCAGAGTTAAGTAAAAATCAAACTCATTGCATAATGTTTAAGCTAATAAAATGTCACATCTTAAATTGAATGCCAGAATATCAAGAGCACTTGACTGCTTATATAAAAAGCCTAACTATAGCAAGATATTAAATTGTATGTGTATCATCACTTCAATTTCTAGAAAATGATAAGGATTAAAACTATTTTTAGTTCATATACTATAGCTAATGTAGTAATGTATGAGTCGCTTTTTGATGGTTAATTTCTTATGATCGAGGGCCTAATAGGATCGGCTTATTTGAGCTCATCTATTGGCATAATCTACTAGCATAAGCACTTGTGACTGTGAGACTATTCAAGTGAGCTTATAGAAACAATTTATGGCATGTTTATAAGCTGTTTTTAGCTTATTTCAAAAGCTCTCTAGGATAACTTATGAAAACAACTTATAGATTATATGAAAATAGTTTGAATTTTTTTATCCTTTGTCATCGAAATAGCTTATAATAAACACTTAATTAGGTTGTTTATCCAAGAGTCAGAGTTCCCTAAATCACTTTCTTTTTGTTGCTTTCTTTACTCAAGTTTTCTTGCTTAGAACTCTTGATTTATCACTTTCTACTCGATCTTCACACTCACTAATCAAAGCATCATAGCTCACTCAAAATAAAAATGTAATCTCAAATTTTCTTTCTTCAAACACTAATCTCAGGTCCTACAAAATCTTCAAAACTATCAAATTTCCACTTAATTATTAATTTAACTCGTAAGCTTTTGAAATTATCTTACATCTCAAATCATCATAAACTCTCGATTATTTGGATAGAAAATGAGAATTTGATGGTTTTGTTAAATGAAAATTAATTGATGGTAGGATTGGATTTGCTAAATTTCAAACATAGAGGGACTTGATAGACTCAAAAAAACATTGATGACCGGAACTGCATATAGTTCAAATTAGAGGTATACAAAAAGCAATTAAGCTGTATTATTAAGAATCACTTGAAGATTTCAATCACATAAGGATGCAGCAAAAAAAAAATAGTGGAACTCCTGCTGAACAGCATCCAAAACCAATGATTTAGAGTTTCATTTTCATCATGCGGACAATAATAAGATTTTCTGGTAATTGGCTATTGTATTAGAGAAGTTAAAGTATACCTCTACAGTTGCGAGTCCCTCAAATACATGAACCTTCAAATTTTTAACACCCTCTGTCTCCTACAAAAGAAGAATTATATATAATGGAGCATTGATAATATGCAAGTAATTGGATCACTAAGCCACACAATTTCCAAAGACATTAACAACATGCCAAAAAAGAAAAACGAAAGAAGAAAATCAACCAACAAATTATTTCATAGAATATAAGTAGAATTAAAAGCCTTCACTTTATAATTTTTTTGAAACAATGCATATATTAAAACAAAGGCGCATAGCTAGATAAATCAGTTATTGTTATTGTGGACAAAGAAAGATACTCCCTCTCGGTTCACCTTCATTGAGAAAGCAGTATTTGGTACATAATTGATTCTAAACTGAAGCTAAAATTTGGAGCTTTTGCCTCTAGAATTGATTTTTATCCAAAATAAAAAATAAAAAAACAACTCACTTTTAGCCAGCATCAATTTTTGATACCAAAGAACTATACAGATACTAAGAATCATGTTCTTTGAATTATATTTGAATTCAAGATGTACAAGATTGAGTCTGAATTCACAAACATTTGATATCTCACTCTTACCCTCTGACATCTTCGCTGAATTATAGGCAACTAGCCATGTTCATCAAAGAACTCAACAAAAATAACAACATGGGTGGAAAGGTGAAGAAACAATGCCTAACCAAGATATATTTACATCAAATTGATATTCACATTCATGTGACAGAACCAGGGAAAACAAAGATTACAAAACTTTATAGAGCTACCTCTAAAGCTTTGGTCAAAGGTGGAACAGCCGTTTCATTCAATATTCCCTCTGCCTTCAAACATATGAAAATAGACAGTTAGTTTAGTTTCAAGAAAAGTAATATGAAAATAGACAGTTAGTTTAGTTTCAAGAAAAGTAATATAATTACATATTGTAAAGTCTAGGTGAAGACCCAGTTGCACAATCATTTTAAAATATGTTATTCCGAGTATAAGAAACTCAGATCCCTTAAGCATGCATGAACTTTATGGTTGATTCTTAAATTTAAGTGATTCGAGTGTATAGATAATCTTAAAATTTGGGTTGAGTCTAACTGAACCCTACAAAACCGGCTTATAATGTGAGGGATGCCTCCCACTTATAAACACAGTTACAGCTCCTGTCTCATCCAACGAGAGAGACTCTCAACACACACCCCTCACATCCAAGACTGGACATCTAGAGTGTGAGTGTGACCCAAGTGGTTCGATGCTAGGTGAACCGAAGAATCTTGAGTAGGCTTTGATACCATCTTAGAATTTGGGTTTAGCATAACTCAACCCTACAATACCAACTTATAAGATGAGGGATGCCTCCAATCCACTTAAAAACAAATTTTCAGGCCATATCCTATTTAATGCCGGACTCTCAACAGGGAAAAACCCTTTCAGGAAGGATACTAGTGGGAGCGTACCATCTATTACCCCAATAAAATGTCCATTTACTAAGTTACTCATCTAAATTGGAACATGGACATGTGAAACAATGATTTGTGAGAATAACGGTGTAGGACTTGCCCCATAGGCTCATGATAGTAGAATATTAGGGTTAACTTATTGAGTAACTCTCAATTATGTGCCTAAAAGACGGTGTAAGTCACATTAATATTTGAAAGACGGGAGTTACACATACAGGTCCTTGAATATGCATTTCATCACTCAAATTACTCCTCGACATTATTCACTCTAAGGATAATTAGACCAATGAAATGCATCCTTAAGAGACTTGTGTGTTAGTTTTCACCTTCTAAGACAGCATGATTCTCATTGTGATACAAATTTGACTGTGTTCCCTAATTTGTTTGTCTAAGTTCACTCTGCAATCCCTAACCCTACTACTCCACAACCTGAACCATTAACAGCTATGTAACACCGATACTACAAATTGAATGTGCGACATGTGTGAGTGTTGGACACCAACACGACACCAATGTATGTATGTCGTTACATTCAATCACTTTCATTTTCTGAAAATATTACCAATGCCTATGTGTCAGTGTCATGTCTAGTGTATACACAGACGCTTCATAGATTAAGACTTGTTTGTCGTTACATTCAATCACTTTCAATTTCTGAAAATATTACCACTGCCTATGTGTCAGGGACATGTCTAGTGTCTACACCAGCGCTTCATAGATTAAGACTTTTAAGAGTAGTAATTAAAATTGTGAACTGTAAAGGAAGCCATAGCCTTCATCAATCTTAAAATCATCACATCAACACAAATTCCACAATAACCACCACCACATCTTCAATCAGTTTAACCCATTTCATAACTATTCTAATTCCATGTCATATAACGACCCACATAACTTAGAACCCTCAATTTGAAGAAAAGACTTTAACTTTAGTCTAAATATCAAACAAAGAACAAAAATTGGTAATTGAGCATTGCAAAAAATCAATTTTTTTTCATATGGGCAATGTTAAAAATCATAAATTTTCACATTGGCATTTCAAAAAATCAATTTTTCACATGGGATTTTCAAAAAATCAAACTTTTTTCACATGACATTTCAAAAAATCAATTTTTTCACATGGGATTTTAAAAAAAATCAAAATTTTCACACGGGCCATTTCAAAAAATCAAAAAAAATTCACAAGGGCATTGCAAAAAAGGTGCATACTAGAATCAATGGTGTTATACCTGAAAGAGCATGGTGAGAGTATCAGTTGGAGAAATAGGAACAACAACAGGTGGTTGCTCCGAGGTTGCTGATGTTTGTTGTTGTTGTTCAATCTCAGTAACAGCTTGTTCTTGTTGTGTTTCATCTTCAACTGCTTTGGTCACAAGTAAACAATGGTTTTTCTTCTTGATTGAAAGTGCCTTCATGCGAGGGTGGCATGGAAAAGTGCAAAATGGAAGAGAATGAGAAGAAGTAGAAGATGAAGAAGGGATTGTAGAAGAAGAGAGACGAATTGAGTGAAGAGATGAAGATGAAAAGAGTGTGGCCATTTTTTATTGAAAATGTGCCAATTGGTTTTGGTTTGGTAGCTTTTGAAGAATTTGTCACTTCACACCCTATCCAAAGTTTTATCAACAAAAAAAATATGAAATTGTAATCTTACAATTGTACTCATGTAGTTTCTTAGTATATAACTTTCTTGGATCTTTCTGACGAGTACCGGAAGAGCATTGTTTAAGTAATTTATAATGAGAAATTTTGTTTTGAAAATACATTAAACACAAGTTATCATCCTTTTTATTTGCTAAAAATAAATAGATAATGTCATTTGAGAAGAGATAGATACAAAAAAGTATGTAGTGGATCCTACCACTAAGTAAGTCTCACTACTATTAATTATTTTCAAACTTCTTTTTGTCTCTATCTCTTCAAATGGAAGAAATTGAGAGACTAATAAATGAAAAAAAAATTTGACTCGTTAAACACATGTGAAAGTCATATTTACACAATTTTTAATGCAAAAGTTAATACATTTGGATGCTTAAACAATGCTTCAACGACACTTGTTAGCATTTCACAACTTTCTTTACCCCAAGATTTTCTTTTTATTCGGTGTTAACTCACCGATTTAAAAAAAAAAAGAGACATTGATAAATTGAAGTTGATAAGTAAAATATGGTAACAAATTATTCTATCTATGGATTGAATTCATATTTTTTTAAATTTTATTATTTTGTGAAACTTATTAACCATTCGAGACCAATTGTTTGGTTGGTTTTCTTATTTGACACATATATACTTTTATCTTGTTTTTTGTTTTTTATAAAATTTCACAAATAAAAAAATTTAATACATATGCATCAACAATATAAAGATATTTTGTATTCTTGATTAATTATAATCATTAAATCATTAGAAATATTTGATTTTTACTTTATTGTCTCTAAAACTACTCGCAAAATTTGTTGGGTTGATGAAATGATAGTGTAAAACTTTTTACACAGATAATGTTTAGAAATTAAACTCAATAAAAAAAATTAATTTTATGAAATTATTCTTATTAAATATTGATGTGTTTACCATTAATGTGACAAAAGCATGAATATGCCACTTACTCTCTATGCTTTTCCTCTAATGCAAGATATAAGTAAACATCTAAGGCGTAAACTTCTTTTTCTTTTGTCCATATCTTGACTAGTCTTTGAATTTAGATAAATATAATTTCAATATTAAAATTAACTATGAGTAGTATATGAAAAAAGTTCGTTTGCGCACATCAATTTTCCAAAATTATGTTCCTTTAACAAAGCACTATTATATAAGAATCATGTTCCTTTAAATTATAGTAACCGAATGTTTGGTTCCATTTTTTTATGATCCAAAATTGATGTTTGAGGTGTAAAATGGATTTTTGACATATTTGAATGTTTTTAGCTATAATTAATTTTGCCTATAAAATTGATTCTAACTTAAAACAAGAAATTGAAGATTTTGCCTTTAGAGTTGATTTTTAGGTTGTTCAACTCATTTCTATATAAATTCATTCAAACAAATCATTTTACATTTGACTCAAGTTCAACCAACAACAATTTAAAGAATATTTGTTTGTCACCACAAAACTAAACACAAACTCTTTTAACTTATATTTGAATCCATGAAGTACTAGTTTAAGTCTGAATTTACAAACATTTGATATTTTACTCTAACCCTATGGTATCATCACCGAGTTATTGGCATTAGCCATGTTTACAAAGAACTTAGAATAAAACAACAATGTGGGTGGAAATGTGAAAAAACATTGGTTTAAAAAAAAAATTGCATCGAATTTATATTCACATTGAAGTACTAAATGGGGGAAACAAAAATTAAAGATGTTTTTACCAACAATAGATTATTTCAAGTGATAAGGGATTTGAGCCCCTTAATCATGTGGTCAGAGGTTCGTTTCCTGATTCATACGTGGACCGTAGATCTCACTATCAAGGAATTAAGACCCCAAAGCCAAGGGTGTGAACCCTTAAAAATAGGGCTGGACGTCCTCCAAGAGGGCATAGGGCCCACTTGACAATCACACATAACCCTTTGGGGGCGCCCCCAGCAGCTTACGAGGGCGCCCAAGTCATGGTTTTGGCCCTTTTATGATTTAGGCCCAAAACCATGACCGGGTAGGCCCAAAAAAGGCTACAAATAGTAACCTCGGGACCATTCCCGAGGCATGACCTAAACACAGCACAGAAACCCTAGTTTCTAGAAGCATTGTACTCACTGCCAGTACAGTTGGCGCCCACCGTGGGGCTACGGTAAAACTGACCTAGCCACCGTCTCCTAGAAAAAAACGGCCGATCCACGGTCCCTGAAAGTCTTCAGAGCGCCGTGCATCCACCATATTTCCCAGGAGCAACCTCAAAACCTTTGAATCCGCCGCGATTCACCCCTAGACCTAACTCTCATCAAACGGTCGACCCGTTCCCTGTTCAAAACATCAATTAATCCCTCCGAAATTCGCAATCCCGACCAAGAATCCTCAGTCGCAGTCTTTAGACCTTGATAACCGACCCAAAAAACGACCATCGTCGCCATCGTTGTTCATGGACCCAGAGGCGGTAGAAGCAGTACGGCAACAAATCCAGCAACTTCGCAGCCACAGCAAAACGTTACAAGTTAACGTCATCGACTTGGATCCAAGGGAAGAATTCCAGAATGAACGTCTTGAACCCACGGAGGATCTAAAGGAAGTCACAATAGGCCCGGAGCCGCATCAAACCACCAAGGTAGGAACCTCTTTGGATCCCGCCGAAGAGCAAAATCTAGTGGATCTCCTGAGAAGAAACTTAGACCTGTTCGCCTGGCAACCATCAGACATGCCCGGCATCGACCCTACCATTGTATGTCACCACCTCGCCCTACGCCCAGGAGTGAAACCAGTGGCTCAGCGCAAAAGAAAATTAGGCGAAGAAAGGAGGAAAGCAGTAGATGAAGAGGTGACCAAGTTAAGAGACGCCCGTTTCATAAGTGAAATCAAGTATCCTACCTGGCTGGCGAACGTCGTCCTCGTAAAGAAAGCTAACGGAAAATGGCGCATGTGCGTCGACTACACCGATCTGAACACCGCTTGCCCAAAAGACCCATATCCCCTCCCAAACATTGACCACCTCATCGACAACGCGTCAGGGTACCAAACCCTGAGTTTCATGGACGCATACTCCGGTTACAACCAAATAAAGATGGATCCTCTCGACGCCCCAAAAACGGCGTTCATGACTAATCACCACAACTACCACTACGAAGTTATGCCTTTTGGCTTAAAGAACGCCGGCGCCACCTTTCAAAGGTTAATGGACACCGCCTTTGCAGAACAAATCGGAAAAAATTTGGAGGTCTACATCGACGATCTGGTAGTAAAAACAAAACATGACAAAAGCCATGCAAAGGACCTGGAAGAGATCTTCGATCAAGTTCGTGCGTATAACATGCGTCTCAACCCGGCCAAATGCTCTTTTGGGGTTCACGCAGGGAAATTCCTAGGCTTCATGCTGACCCGGCGCGGTATCGAGGCAAACCCTGACAAGTGTCAGGCGATAATCAACATGAGAAGCCCCTCTAGCATCAAGGAGGTGCAGCAGTTGACGGGCAGGCTCGCAGCGCTCTCCAGGTTTTTATCATGCGCCGGCGATAAAGCTTTCTCTTTCTTCGCCTCAATAAAGAAGAAGGAACTTTTCCAATGGACGGAAGAGTGCGAAGATGCGTTTGCAAAGATTAAGACGTTCCTTTCTAGCCCGCCCGTTCTGCATCGTCCAGACGCAGGCGCCGTCCTTTTCCTCTATCTATCTATATCGGAAAATGCTATGAGTTCAGTCCTTGTGCAAGATTCTGACGAAGGTGAAAAACCAGTGTATTTTGTGAGCAAGGTATTCAAGGGAGCCGAGCTGAGATACCAGAAAATAGAACGTCTGGCTCTAGCAGTAGTAGCAACAGCGAGGAAGCTGCGACCATATTTTCAAGGACATAGAGTTGTTGTCAAATCCAACTACCCCATCAAGCAAGTGTTGGGAAAACCAGACCTGGCGGGAAGAATGGTATCCTGGGCAGTGGAATTGTCTGAATATGACATTCAATATCTTCCTAGAGGCAGCATAAAGTCACAGGTCCTGGCTGACTTCCTAGTAGAATTCTCATCCCCGGTGGAAGAGGTCGCCCCTTTCGTATGGTTATTATCGGTCGACGGATCATCAAACCTCAAAGGTAGTGGAGCCGGCATAGTGTTGGAGGGTCCAGGGGGCCTAATCATAGAGCAGTCGCTGAGGTTTGAGTTCAAGGCGAGCAACAACCAAGCAGAGTATGAAGCCCTGGTAGCGGGCATGAAGCTGGCACAAGAAATGGGAGCAGAAAATTTGAGGGCAAGGAGCGACTCCCAGTTGGTGACGAGCCAAATCACCGGGGAATACCAAGCGAAGGACAGTCAACTTACCAAATACTTAGCAAAGGTCAACAGTTTAGCCTCCACCTTCAAGTTCTTCGAAGCAATCTACGTTCCAAGAGAGCAGAATTCGAGAGCCGACCTTTTGTCTAAGCTGGCCAGCACCAAACGCCCGGGGAACAACAGAACGGTCATCCAGGAGGTGCTGGCGGCCCCCAGCACAGAGATCATGGAAGTAGGCGCCGTGGAGAATGAGGAGGAGGGGTGGATGACGCCTCTCATCAAATACCTCACGGGAGCGTTTAATCCCAAAAGCGAGGAAGAAGAACTGCAGATACGAAAAAAGGCTTCGAAGTATTGCATGGTCGCTGGCAAATTATACAAGAGAGGCAAGGCATCGCCTCTGCTCAGATGCTTAGGTGAAAACGAAACCCACCTCGTCCTCTTAGAAGTGCACGAAGGCGTGTGCGGGAGCCACATCGGCGGACGATCCTTGGCCGCGAAGCTGTTGAGAGCAGGTTATTACTGGCCAACAATGATCCAAGAGAGCGCAGACTTTGTACGAAAGTGTGACAAGTGTCAAAGGTTTTCTGATAAGAAGCACGCCCCTGCCTGCGAACTCACCTCGGTCTTTTCCCCATGGCCTTTCCATAAGTGGGCAGTGGATATTGTAGGCCCATTCCCGTTGGCACCAGGACAACTGAAATTCCTCATAGTCGGAGTCGATTACTTCACGAAGTGGGTCGAGGCCGAAGCGGTCGCCAAAATCACAGCAGACAGAGTGATACGCTTCTACTGGAAGAAAATAATATGCAGGTTTGGGCTTCCCAAAGTTATAGTATCTGACAACGGGACCCAGTTCGCCAGTTCCAAGGTGGTAGAATTCTGCAATCAACTCGGAATCCAGACGAAGTTTGTTTCAGTCATCCATCCCCAAGCAAACGGGCAAGCCGAATCTGCAAACAAGGTGATCTTGAACGGCATAAAAAAGAAGCTTGACGACGCCAAAGGACTTTGGGCTGACCAATTGCATGAAGTGCTCTGGTCATATCACACGACGCCTCATTCCACAACCAAGGAAACCCCGTTCACCATGGTATACGGCGCCGACGCTATGCTGCCTGTAGAAATCGACACACCAACATGGCGCCGGGAGAACTTCTCAGAGGAGGCTAATGAGGCGAGCTTACTATGCGGGATAGACATGATTGACGAGGTACGAGAGGCCGCCCACATCCGGGAATTCGCCGCCAAACAAAGAGCAGCCCGCCGGTACAATTCAAAAGTGATACCAAGAGACATGAAAGAAGGAGATTTGGTCTTAAGACAGGTCGTCGCGCCCACCCGAATTGGAAAGTTACTTCCCAACTGGGAAGGACCATACCGAGTCAGGGAAAAGCTAGCACACGGAGCATACAAGTTGGAGGAGCTGAATGGAGACACGATACCACGAACCTGGAATGCCGCCAACCTTCGCCATTACTACAGCTGAGTACTTCATCATTCTTACAAACAAGCCACACAAGGTCGAACTGCTGTAAAGTTTATGTTTTGCTTGCATTTTCTTTTGAATTGTTTGTATTTTGATTTCAATTAACGAAGAGGAATAAGGGAGCACTCTTTTCCCCGCGAAAGCTGGGTTTTTAATGAGGCACCAATTTCCGTTTACTCTTATCTCTGCTTTGACTCCAGTATCACAGACATCGCCGAAACGAGATAGGCAGCATCAACTCGCAAAGGGCGCGCATAACCCCAAAGGGGTTGCCACCTAATTCCTTAACCCTAAAAGACAGGGCTCTAAGACGTCGTGTGCTTAAAATGAAAATGCCACCTAATTCCTTAACCCCCAAGAGGGCTCTAAGACGTCGTGTGCTTAAAATAAGATCGCCGCCTAATTCCTTAACCCCCAAGAGGGCTCTAAGACGTCGCGAGCCGAAAGAATAAGATCGCCGCCTAATTCCTTAACCCCCAAGAGGGCTCTAAGACGTCGCGAGCCGAGAGAATAAGATCGCCGCCTAATTCCTTAACCCCCAAGAGGGCTCTAAGACGTCGCGAGCCGAAAGAATAAGATCGCCGCCTAATTCCTTAACCCCCAAGAGGGCTCTAAGACGTCGCGAGCCGAAAGAATAAGATCGCCGCCTAATTCCTTAACCCCCAAGAGGGCTCTAAGACGTCGCGAGCCGAAAGAATAAGATCGCCGCCTAATTCCTTAACCCCCAAGAGGGCTCTAAGACGTCGCGAGCCGAAAGAATAAGATCGCCGCCTAATTCCTTAACCCCCAAGAGGGCTCTAAGACGTCGCAAGCCGAAAAACAAAATAGCCACTTAAGTCCCTAACACTAGGGCGTCGCAAGAAGAAAACGAACACGTCGCGAAAATAAAAGAATTCGTACATAAGATGCCTCAATAGAGCAATAAAACCGGAAAGCTCAACGGATTCGACAATCTTAAATAAATCGAGAAAACGTACAAGCAATAACTATCACCCAAGAAGCATTATCATCGCCATCATTAAACAAGAAACCAACGAAATATAGTACAAATCACGCATCAATACAAATTCAAGAAAGTTCAAAGTAAATTAAAGTTACAACAAAGACTATTATTGTTCGTCCACAAGGACGCCATCTACGATTATCTTGAACGAATCCATAGACGAAAGATCAGCTTCAGGATGGAGGAAGGCGGCCTGCTCCTTCGCACGCTCAAACCCAGCCTCAAAAGACAGCGCCAGTTCTCCTTTGGCTTCCGCAACCTCAGCCTGCAACGCCGTCTCCCTATCAACCCCCGAGGCGACCTCTTTCCTCAAACGAATGATCACCGCGTCCTTCCCAGCTAGGTCAGCGTCATGACCAACCTTCAGATCACTGATTTTCTCGTCGAACTCGGCCCTCAGCGCCTCCGCCGCCTCCTTGACCTCTTTCTCCTTGCCCTCTTGAACCTCTTGTAACTCCTTCTCCAGCAGCTTCACCCTTTCCAACAGCGTTTCTCCATTACGAACTGACTCCGCATATTTGCAATCAACAGACATCAGAAGCATAATAGACCGCAAACAGTTCACGCCGATATCCCTCGTCGCAAAGGGAACAGGGTTCTGCATCCCAGCTGTCACATCGTCAGGGTTGCACACCATCCTTTCTTTCACGTAGGCTTCGAAATCAAAATCCTTATCCCAGAAAGATCGAACATCCCGGCTGGGGCCGGAAAGTTCAATGGCGGGATGAGAATGCGCCCGTTTCGACCTCCTCTCTTTTATCACCCCCTCCTCCCGATCCGCCGCCTTCCTTTTCTTCTCCTCCTGAGTCTTCTCCTGCGCCACGTCCACAGTACACTCAGGTTGAGCGTCAAGAGCAATCTCAGTCCTCTTTTTGGACTTACGAAGGATGAGCCCAGAAGAGTCGCCAGTTTCAGCCACCCCGCCCGACCTCTTGGCCTTCAGCTCCGCCAAGTACTGCTTCCTCTCTGCAGCTGTTAGTGGCGCCATTGATTCTGCAAGTCAAAAGGCCAACGCCATTACACAAATAATTAATCAATAGAAAGGCAAAAAGCTAGACAAGCAAAGTTACGAAGTCAACTCACGCAAATAGGTCTCTAAGCTATCGACATCCCCCTCTTTATTCAGCAACTCCCGGATATCCATGGGCAGCATTTTATCCAGGAAGGAAACGACACCTTGTTCATACGCACTCAATTGTTCGAAAGCAAACCCCGTAATGGAAGCTGGGGAACTCGTCCAGCAAATGGGAAATTTTAACTCGTTGTGTACGCGCCCCCCTCCCCTCACCCTAAGGAATGTCCGTCTCCAGTTCTTGTAATGAGAGGCGTAAGGTGGAAACAACCGTTTCCCAGGGTGCGCGCCAACAGAAACCCAAGACGATTTGTCCACCCCCCGAGTACCATAGAAGCTAAAGAAACACCCGGCGGAGGGCTCAAAGCCTAATCCCTCGCAAGCTATCTCAAAGGCCCGGATGAACGCCCAACTGTTGGGCTGAAGCTGCGAGGGCGCCACATTCAACCACCTCAGGACAGTTTCGGAGAAGGGCGTGAATGGATACTTCACGCCCAAATCTTCAAAGACCGCCGCATACATATAGAAGAACTCGTGGGCCCTACTCCTTGGCATCCGTAAGTATACTTTCTCCCCAGGACGGCAGGGCTCCAGCACCACATCATCTTCGCATCCTGTCGAAGAAACATTAACCTTGCTTCGGAATTGCCCCACTCGTTCAGGATCCATAAACACGGACTCCAAGCGCATCATTTCGCTAGGAGAACCCCCTATCCCCAAATCACTAGTGGACGCCATACCGTGATTTTCTTTCAAGGGACCTGGACGAACAGAAAGAATAACACAATCAGATGAATTCCCGCTATCGTCTTTATCCTCGCTATCACTCGAATCGCTCGAAAACTCCCCTAAAAGGGAATGGCCATAGTAGGCATTCTCAAAGGCAACCCAATCGGTGGTCCCATCCGATCGTTTCGCAAGCCTAACCGCCTCTCTCAATAACGCATCCCTTTCCTCCGAGTTAGCCGGAGATAACACGTTCCCCTTCCCATCACACTCCCTGATAACTACCATTTCCTAGTTTTAATTACAAAAACGAAGCGCTAACGATCAGAAGATGAACTCCAAAAAAGGGGATTACCTGTTTCGGATGAAGGAAAACTGGACGAAGAAAGAGACTGATTTGATCCTGGAGGAAAGCGTTGATTCTAAAAACTGTTCGTAAGAGGCGAGAGACGTGCTTTTCGGACAAAGAAAGGAGAAGGAAAGCGAAAAGACAAAGAAAGGAACTGACTAGATGTTTAAAGTGAAAAGCCTGGGAAAACGCGCAGATGACGTCACTTAAGTTGGCACGATTTCCGAGAACCGTTAAGATTACGACACGTCAGCGATAGCGAACGGTCGCCTCACGCCAGCCGTCGGATCCCAATAAGAAGCGTCCTCAACACGCGGTCCAAAAGGCGCGGCGAGCTACACACAGTTTAATCACTTCGCCTTATACCAAGACTTGTGCTTGTTGGGCTAGCATAAATATTCCTGTTGGGCTGGCGCCCAGCACCCTCGTAGGGCTAGTGCCGCCCACTAAGGTACTCAAAACAAAACATGGAGCTAATACCCACGTTGGACTAGTATCCGTGTTGGGCTAGTACCCATGCAGGGTTTAAACACCCATGTTGGGCTAGTACCCATGCAGGGTTTAAACACCCATGATGGGCTGGTATTCATAAAATTTTTTCACATGGCTTCGTAGCTACTAAGTCCCACTTGCTGGGCAAAAGGTCATACACAGACCCCCTGTAAACAGCTTAATCACTTCGCCTTGTACCAAGACTCGTGCTTGTTGGGCTGTGGACCGTAGATCTCACTATCAAGGAATTAAGACCCCAAAGCCAAGGGTGTGAACCCTTAAAAATAGGGCTGGACGTCCTCCAAGAGGGCATAGGGCCCACTTGACAATCACACATAACCCTTTGGGGGCGCCCCCAGCAGCTTACGAGGGCGCCCAAGTCATGGTTTTGGCCCTTTTATGATTTAGGCCCAAAACCATGACCGGGTAGGCCCAAAAAAGGCTACAAATAGTAACCTCGGGACCATTCCCGAGGCATGACCTAAACACAGCACAGAAACCCTAGTTTCTAGAAGCATTGTACTCACTGCCAGTACAATACGTTTAGAAAAAATCTGGTTGGGAGGAGAGAATCCATCTTATGTATCCCACAGGTTCTTCGACAGAGATTAATCATTGTTATGCGACGATGGAAACTTCGTACTCATATCATGATAACAAAAAAAATTAAAGATGTTTTTAAAACTACCTCTAAAGCTTTAGTCAAAGGTGGAACAACAGTTTCATTCAATGTTCTCTCTGCCTTCATACATTTGAAAATAAACAGTTAGTTTAGTTTCTTAAAAAAAAAAGTAATTTAATTACACATTCTAAAGTCTATGTGAAGAGCCAGTTGCAAAATCATTTCAAAAAGAAAATGAATCCATAATCAGTGACTCAAAGCTCATTTATTAGACAATATGTGTTGTCCAAGTAGAAGAAGATCATGTCCGTTAAGCATGTGATCTTAAGCTAGATTCTTAGATACAAAGACCTATTTGGATTGATTTATTTAAACTTATCTATTGACGTAAATATTTCGAGATTGTTCGGGAGAGCTCATAGAAACAACTTATGATATGTTCATAAGTTGTTTTCGACTTATTTCCATAAGCTTTTCCATAAGCACTCTAGGATAGTTTATAAAAACAATTTATAGTTTATAGTTTATATAAACCAAATTAACTTTATTTTATCTTTTTATTATAGAAATGACTTATATATGCACTTATATGATAAATGCATGTGTTATAAGCGCTTGATTAAATTGGTTGTCCAAACAAGGTGTAAGTGTATAGGGTGGAACACGTTTAGGAAGGATGCTAGTTGGAACATACTATCTATTAACCCAAAAAATGGGGAAATTCTTGTTTACACATCAATAAAAGGTGGGTAATACTACCCATGTTGAGTTGGCCCAATCAAAACAATGTATTTATTATTTATATAACATTAAAAATAATAGAAAACAAACAAATAACTTTGATTGGTGTCAACTCAGCATGGGTTGTGTTACCCACCTTTTATTGATGGGTACCCAAGTTGTCACCCAAAAAATGTCTATTTATTAAGTTACTCTTCTACAGTGGAACATCGACATGTGAGACACTAATTAGTTAGTGAGAATAACAACGGAGGCACCATCCCATAGGACCTTAATAGTAGGACATTAGAGTTAATTTATTGTGTAAACTCTCTGTTATGTGCCTGAAAAGTATAATGTAGATCATATTAATATCAGAAAGATGAAAATCACACATACATGTCCATAAATATGCATTTCAACACTCAAATTAGTCCTTAAATTATTCACTCTAAGAAGAATTAGACCAATGAAATGCATTTAAGGAACTTCTGTGGCAACTTTCATCTTTTTAAGAGACTAATATGATATGATTATCATTGTGATACTCATTTGGCTATTTCCTAACTTATTTAAGTCCACTATGCTCAGAAACCCTGCTACTCCACAACCTGAACCATTAAGAATATGTAAGACCACACTACAGATTGAATACGTCTGTGACAAGTGTGTAAGAAAGCTTAAAGAGAAGAATTTTGTAATGTGATTGATAATTTCTCATTAGTTACAGTCATGTATATATACAGAAAATTAAACCTAGAACATCTTTCCTACAGACTCTCCACTAATTAGGTGAGTAAATAATGGGTCAACAACAGATTTACAAATCATAATAATTAAGGAGAATTAAATTCTAATTATTATTATTGATATCCTCCCGCAAGTTGTTTGGTCTGAAAGAGAGATGCAACTTGGATAGTAATTAATCGAACTGAGGACTAAGCAGGGGTTTGGTTAAAATATCAGCAAGTTGATCATCGATGAAAACAAAGGATACTAGAAACTTGCCATGTTGAACATTTTCTCGGACAAAATGATAGGCTAAGGCTATATGTTTCATCCGAGAGTGAAATACAGGATTAGCACTGAGATGGGTAACACCGAGATTATCACAATAGATGATTGGATTGGCTGTTGGAGTGTGACCAAGTTCAGTGAATAGAGAAAGGACCCAAAGCAGCTCACTCACCGTGTCAGCCAAGGCTTTATATTCTGCTTCTGTGGAGGATCGAGCAACAGACCGTTGTTTTCAAGAACTCCAAGAGATAGGCGTGCAGCCAAGATATAACAGGTAACCAGTGGTGGAAATATAATCATCCTTATCGCCCGCCCAATCCACATCCGAGTAGGCGTGAAGATTGAGTGGGGCGGTTGCCGAGATGAAGACGTCTTTGTCACATGAACCCGCCAAGTATGAGCACTCTTTTGAGTGCAGTCCAATGCGTCGTTATGGGGTTCTGCATTAATTGGGTGAGTTTATTGGTGCTGAAGGCAATGTCTGGGCGAGTAAGGCTCAGGTATTGAAGGCTTCCAACGAGCGCTCGATGCTCGGTTGGGGAGGGTAGGAAATTGCCTGAATCCTTAAGTAACTTATCCGTGGCAGACAGTGGAGTGGTTGTTGGTTTCGTATCTGTCATGCCTGATTTATGTAGTAGGTCAGTGATATATTTCCTTTGTGAAAGGAATATACCTGCAGTAGAGGGAATAACTTCGACCCCCAACAAATAGTAAGACATCCAAGATCTTTCAAAGAAAAGCGAGAGGCGAGTGTGGCAATGAGTGTGGAGACCTCTGCAGGAGAACTCCCAGTGACAATGATATCATCAACATATACCAATAAGTACAGTGTAACGCCTGGTTTGTGGTGGATGAATAAAGAGGCATCAACAATGGAGTTGACGAAGCCAATGGATAGAAGGAATACCCAAAGCTCCGTATACCAGGCACGATGTGCTTGCTTTAGCCCATAGAATGCCTTTTTGAGGCGACATATGTGATCAAGAGGTTTTTGTTGACAAATCCAAATGGTTGTAACATGAAGACTTCCTCTTTGAGCGTACCTTGGAGGAACACATTGTTAACATCAAGCTGACGTAGGGACCATCCTTGACAAACTGCAAGTGTAAGGACAACTGGACTCAATGTTTCCGTGTAGTCACAACCAGGGCGTTGATGAAATCCTTTGGTGACAAGTCGTGCCTTGTAACGATCAATGGAGTCATCCGGATTCTGTTTGACATGAAAAACCCATTTACACCCAACTAAATTCTGAGCAGAGGACCGACTAACAAGATCCCATGTGTTATTGTTGTGTAAGGCATCAAATTCAGCTTGCATAGTCGAGCGTCAATCAGGATCACGAAGGGCTTGAGTGATATTGTTGGGTTCGATGGGACATAGGGGGCGAACATGAAGATTAAGCTTTTGGATGAGCTTAACAATGTTGTTTTGAGAACGGGTGATGATCCCACCGCTGTTGGTCGACTGGTTGTTGTGTGGGCGAGCAGTGGGTGGGGGCGGTGGTAGAGGCGTTGGCGATGTAGTGATGTGGTCCAGTTCATGGGATGTTGGGGACGGGGGCGAGGACGTGTGAATGTTTTGGGCGAGCTTATTGGAGTTTGGTGAAGAAGGCGAAGACGTTTAAGTGGGTTGGGCGAGCTCACTGGAAGTTTGTGAGGAGGGCGACTGCTGTTGAGTGGTGTGGGCGAGGTCATTGGGGATTGGTGGTGAGGGCGCAAGCGGGTGAGTAATGTGGGAGAGGTCATTTGTGATTGGAGTTGCGGGCTTATGAATGATTTAAGTGAGCTTGTTTTGATTGGGCGAAGCGAGCGTTGAGTCTGGGGCAGGTGCCTGTGTTTGAGTGACAAGGGAGCTAAACAGAAATTCTGATTCGACAAACTTTACATGGCGAGAGGTGTAAATTTTGCCTGTTGTGGGATCGAGACATAAGTATGCATGTTGATTAGCCGATTAACCTACAAGAACACACATAGCAGACTTTGGTGCAAGTTTATGGTTAGCATATGGTTTAATCCAGGGAAAACACAAACATCCAAAACATTTTAATTTATGATAGTCCGGGCTAATGTTGTGCAATTTGAAATAGGGTGAGTGGTACCCAAGAATGGGAGTGGGAAGGCGATTTATGAGATAGGCTGCAGTAGTCATGGCGTGAGGCCAATAGGTAAGGGGTAAGCCTGAGTGATGAAGAAGGGCGAGACCAATCTCGGCAATGTGGCGATTCCAACGTTCTGAAATACCATTATGTTTTGGTGTGTGGGGTGGAGTGGTGTGATGACTTATACCATGAGTGCTTAAAAAAGGGCGAAGACCAATGTATTAGCCACCATTATCTGTGTACAAGATTTTTATTTGTTGTTTATGAAAATTTTCAACCAGTGATTTAAATTTGGGAAAGATGACTTGTACATCAGATTTGTGTTTCATTGGATAGAGCCAAATATAACGAGTGAAATGATCAACAAACATGCAATAGTAGCGAAGACCATCAATAGATAAAATGGGTGAAGTTCATACATCTGAAAAAATTATTTCTAATGGATAAGACGATATAAGAGTGGATTCATGGAAATGAAGTTTGTGACTTTTATTAATTTGGCATGAATTACAATCAGATTGCTGGAATTTATTTGTGCCTAAAGAAAAGTGCTGGGAAATAAATTTGAAAATAGAAGATGAGGGGTGCCCAAGCCTATGGTGCCATGATGTGGGCGAGTCCTTTCGAACAGTGTGAACAGATGGTGCGGGGGCGGGCCAGCGGTAAAGTCCATCGACACATGAGCCTTTATGGGTTGTTTGACCAGTCTTTAAGTCCTTCACATAAAAAGAATGTGGCAAGAAAAGAACAGCAGAATTAATTTGTTTGGTAAGTTGGGAGACAAAAATGATTTGTTGTTTCATGGAGGGAACACACAAAACATTAGACAAGGATAAATCATTAATTGAAAGTGTTCCAGAGTGAGAGATGTTTAAACTTGTACCAGTGCCCATGAACAGTGAGTCAGGACCCGTGTATGGATGATGAATTGCCATATTTGCAAGGTCGTTGGTGATGTGTTGCTCCACTGTCAACCAAAAAATCAGTTTGTGGGAGATCAACAGTTGCAGTGTTGAGCTGGGGCGAGTTCCGAGGAGGTGACGGGATACCAGGATGTTGCTGTCTGAAGGTGCGGCACTGGGTGAGAACATGTCCTTTGACATTACACCACTGACATCTGCCGAGGAAGGGTTTGCGATCACCAGGACATTGATTCGGTTGTGTAGAGAGTTGAGCAGGGCGAGGTTTGTTGTTGTTGTAGTGGGGTCTTGTTTGAGCATTAAAGGCGGTGAGTGGGGCAGGAATCTGTTGCTGAATAGCGGCGATTGAGAGTTCCTGGATGGGAAGCTTCTGAAGAAGGTCATCAAAGGTAATTGGATTATCGCTTGCATTCACGCCGTCAATGACAGTGCGATAGTCGTCGTCGAGGCCGCACAAGATATAATCAGTCATGTCTTCAATGGAGACAAGTGATCCAAGTGAGGCAAGGAGATCACCTGTTTGCTTCAGGGAGTGCATATAAGTGGTGATGGATTGGGTACCTTTGGATGCTGTCCGGAGGCGTTCCTTTAGTTGCTTGAGATGGCTGCGGGAAGCCTTGGCATAGGTGTTTTTGAGGAGGGTCCAAAGATCGTGTGGGGTCTTTGTCTGAGACACCAGGGAGGCAACCTCATTTGAGAGGGTGGTGAGGAAGGCGCCATAGATGAGGCGATCTTGTCGTCGCCATGTTTGATAGGCGGAATTGGTTTTTGTCACTGGAGTCGCAGTAGTGGTGGTGATCGTTTGGGGCGGCGCCGGTAACGATCCATCTGGGTATTGGAGGAGATCATAGCCATCAAGGAAAGCTTCAACCTGGAGTTGCCAATTAAGGTAATTGGTGGAAAGAAGTTTGGTTACACTACAAAGGGTGATGCAGGCGAGTGGTTTGGATGATTCATAGGGGTTGGGGATTGAGGTATAGCTGTCGGTGGCCATGGCTGGGGTTAGGAGCGGCGTCCTGATTTAGCCGGGGCTGGACCGTTTCAGTCTAATACCATAAGAAAGCTTAAATAGAAGAATTGTGTAATGTGATTGATAATTTCTCATTAGTTACAGTCATGTATATATACAGAAAATTAAACCTAGAATGGAGTGAGTCAGGTTAACAACTTTCCTACAGACTCTCCACTAATTAGTTGAGTAAATAATGGGTCAACAACAGATTTGCAAATCATAATAATTAAGGAGAATTAAATTCTAATTATTATTATTGATAGTGTGAGTATTGGGCATATCACCATTGGGTCAGTGCTTAATGAAGTCCTTTCATCTTCGGATTTACATATCTAAAAATTGAGCATGCATTAATCGAGAAATGGGACAGGACGTGAATCTTACTCGTTGTGATATTTGATACACAAAATATAATTTGCTATCAAGCAACACAGGTAGAAAATTTGCAAATTAAGTTTTCTAATATTTCTTATTGCAAGTACACTAAATTTTAAGTAAGCTAATAAGACCATCTTCAATGGGAGAATCTTCAACATTTAAGACTCGGTACCTATTAGATACCCTCATTGGGGAGAAACTTTTTTGGGGTCTTATAATACCCCCAATCTTAAGCGGGACCCACACTCTTTTAATATTAAAAAATTAAAATGTAATGATATAAAGTTATTGATAGTTGATTAGTGGGTCATATTTAAGAAATTTGTGTGAGATACTGATAAAAACATGACCGAAGGAGTTGGCCTTGATTATGAGCCTAAACCAAGAGTATGGAAAGTTTATACTAGGAAGAGGACAAAAGTAGCAAAGGATGGTGATGTGGCAAAGAATACATGGGATGCATGATTCTGGCTATATAAGCAGAGAGAATGAGAAGGAATGATTACGCTATTATTCTCTTATGATTTTGTGGGGTCACCTTTGGTGATTTGGGAAGTCTGTGTGCTTAGGGATTGGCAGTTCCACTACCAATTTGTTATTTGCTCTTTACATTTTCTCTTTCTCTTGGTAAATATAATTGCAGAGTTTTTCATCGCCATTTCATTTCATCTGTTATCTTTACTTAATTCTTAATTGTAATACACATCAATTGGTCCGACATACCAGGTCATTTCTCCCAAGTACCAAAGGGGGTAGATGCCAAGGAAGCCTAAGATGAGTGATCATATTGATGCTCTCGAAACTCAGATGGGTAACGTGACCTCAACGTTACAAGCACACGCTCTCTCCAGATGCAGCAACATGCTGAACAGATGCAACAACAAAGCTTAGTTCTCAACGAATTAAGCAAGCCTATTGGTTAGAAGGGGGTGACTCAGGATGGAGAGACTTATGTTGGGGACTTATCACAGAGTGAATCTTGTTTATCAGCGAGGAAGGTGAAGCTTGCTTTGTTTGATGGTGAAGATCATGTGGCCTGGATCACAAGAGCTGAAATCTATTTTGATGTTCAAAACACTCTGGAAGATCTGTGTGGGAAGTTAACGTGATTGAGCATGGAAGGTCCAACCATCCATTGGTTCAACATGTTAATGGAGACGGAAGATGAGTTATCTTGGGAAAAGCTGAAACGTGCGTTAATCACACGCTATGGTGGAAGAAGGTTAGAAAACCCTTTCGAAGAATTATCAACGTTGAGACAAAAATGAAGTGTGGAGGAGTTTGTCAAAGCGTTTGAATTGTTGTCTTCGCGAGTGGGAAGGCTTCTTGAAGAACAATACCTTGGGTACTTCATGAGTGGACTGAAGCCTCAGATTCGAAGGAGTGTGCGTACCTTGAATACTTGCAATCGTATGGAGATGATGAGGATCGCAAAGGATGTGGAAGATGAGCTGAGGGAGGAAGACGATGACGGTGAAAGACGTGGATCCAAAAAAAAGTGGGTACGACATATTGGGCCAAAGTGACTGGGCCGAGTTACTAACCAACAGAAACGGGTCAACCCGTTCGTCAAAACTGAGTGGGGCGAACCCGACTCAGAAAATGAATTCGCGTGGATCGATTGGGAATTCCAACTCAACCCTAGTTTCGACAGCTCGAAAAGGCGGCAACGACCACAGTTCTGGATAATCTGAGAAGTGGAAAGGAGTGCGTAGTTTTCATAGTGACAAGATTGCGGAGAGACGAGCCAAATGATTATGCTTCAAGTTTGGGGGGAAAATACAACCCTACTCTGCACAAATGTCCTGAGAGTTCTCTAAGGGTTCTAATTCTGGGTGAAGGAGAAATGCTGATAGAAGAAGGGGAGATTGTGGTGATGGAAGAGGCGGTGGTGGAAAGCGAAGAGGAGGAGGAAGTAGAGTGTAAATTCATGGGGGTTCTGGGTCGAATGGGAGAATACCAAACGATGAAGATCGAAGGAAAAATTGAGAATGTTGATTTACTGGTGTTGATTGACAATGAAGCGAGTCATAATTTTTTTTTCTCCTAAAGTGACTTCAGCTTTAGGTCTCACTATTACACCGGTGGCAACAAAGAGTATCAAACTTGGTGATAGACATAAAGCTATTACTGAAGGAGTTCATCAGGGTGTGAGAATGAAATTAGGGATGATTGAGGTTATGGTTGATGCGTTGGTGTTGGAGATAGGGGGTCTGGACGTGGTGTTAGGATTTTCATGGTTAAGCACGCTTGGGAAGGTGGTGATGGATTGGAAAATGTTGACTATGCAATTCGTCCAGGAGAATCAGTTAGTGAAGCTTCAAGGCTTGGGTGGTAAGAATAACAATCAGAGTTATCTGAACTCTTTTTTTAATGATAGACATGGTAGAGTTGGAATGGAGCGGTGGTGGTCTTAGTTTCAATCCATTGCGGCTGACAAAACACTGGAGTCCCTAGACCTTAATGTCATATTGGAAGAGTTCTATGAGGTGTTCAAGAATCAGATGCAGCTTCCACGTGAGAGGTCTAAGGTGCATCAGATTAATTTATTCCCTGATCATGGAACCATAAATGTCAGACCTTACAGGTATCCTCCCCATCAAAAGGATGAGATTGAAAGACAAGTAGTTGAACAGCTGGAGGCAGGGATCATTAGACCAAGCAGGAGTGCATATTCAAGCCCTGTAATTTTGGTGAAAAAGAAGGATAAGAGCTGGAGAATGTGTGTGGACTATAGAGCCCTGAATAAAGCTACAATACTAGATAAGTATCCTATTTCCATAGTTAATGAATTATTAGATGAACGCAATGGAGCTACTATGTTTTCAAAAATAGATCTAAAATCTGGTTATCATCAAATTAGGGTACATGAAAATGATATCCCCAAGACAACTTTTAGAACACATAATGGCCACTATGAATACCTAGTAATGCCATTTGGGTTAATGAATGCTCATGCAACTTTTCAAGCTACTATGAATGATATATTCAGACCCTATTTGAGAAAATATGTCCTGGTTTTTTTATGATATTTTAGTATACAGTAAAAATATGCAAGAGCATCTGCACCATTTGAAATTGGTTTTAGTTGTATTATTAACCAACAGTTTTATAGCTAATCAATCAAAATGTAAATTTGGGTGTACTCAGATTGATTACCTTGGCCATATTATATATGGAGATGGTGTGGCAGTGGATCCAGAGAAGGTGAAATGTATCTTAGCATGGTCAGAGCCTAAAAATGTCAAGGGGGTACATGGATTTTTGGGTCTCAAATTGTTTATTAAAGATTATGGCAAACTAGCAAAGCCCCTGGTAGAATTGGCCAAGAAGGACAATTTTTCATGGGGTGCAGAGGCAAATAAAGCGTTCCAACATATGAAGAAAGTCATGACAACTCCTCCAGTCTTGGTGCTCCCTAATTTTAATATACCTTTTGAAGTGGGATGTAATGCGGCTGAGAGAGGTATTGGAGCTGTGTTGATGCAGCAAAGACAACCTGTAGCATTTTTCAGCAAGGCTCTTTCAGATGGGATTCTGGTCAAATCTGTGTATGAGAAGGAGTTAATGGCCTTGGTGTTATGTATTCAGCATTGGAGACATTACTTGCTGGGAAAAGAATGTGAAGTGTATACTGATCATAAGAGTTTGAAGCACTTTTTGTAGCAAAGGATTTCATCTCCTGATCAACAGTGTTGGTTGGCCAAATTGCTTGGTTACCAATTTGAAGTCAAATACAAACATGGGTTGGAAAACAATGTTGTTGATGCTTTGTCTAGGTGTTATGATGAAGGGGAAATGAATGCTATCATTTCTTATCCGTTATGGGTTAATAGAAAGAAAATATTTGAAGAATAGTTATGGACCCATACATACAACAACTGATCAGTAAAGTGCAGGAGGCTCCTGAGGCAAATCCTGGGTTCGAAGTGAAGTAGGGGTACTGTTGTATCATGGCAGGTTAGTGATATCACCACACTCACCTTCCATCCTTTGGTTTCTTGAAGAATTTCACTGTACCCCTGCTGAAGAGCATTCTAGTTTTCTAAGAACATATAGGAGGTTGGCTGATTCCTTGTATTAGGTAGGAATGCAGAGAAGTGTAAGGGATTTTGTCAGAGACAAAAGTACAGTGCTACAACCCTTGGAGGTTTGCTCCAACCTCTACCTATTCCTAATGCTGTATGGGAAGACTTATTTTTAGATTTTATCACTGGTTTGCCTAAGTGTAAAGGTTATGAGGCTGTGTTGGTAGTGGTGGATAGATTATCAAAATATAGCCATTTTATTTTGTTAAAGCATTCATACACTGCTAAGTCTATTGCTGAGGTATTTGTCAAGGAAGTTTGTCACAGATATAAGATCCCTATCTGTGAGCCACTTTTGGTTAGAGCTGTTTAAATTGCAGGGAACTAAATTGAAGATGAGTTCATTTTACCACCTTAAACAGATGGGCTGACAAAGGTCATTAATAGATGCTTAGAAAGTTACTTAAGGTGTTTTGCTTCTAATCATCCCAAGACTTGGTCTCATTGGGCGCCTTGGGCTGAATTTTGGTATAACACTACATTTCATGTCTCTATTGGGAAGACACCTTTTGAAGTGGTGTATGGTAGACAAGCCCCCCTATAATGAATTTTTAACTAATGAAACCAGGGTTGCTGCTGTAGCTTTAGAATTAAGAGAAAGAGACGAGGCTTCGAATCAACTCAAAAGGCATATGTTGAAGGCTCGAGAGCAGATGGCAAGTTATGCTAATAAGAAAAGAAAGGACTTGTGTTTTGAAGTGGGTAGGTGGGTCTTTCTCAAACCGAGACCCCACAGACAACAATCATTAATGAGAAGGATTAATCAAAAGCTACCTGCAAGGTATTATGGTCCTTTTCAGATAGATGAGAAGATTGGAGAAGTAGCTTACATATTGAAGCTGTCAGTTGAATCAAAAATCCACCCAGTGTTTCATGTGTCCTTGCTTAAAAAGGTTGTGGGTAGTTATCAGGTGCAGAGCCAACCCAAAGAATTGGAAATTGATGGTGCTGATGATGTGTATCCAGAACAGGTGCTGAGGTCCAGAGTTGTCAGGCAAGGTGATAATGAAGTTTACCAGAGCTTAATTAAGTGGAAGCATAAGTCTTGGAGGATGTCACATGGGAAGACAACAAATTTTTTAGGGGACAATTTCCTAAATTTAGCCTCGAGGACAAGGATGTTCCTAAGGAGGGAGGGGTTGATAGAAATGTGACTAAAGGAGTGGGCCTTGTATGGGCCTAAACCAAGAGTATGGAGAGTTTATACTAGGAAGAGGACAAAAGTAGCTAAGGATGATGATGTGGCAAAGAATGAATGAGGCTGGCTATATAAGTAGAGAGAATGAGAAGGAATCATTACGACAGTTCCACTACCAATTTGTTATCTGCTCTTTACATTTTCTCTTTCTCCGGTAATTGTGGATCTTAGTAAATACAATTACCTAGTTTTTCATCACCATTTCATTTCATATGTTATCTTTACTTAATTCTTAACTGTAATACCCATCAGATGTTGAGTTGGATAGATTGAGTACTTAATAGATTACTATTAAAAAAATATAAACGAGTGATTATACACATGAGACCCATTTATGTATCCAAAAAAAAGGGGTTCATTGGAGATGCTCTAAGGAATTTCAAAAAAGGTTATTTTTAGGGTCATGACATTAAACACCATCCAGTCATGTTCACCATGGCATAGCACAAGATATTATATAATGAAAACAACCAAATGAAGACAGAAGATAGAAATTCAGAAACATTCACATGAAGTCCAAGCATAAAATCCAAACATCAAAGCAGCAACATTTTAAGTCCCTAAGCAAATGGTGGGATTAAACACATCATGGCACGTTCAAATTGACAAAATTGTAAACAACATTTGACCTTTGACATGCAGTGTCACATGTAAATCCCCCCTAAATGCTAAACTAGTAGGCACAACCTAAACAAGAAAATTAACATAGTTGCCAATAATTTTTGACAGTGGCATGCTGTCACATGATCAGATCAGTAGTAATATTTAACTTCGCCAGCTGCAAAAAAAAAATTATATAGGATGCATTAAAACTTGTGTTCCCATTCCAAATACAAATATGAAAATAAATTGTACAAAATATTTCTTAATGAAAGTATATCCATTGCAACCAAACACAAGTGAAAGATGTTTTTTTTAAAGCAGTTTTGGCTGTAAGTCATCGCTATTTCATTTAGTAGGAAATCAAAGAATTGAAACCTATAAGAATTCAGAAAAGTATTGTGAAGTCTAACCTCCAAGATTTTTGCCGCGATTTGCTTGAGCATCAGCTTCAGAGTTAGAACCCTTGATCAATAAAAAACATGAGTTTGTCAAAATCACAAAATCAGATGCTAGTGATCTTTTATTCAAGGGTAGAACTAGTACTTCATATTTCAAATTATACAAGTTTTGCCTATTAAAACATATGGATCACATGACTTAAGTAGAGAGGCATGCGAATTAAAATGGCATTTGAAAACGTGTGATCATAAATGATTCTCAAATGTTAGTGTGATTGTTTTCAATCGACCTTTGTAGTTTTCCAGAGCAAAACACAATCAAGAAAGATGACAGTTTGACAAACATTTTCTTCATTGTGTCAATAAACAAAATAGTCCAAATGAGACAAAGTGTATACCCTAGGAACATGTTCGACACTGACTGACTTAAAGTTACTCTTCAGCTCCACAGCCTCATTACAAAGGTTCCTTAGGTTTGGGTTGTTGACTTTCCAGGAACCCTGAAACTGTTGCAAAACCAATAAAAATATGATGGTAAATTCATAAGAAAATACAAATCAAATGATAAGTACCGATCACTGAATCTGAATACTATCTAACAAAGGCAGGATATGAATTAAATGAAACCTTGCACTAATGTTCATGTAGAAATCATATAATTACTTAAGAATTGCAGATCACCATCTAATATTGTGAACAATTGGATTATGTTATCTTTTTATCATCATTCATTTCATTCAGATGCAATGTAAGTGTTGAATTAAAGACCAAGATTGGTTAAGACTACTTTGTAAGGGAACTAACCTGCTTGCAAACAAGCTGAGAGTCACCTCGGACATGAACATGCTCATATCCTTGATTGCTAGCTTCTTTCAGCCCCAAAATTAGACCATTATATTCAGCAGAATTATTTGTTTGAGTGCCGAGTCCTTGGCTAACACCATAGACCTATAAAGAGACATAATGTGTTAGCTACATTTGATATATTGTATAATGCAAAAATGATTTGATGGATAGAGTATTCACCCGACTCCCATCTGCAGAACGCAGAACAGCTCCTGCACCTGACTTTCCAGGATTTCCACTGGATGCTCCATCAAATTCAAGGATACAAGAACGCTGCAAGATTTTGTTTATGTTATCTCATAGATAAAATAGAGTTATCATATAAACCTTATAGAGGATTTCAATTTTGCTGAACTTTTATAGCCAAAACTATACATTAGGATGACATTTGAAGTGTAAATTACATTGAGAGTTATGCGTGAAGTGCATGTGCAATAATGTAGTGTAAATATAATAAAAACAGAGTATTTATGTTTGTGCCTACAACTACAAAATACTGTGTATTGTGTATATAGAAAACAGAGTAATAGGCTACTGTGTAGTATAATAATAAGAGTGTTGTCCACTCATTTGGAAAAAATAGCATTCTTTTAGAGGCAAAATAGCATTTCTTCAAATTTCAATCTTTACGTTATATAATTTATTCATACCCCATATTCATACATACATATGCATAAAAAGTAGCATATATAAGAAAATTCACATCTTGAGTCAAAATATTAAAACTAAGCTTAAATTGAAAAATTCACAAGTATAACTCAATTATCTAAAAGCAAATAAATTTAATAACACCAGTTACACCACCAAAAACTTAGACACATAACTTTGAGATCCCATATATGAACCTGGTGAAAGTGTCATTTGAGCTATACCTTACGCACCACTTAGTGTAAATTTTATACTTATCAATATTAAAAGAACATCTAAATTTTGACATATAAGAGTTTTTTTTTTTTTGTTTTTTTGATGTTGTAAGAGATAAACACTACCTTACCACAATAGGCATAATCTTCTATTTACCAAAATATAAATAAATAAGAACTACTGTAATATACTAATATGTTAACAATAATACATGCAACAGTATAATTTTTATACATAAAGTATAGGAGTAATACAATTAAAATATTCAATCATTTATAATTGAAATAAAAATCAAAAGTGATATTAAAACTAAAATTCAATACGAGATATATCATCTAGTATTTGGTACACATATATCAATCCAGAGATTAAGGAATTTAAGCATGAAAAGCTTTTTTATAGTCATTTAAACAAATTTATCAACTATCATCCAAGTAAAGAATGTTTAGGCTCTATTTAATAAAAAATAATGAATAACTGGTAAGCTAACTTATAGTGGACATCTAAGAAGTTAGCTTATAGCAAAAAAATTGTCATTTGTAGTGTTTGATAAAATTAACGGCTTAATTAGTATTTAATTTTTTCAATTAAAACTACAAGATTAAAATTGAGATGAAAAATGATTATTTATAAGCTAGTTGAATTAGCTTATCAAAAAATGATATAAGCCTGTAGATATAAACTATAAGCTCGTGAAAGCGTGAAAGTTACTGAACAAAACTTTTTTAAAAGCTTATAAAACATAGATCAAATATGCGGTTTGCCAAACAGATCTAGTCATTGATGACTTATGAGTTACTTTTCAAGTAAGCAAAACAAATTAACAAATCATCAAATCAAAATAAAATAAGAGAGGCACAAATCACGATACACGATTGTATAACATTAACTGCATCAAACGTTTACAAATATATAGACAAAAATAATCCCGATCAAAATTTTGAGATTGGACGGTTTAGATCACACATTTACTAAATCATTTTTAAATCGAACGGTTAGGATCAATGATCATCATGATCAATAACTGTATCACATGCAAACAGTTATGGCGGAAGTCGGACGCACATAGATACATACACAATCGCCGCCGGTAAAAGCATATGACTAAATGCGAACCGGAAAACGGAAGGCGGAAGTCAACGTGGCGGAAGACGAACAGAAAACCGCCACCGGGAAGCGCAAATCGGAAACCCTAACGATTACTAAATAAAAACAAAAATGGTAACACATGTACACAGTTATGGCGGAATCTGAACATGCACTGAAAATGAAAGTAAAATTTGACTTGAATATCAAAAATGAAGAAGATGATGATTCACCTCTCTGTGGTTTCCACGACTCATGATTTTTCTACTCTTTTTCTGTTTTTTCAAAAATGCTTTTGTGATTTTCGATTAGGGTAACTCCTGGTACTATTTATAGGCAGATATTAGAATTGTTTTACCAAGAAAATATCTCATTTTCCGTTTTTATAGCAAAAAAGAAAAATGAAGAGACTTGTTTAAGAAGATTTATTACCGCAAATTTCGGTGAAAAGTAACTATGGTTACTTAGTGAGTGTGGCAGGCTACAGTAAATCCTATCCGTTCAGATGCTACAAAGGTGACTGATGAGTAGGCATGGCAATGAGGCGGGGTGGTGACGGGTTTTACCTTCCCCGTCTTCATACACTACTCCCATATACTTACCCGTTACCCTACCCATAATCAACGGGGATGAAAAATCGAATCTCATTCCCGTCCCCGACGGGTTCGGGTATCCCCACCTCATCCCCATCCCTGCAGTGGATAATTTTTTTTAATAAAAATAAAAGTATTTTTCAGCCTCGAGCGCAATGTTGTAATGCTTTATCCAACAAAGAGATGATGACGATCAATGACTATATTGAAGGAGAAGAGAGAGGCCGAAAGTGTGAGAAATGAAGGGAGAAAAGAGAGAACTATGATAAGTGAGTGTCGTCTGAAAGACTGAGACTCAGACTGTGTGAGTGAAATGATTTATGATTTGAGTTTATATTTATATAAAAGAGGTAATAAATTGATTTTTTACATTCGGGACGGATTTGGGTATGGGTTCGGGGTGGGTACCTATATCCCCGTTACCCGTCCCATACCCATGTTTTAAAATCGGGGAAAACCCAAACCCAGTCAAAGTGGGAAAAACTCGTCAAATTGGGTTTGGTTCGGACGAGTACCCGCGGGTATGAGTTTTATTGCCATGCCTACTGATGAGTATAGACTTTATGGTCAGTACACTGTATACAACAGTCTACAACGTATCGGGCATTGAATATTTTTTTATTTATCTCAGCTACCCTACACTATTCTATAATATAGATTAGTCATTTGAGACTTGTGGCATTCAAACGGGCGATAAACTCTCTTAAAAGTTTTAACGTTACTGCATGCTTAAGTCTTAATTCGAATTTAGACATTGATATTGCAAATAATTGATGAAGATGGTTATTTCTATAATAAAAAAAATTAATCCGTAGTAATTGGGTTTAATCCTTTATAGTTACTTTAAATTTAACTTGTATTTTAAATTGTTTTTAAGTTTTATTTTTTAAAATTAGGCGTGATACGTTTTGTGTGTACCGTTAAAATTTAAGTAATCTTTTCGTTGCATTGTAATTTTTATGTTATATTTTGTGATGCGAACCTCATCAACTTTTGTTACATAATTAGAGATGAAAAACATTCAGATGTTTGTTCATCACGTTTCACATTATAGATAAATGTTTTATTGTTTTAGATTTGTAAATTTCAACCATTCCTTCTAAACGAAGATATTGTTGTGATCGATGAGATACTTTGGTTTTATAGTCTTTGGATTTGAGAATTTAGATTTAAATAAGAAGTGAAAGGACCAGGCAAAAAGATAAAGATAAATCTAACATGTCTTTGTAAATTTTTTCAATATGTAAAATGTCACGTGTTTTATTTTAAGAGGATTTTCAAAAGACTAGCATTAAAAGTATAATATAACATAAAAGATCAATTTAAAAAAGTCAAACTTAAAGGACTACGGTATAATTTTGCCTTGTTTATATTAATTCAAGTGATAAGAAATTTGGATCGTAAGTGGTCACGTGATTCAATTTCTAACTTGAAAAAAAAAATAATTAAAATGAAATAGTTGACTTTTTATGTACCACAAATTTTCCGAGAAAAACTTTATATACGTTCGTTAGTTTTACAGAGGGCAAACAAAGAAAATATATGTTGCCTACAAAGTAGTAATAAGTGATGATAAAAAAAAAGTGATGATAAAAAAAACTTCTATAATTATCAAAATAAAATTCAAATGTTTATTTCATAGAAAAAAACTCACATTTTTAGGTCCAAACACACTTTCTTTTAAAAACAAAACTAATATTTACCAACAACAAAAACTGTTATACAGTTTATTAACCAAAGGTGGAGTTTGAAGTTCAATAATATATGAATGAACAGAAGAAGAACAAAAATATCAGGCCATCCAGCAAACACTCTAGACTAGAAAGTTTTTAAAATCAAGTTTTCTAATACCTTTTTATTGTATTGTATTTTACACAAGTACCCTAAATTTTTAGTCAAAATATTAGGAGGAATATAATATATCAAAAGGAAGTTTCTTTTTGGGGTCATAGCATCAATTACCTTCAAGTCACGGTGATCATCGCATTCGCATAGCAAAGAGTTTTTCACATGAACATAGAAAATAGAGTTAGAAAATATGCATATAAGATCCAAACAACAGTGGCAGCATTTTTTTTCTTTAAGTCCCTAAACTGCTAATGGTGGGCATCTACACATAGATGCATGTTCAAAATTACAATATTACAAACAACATTTGACCTTTGACATGCAGTGTCACATGTGAAACCCCCCAATGTGCTAAATTGTTACTTGCTAGACAGAAATTTAACATAGTTGCCAATAATTTTTTACAGTGGCATGCTGTCGAATGATCGTTAATTCATGCAATCTTCTTGAACTTGACCATCTACAAAAAGTTTAAGATTGATTAAATACAGATGTAAGGCAAGTTAATAGATTGTTCACAATATTTCTTTCAAAAAATTATCTATTGAAGCAGAAAACCAAACACAAAGCAAGGAGGCATTTTGGTTTTAAAGCAACTTTGGCTGCAAGTCAGTGCAGAGTTCTGATATATTAGGAATTCAAACCATCAAACTAAAGATTCTTTTTTGGTTTCAAAGCAGCTTTGGATACATGTCTTTGCAATTCTTGTTCTTAGGAAATTAAAGAATCAAACAATTGAAACTTTTGGAGAACTAGGAAAAGTCTTAAGGTCTAACCTCCGAGAAAGATGGCCCGATTTGCTTGAGCATCAGCTTCAGTGTTATGTTCCTTTAAACATTTTCAAAAGAAAAAACATGGTAGTTGTTAACGGTTGAGGTGAAAATATAAAGACTTGTAATCTAAAATTGAAGAGATTAAGTTGACAGTAAAAAAATTTAAACAATCTTATTAAGCAAATTAGACCCTAAAGCTGCATAGATGCTAACCATAATTTTCTTATTAATCAGCAAAATGTACAATTCAGTTTTCTTGCTGAATTAAGTGCAACCATATATCACATATTTATTATTATAGTGAGTATATAACAAACTAGTGCATATCATCAGCCTAATCTAGCAATACTTTTAAAAACATCCATTTCCTTATAAGATACCTATTCAAGGTGACACGAAATGTAAACAATCTTTCCATAAATTTGGCAGACTTTCTATTCAAGGTAGAACCAGTATTTCTAATTTCAAACTATCCTAGTTTTAGTTATTCAAGCAATTGGATCACATGACTTCTTTTGTATACAAGCTTAAAAAGGGCAACCTGGTGCACTAAAGCTCCCGCATATGCATGGTCTGGGAAGGGGTCCCACCATTTTGATGTATTAAAATCATAAGATAAAGTATGATCAAGATGATTCCCAAATTCCAATCTAAATATTTTCAACTTTTCCAAAGCAGTGCTCAATTGAGAAAGGGGCAACTTAAACATAATAGACCAAATTACTAAATAAATACCCTAGGAATGTAAAAGATGCTGAACGAGTGAAAGTTATCCCTTAGCTCCAAAGCCTCATTGCATAAGTTCCTTAAATGAGCATTGTTGATGTTCCATAAACCTTTCAACTGTTGCAAAACAATAATATATGTTGGTAAATTGTTTAGAAAAGACAATTAGGAAGGATATGAAACTAAATGAATTCAAAGGAGCCATTCTTTTTTTGGAAAGGGGATAGTTCCATAGTTGTTTTTAATGAAGAAATCGTGTCATCGCTTAGAATTATCGAATCACCATGTAACTTTTTTATGAACAATTGGATTATGTTTTCCTTATCAACATTCAAATGTATTTTAATTTTAAGTTAAAGATAATAATGCATACTCTATAAAGCTAAACAACATATAATAGAACAGACCTGATTGATAACAAGCTCAGAGTCTCCATAAACAGTGATGTTCCTGTATCCTTTCCTTACAGCTTGTTTCAGTCCTAAAATCAATGCGCGATACTCAGCAACATTATTTGTTTGATAACCAAGTCCTTCGCGGAATCGATAGAGCTATAAAGATACATGAGTTAGCTTAGCTACATTTTATAAATAAATAGTATAATCTAATGTCCAAATGAATTGTTGCACAAAGTAGATACCAGACTCCCATTTTCAGAACGCAGTATAGCTCCAGCACCGGCTGGTCCGGGATTCCCGCTGGCTGCACCATCAAACTCAAGGATACAAGAAAGCTGCAAATAATATTTGGTTATTGTATTATTATCTCGAACATAACTTGCATTATGATATATAAAACTTTAGGCTTAAACATGATTGTCAAAACTTTACAGAGGATTTTAATTTGGCTGGAATTATATTTCCTAAACTATAAGATTTCAAAATTTTTAGTAATCAAGCAATTCATGTGGAGCTTGGACAGTCACCAAAGAAACTATTCAGTTTTTGAATTTACAAAGCAATACTATACATACAAGATCAAATTCATGGATACAAGCAAGCTTCAAATAAGATTTTGCTACTGTATTATCTCATAAATAAATTAAATTATGACATAAAACTTTAAAAGTTAACTATGATTGTTAAAACTTTATAGAGGATTTCAATTTGGCAGGAAATATATTTCCTAAACTATACAAAAGTTTTCTTAAAATGAAGAAAACCAAGCAATTGATATGAAGCAATTTGACAATAACCAACTATATATTGCACTAATAATTGAAGGTAAATCACATGTGCTATGTGTGACTCACAGGTAAGTGAGCAAATATGTACTGTTTGTGTTAAAATTCATTACTCATAGTTACAACTGTTACAATTATAAGTATCTATAAGCAAATAAATAAATTGTTTTTGACAAAGCATGTTTTAAGTATTAAAATATGATATCTGAGATAAAAGCTTACCTACCTAGTCCTGAACCTCACACGTGACAGTAATAACGGCTATCAAACATACATTAATTCTCATATTTCATATGTTTGACATATTTAGTTACTTTCGAGCATGATTGATCTTATGCTGGGATTGATTTTTACATTTTAATTTTTTCAATGATAAATTCAACTACATTCTATCAATTTCACATAAATACAATTAAATGAAAATTAAATTTTATAATGAAAAATTAAAACATTCATATGGTATACGTGACATTTTAAACATGGGGTATTTTTCATGCTATGCTATCCAAGATTTTTCAACAATTTATACAAACACAAAACATATGCATATTGACTTACTGGATTATTCCTCTCAACGATTGCAATACCACAACGATGCATCTGGACAAGAAAGTAAAACAGAGATAAATCAATCAAGCCGTATGTAACACCGTATGTATAGAATTAACACCCCCAATTAAAATGCAATTAATTAATTAATTACATTCCAAGTAAAAAATCAAATTCAAAATCAAAATAAAACTTATTCAATGTTCAAACATTTTCTTATTAACAAATATTAATAGTTAATTGTTGAAATCATTTTTTCTCGTTCATCTAGGTTTAAACTCAAACCTCCAACCAACCATTTAACTAGTTGAACTATTCAACGTCACTATGTTAAAACAACCAAGTAATTATCATAAGTGGTAACAAAAATGTTAAAAATTTATCATCAAGCATTGCATTGTATTTTCAGAGACGATGACAACAACAACAATCAAATTTTATCTCACTAAATGGAATCGACTACAATAAAGTCATGGTCACATTGTTATATAAAAAAAAAATAGCAGAAGAATATATGAAGAAGAAGAAAATTCACCTCTCTGGTTTCCACGGCTCGTGATTTCTCTCTCTGATTTTTTTCAACTCCAATTCTAGCTTTAATGTGTTTGTTATAGTCCACAGTACTATATAGTAAAACTGATTGGTTTGTTATAACAAATTCTGAAACCGGATTTCAAAAATTTTATTAACCAGAATAAATTCTTAAATATGAAAAACGCTGTAAATGGTAAAAACTCCAGGGTGTACCGTGTACCATGGTGGTAATAAAATTAACCACGGTAACTGCAATAAGTATGTGGTAGTAATAATTGTTACACTGTGAATCCTATGTCACTCACTGTAATGTTATTATTCTTTTTCTTAGGGATGACAAAGTGGGCTGGCCCGCCCCGATTAAGCCCGCATAAAACGGGACGAGACGAGCCGAGTCAAATTAGATGACCGAGTCCAAAATCTCATCTCGCCCCGTTTAGTGGCGGACAGACGAGTTGGCAGGCCGACCCGCCAAACAAAAAACTTTTTTTTGAGAGAAAAAAAACAAATTTTTTTAATGCATTTTTTTTACAACTTAATTGTTACAAAAAAAAAACTATGTTGCTTTTATTATAAAAAAATACGCATTTGTGGTAAAAACAATATAATTAACAAATTGTCGAACTCAACATCATACTTAATGGAAAAAAGAGAAAATCCGCAAACGTAAAACAAATCCGCAACATAAAACAAATCCTAAAATAAATTCAACAACCAAAATAAATCCAAAAGGATAAAATAAACTTAAAATAAAAAAGAAAAACGAGTTAAGCGGGCCGGCCCGCCCCGCACCATGCCTGCCCCGTTTTTTCAACGAGTTAAGCGGGGCGAGCCAACTATTGAAAGCGAGTTCAAAACTTCGACTCAATACGCAAAAAATAGCGAGCTAAACAGGCCGGTCCGGCGGGTTGGGCCCGTTTTGCCACCCCTACTTTTTCTGAAATTTGGTGTTTTGATGTTTGTCCAATTTGTGAGACTAATAACGTGGCTGATTCAAATTTTTATTTGGTTTATTCAACAAAACAAATTTGGTGTCTATAATAGTGTCTAAATTTCTATTAGATGAAATTAATTGATTTAATTGAAAACAAAAGTTTGTAAAAAAAATGAAAATAAATTATAGAAATCTATATTAATAGACGAGTTTGTGTGTAGTAGGGAGGATGTGACTGCATTACAGCCAGTCACATCTAAATTGTTCGATCAAACATCCAACTTTTAAACCTGCATTTTAAATTTATAAAAATAAAAAATAAAAACATAAATTTAGACCACTAAATTTTGATCAGACGGTTCAGATGAGACCAAGTGCATATTGTCGACTCTATTCAATCCAAATCCGTGTATAACCTAAAGTTACTGCTTGTTCAAAAAAAAAAACCTAAAGTCACTATCATTTACACACAGCTACTTTTTCATTAGTCTCATACAAAGAGTCTCATGCAAAGAGATATCTCCAAAATCAAGCAACGATTTTGAAGTGGTGAATTTCGTTCAATATTATTAGAATATGAAATATTTTTAGTCAACTTATGTACTGAATACCTTTAGTAATATTTTTATGTAAATTAAATAGGCTTTAATTATGTATTGAATAATCTTTAGTAATATCTTTATGTAAATTAAATAGGCTTTAATTTTGTAGAATCAATGTGATTCAACACTTCTGTATATATACACATTTCATATATGAAAGAGACGAGACAATTATTCTATTATGGTATCAGGCTAGGTTTAGATCCCTAAAAAACAACTTTTTCTTTCTCGTTCTTTCAAAATTGCCGTCGGCCCTAACCCCTAAAATCACCATGGCCGAAATTACTCCTCCTCCCTCTCCCAAATCACAATCTCTCCCTCCTCCTCCTTCCTCTCCCAAATCAATATCCAAATCTGCTACACAAACCACAATCTCTCCTATTCATCCAGCACTCATTGTTTCTAACATCACAAACTTCATCAAAGTCACCCTTGACATTGAGAAAATCCAATACAACACATGGTCTGAATTGTTCAAAATCCATGCCCAAACATACGAAGTTCTCGACCACATCATCCCACCATCACCAACCGATTCCACTTCTTCACCCTCTCTCAAAGAAACCGATCCAGCCTTATGGAAACGCCTAGATGCCATTGTTTTGCAATGGATTTATGGAACTATATCTTCTTCATACCATTATTGAACGTGATTCCACCGCTCAACTTGCCTGGGATCGCCTTTTTAATATATTTTTTATAACAAAAATTCAAGAGCTCTCTACCTAGAGCAAGAACTTTCCAGAGTTTCCATGGAACAATTTTCTGATGCCTCCTCATACTGCCAACACATCAAGTCTATTTCCGACCAACTCTCCAATGTTGGGGCACCTGTTTCCAACGAACGTATGGTGCTTCAACTTGTCTCCGGTCTTTCTGATGCTTATGATACTGTCAGTTCTCAAATCCGCCATTCTGATACTCTTCCTCCTTTTTACAAGGCCCGTTCTATGGTTGTCTTGGAAGAAACAACACGTGCAAAACGAACGGTTGTTACCATTGCCAATTCCACTTTCTTAGCCGCTCAAGAAGACAACAACTCGAGTCATTCACCTTCTCATCGTCCCAACCACAACAATAACAACAATAATGGAGGTCGCGGTGGTCGTGGCGGTTCTGGTCATAACCGTGGTGGTCGCGGTCGCAGACGAGGTGGAGGTCGCGGCGGACAATCTCATCAACATCAACAAGGATCATGGCAGCAACCACAGTCACCACAACATTAGTGGGCCTATCCTCCTTGCCCTTATCCTCATTGGAATGGACAGTGGCAGTCGTGTGCCACTCCTCCTTGTCCTTATCCTACAGCCGACAATTGGCAAAGACCCGTAGTTCCAAATCGTCAGCCTGGTATTCTAGGAGCAAAACCACAACAAGCGCATGTTGTTGCAACTCAGTCATCATATGCACCAACAAATATTCAAGCCGCTATGTACACTCTATCTCTTGCTCCTCCTGACGAACAGTGGTACATGGACACCGGGGCTACATCTCATATGACAGCAAATGGAGGTAATCTTACGTCTTATTCCAATATTAGCAACAATATTACTGTCGGTAGTGGTCATAATATTCCTGTTATTGGTTGTGGTAATGCATTGTTACAGAATCCTCAATATCCCTTAACCTTAAACAATGTCTTGCAAGCACCCAAGTTGATCAAAAATCTTGTTTTTGTGAGAAAATTTACCATTGACAATGAAGTTTCTGTTGAATTTGACTTGTTTGGTTTTTCTATGAAGGATTTTCAGACAGGGATGCCTTTAATGAGATGTAATAGCTCGGGTGATCTCTATCCTCTAACAACAAGACCATACCATCCAAACTCATCACCATCTACCTTTGCCGCTTTATCAAATGAAATATGGCATAGTCGTTTAGGACATCCGGAAGTATCTATTTTCAACAAGGCTCTTTCAGATGGGATTCCGGTCAAATCTGTGTATGAGAAGGAGTTAATGGCCTTGGTGTTATGTATTCAGCATTGGAGACATTACTTGCTGGGAAAAGAATTTGTAGTGTATACTGATCATAAGAGTTTGAAGCACTTTTTGCAACAAAGGATTTCATCTCCTGATCAACAATGTTGGTTGGCCAAATTGCTTGGTTACCAATTTGAAGTCAAATACAAACCTGGGTTGGAAAACAATGTTGCTGATGCTTTGTCTAGGTGTTATGATGAAGGGGAAATGAATGCTATCATTTCTTATCCATTATGGGTTAATAGAAAGAAAATATTGGAAGAATAGTTATGGACCCATATATACAACAATTGATCAGTAAAGTGCAGGAGGCTCCTGAGGCAAATCCTGGGTTTGAAGTGAAGCAGGGGGTACTGTTGTATCATGGCAGGTTAGTGATATCACCACACTCACCTTCCATCCTTTGGTTTCTTGAAGAATTTCATTGTACCCCTGCTGAAGGGCATTTTGGTTTTCTAAGAACATATAGGAGGTTGGTTGATTCCTTGTATTGGGTGGGAATGCAGAGAAGTGTAAGGGATTTTGTCAGAGACAAAAGTACAGTGCTACAACCCCTGGAAGTTTGCTACAACCTCTACCTATTCCTAATGCTGTATGGGAACTTATTTTTAGATTTTATCAATGGTTTGCCTAAGTGTAAAGGTTACGAGGCTGTGTTGGTAGTGGTGGATATATTATCAAAATATAGCCATTTTATTTTGTAAAAGCATTCATACACTGCTAAGTCTATTGCTGAGGTATTTGTCAAGAAAATGGTGAGATTGCATGGGATTCCAAGCTCAGTGGTCAGTGATAGGGATCCTATATCTGTGAGCCACTTTTGGTTAGAGCTGTTTAAATTGCAGGGAACTAAATTGAAGATGAGTTCATCTTACCACCTTGAAACAGATGGGCAGACAAAGGTCATTAATAGATGCTTAGAAAGTTACTTAAGGTGTTTTGCTTCTAATCATCCCAAGACTTGGTCTCATTGGCTGCCTTGGGCTGAATTTTGGTATAACACTACATTTCAGGTCTCTGTTGGGAAGATACCTTTTGAAGTGGTGTATGGTAGACAAGCCCCCCTATAATAAATTTTTAACTAATGAAACCAGGGTTGCTGTTGTAGCTTTAGAATTAAGAGAAATAGACGAGGCTTTGAATCAATTCAAAAGGCATCTGTTGAAGGCTCAGGAGGAGATGGCAAGTTATGCTAATAAGAAAAGAAGGGACTTGTGTTTTGAAGTAGGTGGGTCTTTCTCAAACCGAGACCCCACAGACAACAATCATTAATGAGAAGGATTAATCAAAAGCTAGCTGCAAGGTTTTATGGTCCTTTTCAGATAGATGAGAAGATTGGAGAAGTAACTTACATATTGAAGCTGCCTGTTGAATAAAAAATCCACCCAGTGTTTCATGTGTCCTTGCTTAAAGAGGTTGTGGGTAGTTATAAGGTGCAGGGCCAGTTACCGAAAGAATTGGAAATGGATGGTGCTGATGATGTGTATCCAGAACAGGTGTTGGGGTCCAGAGTTGTCACACAAGGTGAAAATGAAGTTTACCATAGATTAATTAAGTGGAAGCATAAGTCTATGGAGGATGTCACATGGGAAGACAATGAATTTTTGAAGGGACAATTTCCTAAATTTAGCCTCGAGGACAAGGATGTTCCTAAGGAGGGAGGGGTTGATAGAAACGTGACTGAAGGAGTGGGCCTTGTATGGGCCTAAACCAAGAGTATGGAGAGTTTATACTAGGAAGAGGACAAAAGTAGCTAAGGATGGTGACGTGGCAAAGAATGCATGAGGCTCGCTATATAAGTAGAGAGAATGAGAAGGAATCATTACGCTATTATTCTCTTGTGATTTTGTGGGGTCGCCTTTGGTGATTTGGGAAGCCTGTGTGTAGGGGTGGACAAAAACCTGCAAACCGAAAATACCCGTCAAAACCGACCCAAAATAAGAGATTCGGGCGGGTATAAACGGGTCTGATAAAGAGTAGATGCAGTTTACATCGGGTTCACACGGGGGGGGGGGGGGGGGGGTCCGGGTGAAAAAGGTGAGCCCGTCGGTGACCGACCCGCCCGTGAATATGTAGTATTTGGGGACAATTAATTAATCCTGGAGTCTGTCAGACTACTACTAGTATATTGCCTTTTCGGTGGGAGGGATAATGAATGTTATATATTATTTTTTAATAGGACAATTAATGCATATAGCTACACAAATCAGACTTTTTGTACACTACTAAAAAAACAAAAATCAGTGAGGGAAATTTAGTGAGGAAAAACATGAAATCTCTCTCTAATTCCATCACTAAATTTTGTGACCAAAGAATCTGTGAGAGATTTTATTTTTTCCGTCACTAATTTTGTTTTTCCTAGTAGTGGTAATGGGTGATACTCCACTTGATTTGAAACAGTTATTTATTATTATTATTATTATTAAAACAGTTAAGTGGTTTACAACAGTAGTACTAGTATCTTAAAAAAAACTAAGTATTGTAGTATTATATTTATTCACATTTATTTCTTTCTTTTTAAATTTGAAAACCTAGAATGCAGAAGCAAACAACTCAGTAACTCACTATATCTCAGGTTATGGTCCATTCTATGGAAAAAATTGTATCTCCTTCTTGATTTCGTTTCCACTATATGGAACAACAGTGCAAGAGCAGAATAATGACCCTTCCTCCTCCTCAACCTCCTCCTTCTTTTCCTTCTCAAATCTCATAGTTTTTTTACACATTTAGATTTGATAATGTTTATCCTGGTTTCTTCTTTTGGATCGTGAATCTTTCTTTTTTTCTGGGCTTGCAAATGCAAAGTATTTTTTGGTTGTTTGAGTTCTTACCCGCATAACCCGATCAGTGTGACCCGTAACATTAAATGGGCAGAGATGGGCCTATGTTAGACAACAGCGGTTTGGGACAGATCGGCGTTTCGAACCCAAACCCGTCCGATGTCCACCCCTACCTGTGTGCTTAAGGATCGACAGTTCCACTACCAATTTGTTATCTGCTCTTTACATTTTCTCTTTCTCCTTTAATTGTGGTTAATTGTGGATCTTAGTAAATACAATTGTAGAGTTTTTCATCACCATTTCATTCCATCTGTTATCTTTACTTAATTCTTAACCGTAATACCCACCAGATGTTGAGTTGGATGGATTGAGTACTTAATAGACTACTATTAAAAAAATATAAACGAGTAATTATACACGTGAGACCAATTTATGTATCCAAAAATAAGTGTTCCATTGTGAATACTCAAGAAATATTTCAAAAAAGGTTATTTTCAGGGTCATGACATTAAACACCATCCAATCATGTTCATGGCATAGCACAAAATATTATATAATGAAAAGAACCAAATGAAGACAGAAGATAGAAATTCAGAAACATTCACATGAAGTCCAAGCATAAAATCCAAACATCAAAGCAGCAACATTTTAAGTCCCTAAGCAAATGGTGGGATTATACACATCATGGCATGTTCAAATTGACAAAACTGTAGACAACATTTGACCTTTGACATGCAGTGTCACATGTAAATCCCCCCTAAATGCTAAACTAGTAGGCACAACCTAAACAAGAAAATTAACATAATTGCCAATAATTTTTACAGTGGCATGCTGTCACATGATCAGATCAGTAGTAATATTCAACTTCGCCAGCTGCAAAAAAAAATATATAGGATGCATTAAAACTTGTGTTCCCCTTCCAAATACAAATATGAAAATAAATTGTACACAATATTTCTTGATGAAAGTATATCCATTGCAACCAAACACAAGTGAAAGATGTTTTTTTTTAAGCAGCTTTGGCTGTAAGTCATTGCTATTTCATTTACTAGAAAATCAAAGAATTGAAACCTATAAGAACTCAGAAAAGTATTGTGAAGTCTAACCTCCAAGATTTTTGCCGCGATTTGCTTGAGCATCAGCTTCAGAGTTAGAACCCTTGATCAATAAAAAACATGAGTTTGTCAAAATCACAAAATCAGATGCTAGTGATCTTTTATTCAAGAGTAGAACTAGTACTTCATATTTCAAATTATACAAGTTTTGCCGATTAAAACATATGGATCACATGACTTAAGTAGAGAGGCATGCGAATTAAAAAGGCATTTGAAAACGTGTGATCATAAATGATTCTCAAATGTTAGTGTAATTGTTTTCAATCGACCTTTGTAGTTTTCCAGAGCAAAACACAATCAAGAAAGATGACAGTTTGACAAACATTTTCTTCATTGCGTCAATAAACAAAATAGTCCAAATGAGACAAAGTGTATACCCTAGGAACATGTTTGACACTGACTGACTTGAAGTTACTCTTCAGCTCCACAGCCTCATTACAAAGGTTCCTTAAATTCGGGTTGTTGACTTTCCAGGAACCCTCAAACTGTTGCAAAACCAATAAAAATATGATGGTAAATTCTTAAGAAAATACAAATCAAATGATAAGTACCGATCACTGAATCTGAATACTATCTAACAAAGGCAGGATATGAATTAAATGAAACCTTGCACTAATGTTCATCTAGAAATCATATAATTACTTAAGAATTGCAGATCACCATCTAATATTGTGAACAATTGGATTATGTTATCTTTTTATCATCATTCATTTCATTCAGATGCAATGTAAGTGTTGAATTAAAGACCAAGATTGGTTAAGACTACTTTGTAAGGGAACTAACCTGCTTGCAAACAAGCTGAGAGTCACCTCGGACATGAACATGCTCATATCCTTGATTGCTAGCTTCTTTCAGCCCCAAAATTAGACCATTATATTCAGCAGAATTATTTGTTTGAGTGCCGAGTCCTTGGCTAACACCATGGACCTATAAAGAGACATAATGTGTTAGCTACATTTGATATATTGTATAATGCAAAAATGATTTGATGGATAGAGTATTCACCCGACTTCCATTGCTAGCTTCTTTCAGCCCCAAAATTAGACCATTATATTCAGCAGAATTATTTGTTTGAGTGCCGAGTCCTTGGCTAACACCATGGACCTATAAAGAGACATAATGTGTTAGCTACATTTGATATATTGTATAATGCAAAAATGATTTGATGGATAGAGTATTCACCCGACTTCCATTGCTAGCTTCTTTCAGCCCCAAAATTAGACCATTATATTCAGCAGAATTATTTGTTTGAGTGCCGAGTCCTTGGCTAACACCATGGACCTATAAAGAGACATAATGTGTTAGCTACATTTGATATATTGTATAATGCAAAAATGATTTGATGGATAGAGTATTCACCCGACTCCCATCTGCAGAACGCAGAACAGCTCCTGCACCTGACTTTCCAGGATTTCCACTGGATGCTCCATCAAATTCAAGGATACAAGAACGCTGCAAGATTTTGTTTATGTTATCTCATAGATAAAATAGAGTTATCATATAAACCTTAAGAGTTAAATATGACCGGCAACGCCTTATAGAGGATTTCAATTTTGCTGAACTTTTATAGCCAAAACTATACATTAGGATGACATTTGAAGTGTAAATTACATTGAGAGTTATGCATGAAGTGCATGTGCAATAATGTAGTGTAAATATAATAAAAACAGAGTATTTATGTTTGTGCCTACAACTACAAAATACTGTGTATTGTGTATATAGAAAACAGAGTTATAGGCTACTGTGTAGTATAATAATAAGAGTGTTGTCCACTCATTTGGAAAAAATAGCATTCTTTTAGAGGCAAAATAGCATTTCTTCAAATTTCAATCTTTACGTTATATAATTTATTCATACCCCATATTCATACATAAATATGCATAAAAAGTAGCATATATAAGAAAATTCACATCTTGAGTCAAAATATTAAAACTAAGCTTAAATTGAAAAATTCACAAGTATAACTCAATTATCTAAAAGCAAATAAATTTAATAACACCAGTTACACCACCAAAAACTTAGACACATAACTTTGAGATCCCATATATGAACCGGTTGAAAGTGTCATTTGAGCTATACCTTACGCACCACTTAGTGTAAATTTTATACTTATCAATATTAAAAGAACATCTAAATTTTGACATATAAGAGTTTTTTTTTTTTTTTTTGATGTAGTAAGAGGTAAACACTACCTTACCACAATAGGCATAATCTTCTATTTACCAAAATATAAATAAATAAGAACTACTGTAATATACTAATATGTTAACAATAATACATGCAACAGTATAATTTTTATACATAAAGTATAGGAGTAATACAATTAAAATATTCAATCATTTATAATTGAAATAAAAATCAAAAGAGATATTAAAACTAAAATTCAATACCAGATATATCATCTAGTATTTGGTACACATATATCAATCCAGAAATTAAGGAATTTAAGCATGAAAAGCTTTTTTTATAAAAGTCATTTAAACAAATTTATCAACTATCATCCAAGTAAAGAATGTTTAGGCTCTATTTAATAAAAAATAATGAATAACTGGTAAGCTAACTTATAGTGGACATCTAAGAAGTTAGCTTATAGCAAAAAAATTGTCATTTGTAGTGTTTGATAAAATTAACGGCTTAATTAGTATTTAATTTTTTCAATTAAAACTACAAGATTAAAATTGAGATGAAAAATGATTATTTATAAGCTAGTTGAATTAGCTTATCAAAAAATGATATAAGCCTGTAGATATAAACTATAAGCTCGTGAAAGCGTGAAAGTTACTGAACAAAACTTTTTTAAAAGCTTATAAAACATAGATCAAATATGCGGTTTGCCAAACAGATCTAGTCATAGAACAAAAATGGAAACACATGTACACAGTTATGGTGGAATCTGAACATGCACTGAAAATGAAAGTAAAATTTGACTTGAATATCAAAAATGAAGAAGTTGATGATTCACCTCTCTGTGGTTTCCACGACTCATGATTTTTCTACTCTTTTTCTGTTTTTTCAAAAATGCTTTTGTGATTTTCGATTAGGGTAACTACTGGTACTATTTATAGGCAGATATTAGAATTGTTTTACCAAGAAAATATCTCATTTTCCGTTTTTATAGCAAAAAAGAAAAATGAAGAGACTTGTTTAAGAAGATTTATTACCGCAAATTACGGTGAAAAGTAACTATGGTTACTTAGTGAGTGTGGCAGGCTACAGTAAATCCTATCCGTTCAGATGCTACAAAGGTGACTGATGAGTAGGCATGGCAATGGGGCGGGGTGGGGACGGGTTTTACCTTCCCCGTCCTCATACCCTACTCTCATATATTTACCCGTTACCCTACCCATATTCAACGGAGATGAAAAATCGAATCTCATCCCCGTCCCCGACGGGTTCGGGTATCCCCACCTCATCCTCATCCCTGCAGTGGATAATTTTTTTTAATAAAAATAAAAGTATTTTTCAGCCTCGAATGCAATGTTGTAATGTTTTATCCAACAAAGAGATGATGACGATCAATGACTATATTGAAGGAGAAGAGAGAGGCCGAAAGTGTGAGATATGGAGGGAGAAAATAGAGAACTATGATAAGTGAGTGTCGTCTGAAAGACTGAGACTCTGACGGTGTGAGTGAAATGATTTAGGGTTTGAGTTTTTATTTATATAAAAGGGGTAATAAATTGATTTTTTACGGTCGGGACGGGTTTGGGTATGGGTTCGGGGTGGGTACATATATCCCTGTTACCCGTCCCATACCCGTGTTTTAAAATCGGGGAAAACCCAAACCCATACCCAAACCCAGTCAAAGCGGAAAAACCCGTCAAATTGGGTTTGGTTCGGGCGAGTACCCGAGGGTATGAGTTTTATTGTCATGCCTACTGATGAGTATAGACTTTATGGTCAGTATACTGTATACAACAGTCTACAACATATTGGGCATTGAATATTTTTTTATTTATCTCAGTTACCCTACAATATTCTAAAATATAGATTAGTCATTTGAGACTTGTGGCATTCAAACGGGCGATAAACTCTCTTAAAAGTTTTAACGTTACTGCATGCTTAAGTCTTAATTCGAATTTAGACATTGATATTGCAAATAATTGATGAAGATGGTTATTTCTATAATAAAAAAAATTAATCCGTAGTAATTGGGTTTAATCCTTTATAGTTACTTTAAATTTAACTTGTATTTTAAATTGTTCTTTAAGTTTTATTTTTTAAAATTAGGCGTGATATGTTTTGTGTGCACCGTTAAAATTTAAGTAATCTTTTCGTTGCATTGTAATTTTTATGTTATATTTTGTGATGTGAACCTCATCAACTTTTGTTACATAATTAGAGATGAAAAACATTCAGATGTTTGTTCATCACGTTTCACATTATAGATAAATGTTTTATTGTTTTAGATTTGTAAATTTCAACCATTCCTTCTAAACGAAGATATTGTTGTGATCGATGAGATACTTTGGTTTTATAGTCTTTGGATTTGAAAATTTAGATTTAAATAAGAAATGAAAGGACTAGCAAAAAGATAAAGATAAATCTAACATGTCTTTGTAAATTTTTTCAATATGTAAAATGTCACGTGTTTTATTTTTAGTGGATTTTCAAAAGACTAGCATTAAAAGTATAATATAACATAAAAGATCAATTTAAAAAAGTCAAACTTAAAGGACTACGGTATAATTTTGCCTTGTTTATATTAGTTCAAGTGATAAGAAATTTGGATCATAAGTAGTCACGTGATTCAATTTCTAACTTGAAAAAAAAATAATTAAAATAAAATAGTTGACTTTTTATGTACCACAAATTTTCCGAGAAAAACTTTATATACGTTCGTTAGTTTTACAGAGGGCAAACAAAGAAAATATATGTTGCCTACAAAGTAGTAATAAGTGATGATAAAAAAAACTTCTATAATTATCAAAATAAAATTCAAATGTTTATTTCATAGAAAAAAACTCACATTTTTAGGTCCAAACACACTTTCTTTTAAAAACAAAACTAATATTTACCAACAACAAAAACTGTTATACAGTTTATTAACCAAAGGTGGAGTTTGAAGTTCAATAATATATGAATGAACAGAAGAAGAACAAAAATATCAGGCCATCCAGCAAACACTCTAGACTAGAAAGTTTTTAAAATCAAGTTTTATAATACCTTTTTATTGTATTGTATTTTACACAAGTACCCTAAATTTTTAGTCAAAATATGAGGAGGAATATAATATATCAAAAGGAAGTTTCTTTTTGGGGTCATAGCATCAATTACCTTCAAGTCACGGTGATCATCGCATTCGCATAGCAAAGAGATTTTCACATGAACATAGAAAATAGAGTTAGAAAATATGCATATAAGATCCAAACAACAGTGGCAGCATTTTTTTTCTTTAAGTCCCTAAACTGCTAATGGTGGGCATCTACACATAGATGCATGTTCAAAATTACAATATTACAAACAACATTTGACCTTTGACATGCAGTGTCACATGTGAAACCCCCCAATGTGCTAAATTGTTACTTGCTAGACAGAAATTTAACATAGTTGCCAATAATTTTTGACAGTGGCATGCTGTCGAATGATCGTTAATTCATGCAATCTTCTTGAACTTGACCATCTACAAAAAGTTTAAGATTGATTAAATACAGATGTAAGGCAAGTTAATAGATTGTTCACAATATTTCTTTCAAAAAATTATCTAAATGAAAATTTATCTATTGAAGCAGAAAACCAAACACAAAGCAAGGAGGCATTTTGGTTTTAAAGCAACTTTGGCTGCAAGTCAGTGCAGAGTTCTGATATATTAGGAATTCAAATCATCAAACTAAAGATTCTTTTTTGGTTTCAAAGCAGCTTTGGATACATGTCATTGCAATTCATGTTCTTAGGAAATTAAAGAATCAAACAATTGAAACTTTTGGAGAACTAGGAAAAGTCTTAAGGTCTAACCTCCGAGAAAGATGGCCCGATTTGCTTGAGCATCAGCTTCAGTGTTATGTTCCTTTAAACATTTTCAAAAGAAAAAACATGGTAGTTGTTAACGGTTGAGGTGAAAATATAAAGACTTGTAATCTAAAATTGAAGAGATTAAGTTGACAGTAAAAAAATTTAAACAATCTTATTAAGCAAATTAGACCCTAAAGCTGCATAGATGCTAACCATAATTTTCTTATTAAGCAGCAAAATGTACAATTCAGTTTTCTTGCTAAATTAAGTGCAACCATATATCACATATTTATTATTATAGTGAGTATATAACAAACTAGTGCATATCATCAGCCTAATCTAGCAATACTTTTAAAAACATCCATTTCCTTAAAAGATACCTATTCAAGGTGACACGAAATGTAAACAATCTTTCCATAAATTTGGCAGACTTTCTATTCAAGGTAGAACCAGTATTTCTAATTTCAAACTATCCTAGTTTTAGTTATTCAAGCAATTGGATCACATGACTTCTTTTGTATACAAGCTTAAAAAGGGCAACCCGGTGTACTAAAGCTCCCGCATATGCATGGTCTGGGAAGGGGTCCCACCATTTTGATGTATTAAAATCATAAGATAAAGTATGATCAAGATGATTCCCAAATTCCAATCTAAATATTTTCAACTTTTCCAAAGCAGTGCTCAATTCAGAAAGGGGCAACTTAAACATAATAGACCAAATTACTAAATAAATACCCTAGGAATGTAAAAGATGCTGAACGAGTGAAAGTTATCCCTTAGCTCCAAAGCCTCATTGCATAAGTTCCTTAAATGAGCATTGTTGATGTTCCATAAACCTTTCAACTGTTGCAAAACAATAATATATGTTGGTAAATTGTTTAGAAAAGACAATTAGGAAGGATATGAAACTAAATGAATTCAAAGGAGCCTTTCTTTTTTTGGAAAGGGGATAGTTCCATAGTTGTTTTTAACGAAGAAATCGTGTCATCGCTTAGAATTATCGAATCACCATGTAACTTTTTTATGAACAATTGGATTACGTTTTCCTTATCAACATTCAAATGTATTTTAATTTTAAGTTAAAGATAATAATGCATACTCTATAAAGCTAAACAACATATAATAGAACAGACCTGATTGATAACAAGCTCAGAGTCTCCATAAACAGTGATGTTCCTGTATCCTTTCCTTACAGCTTGTTTCAATCCTAAAATCAATGCGCGATACTCAGCAACATTATTTGTTTGATAACCAAGTCCTTCGCGGAATCGATAGAGCTATAAAGAAACATGAGTTAGCTTAGCTACATTTTATAAATAAATAGTATAATCTAATGTCCAAATGAATTGTTGCACAAAGTAGATACCAGACTCCCATTTTCAGAACGCAGTATAGCTCCAGCACCGGCTGGTCCGGGATTCCCGCTGGCTGCACCATCAAACTCAAGGATACAAGAAAGCTGCAAATAATATTTGGTTATTGTATTATTATCTCGAACATAACTTACATTATGATATATAAAACTTTAGGCTTAAACATGATTGTCAAAACTTTACAGAGGATTTTAATTTGGCTGGAATTATATTTCCTAAACTATAAGATTTCAAAATTTTTAGTAATCAAGCAATTCATGTGGAGCTTGGACAGTCACCAAAGAAACTATTCAGTTTTTGAATTTACAAAGCAATACTATACATACAAGATCAAATTCATGGATACAAGCAAGCTTCAAATAAGATTTTGCTACTGTATTATCTCATAAATAAATTAAATTATGATATAAAACTTTAAAAGTTAACTATGATTGTTAAAACTTTATAGAGGATTTCAATTTGGCAGGAAATATATTTCCTAAACTATACAAAAGTTTTCTTAAAATGAAGAAAACCAAGCAATTGATATGAAGCAATTTGACAATAACCAACTATATATTGCACTAATAATTGAAGGTAAATCACATGTGCTATGTGTGACTCACAGGTAAGTGAGCAAATATGTACTGTTTGTGTTAAAATTCATTACTCATAGTTACAACTGTTACAATTATAAATATCTATAAGCAAATAAATAAATTGTTTTTGACAAAGCATGTTTTAAGTATTAAAATATGATATCTGAAATAAAAGCTTGCCTACCTAGTCCTGAACCTCACACGTGACAGTAATAACGGCTATCAAACATACATTAATTCTCATATTTTCATGTTTGACATATTTAGTTACTTTCGAGCATGATTGATCTTTTCTCCGAAAACCATTCTCAGGTCAAACCAAAAACCAAAGTTTTTATGCTGGGATTGATTTTTACACTTGAATTTTTCCAATGATAAACCATTTTACCTTCAACTACATTCTATCAATTTTACATAAAAACAATTAAATCAAAATTAATTTTTATAATGAAAAATTAAAACATTCATCTGGTATACGTGACATTTTAAACATGGGGTATTTTTCATGCTATGCTATCCAAGATTTTTCAACAATTTATACAAACACAAAACATATGCATATTGACTTACTGGATTATTCCTCTCTACGATTGCAATACCACAACGATGCATCTGGACAAGAAAGTAAAACAGAGATAAATCAATCGAGCCGTAAGAATGTAACACCGTATGTATAGAATTAACACCCCCAATTAAAATGCAATTAATTAATTACATTCCAAGTAAAAAATCAAATTCAAAATCAAAATAAAACTTATTCAATGTTCAAACATTTTCTTAATAACAAATATTAATAGTTAATTGTTGAATTCATTTTTTCTCGTTCATCTAGGTTTAAACTCAAACCTCCAACCAACCATTTAACTAGTTGAACTATTCAACGTCACTATGTTCAAACAACCAAGTAATTATCATAAGTGGTAACAAAAATGTTAAAAATGTATCATCAAGCATTGCATTGTATTTTCAGAGACGACGACAACAACAACAATCAAATTTTATCTCACTAAATGGAATCGACTACAAAGAAAGTCATGATCACATTGTTATATAAAAAAAAATAGCAGAAGAATATATGAAGAAGAAGAAAATTCACCTCTCTGGTTTCCACGGCTCGTGATTTCTCTCTCTGATATTTTTTCAACTCCAATTCTAGCTTTAATGTGTTTGTTATAGTCCACAGTACTATATAGTAAAACTGATTGGTTTGTTATAACAAATTCTGAAACCGGATTTCAAAAAATTTATTAACCAGAATAAATTCTTAAATATGAAAAACGCTGTAAATGGTAAAAACTCCAGGGTGTACCGTGTACCATGGTGGTAATAAAATTAACCACGGTAACTGCAATAAGTATGTGGTAGTAATAATTGTTACACTGTGAATCCTATGTCACTCACTGTACTGTTATTATTCTTTTTCTTAGGGATGGCAAAGTGGGCTGGCCCGCCCCGTTTAGGACCGCCCCGATTAAGCCCGCATAAAATGGGACGAGACGAGCCGAGTCAAATTAGGTGACCGAGTCCAAAATCTCATCCCGTCCTGTTAAGTGGCGGACAGACGAGTTGGCGGGCCGACCCGCCAAACAAAAAACTTTTTTTTGAGAGAAAAAAACAAAATTTTTTAATGCATTTTTTTTACAACTTAATTGTTACAAAAAAAACTATGTTGCTTTTATTATAAAAAAATACGCATTTGTGGTAAAAACAATATAATTAACAAATTGTCGAACTCAACATCATACTTAATGGAAAAAAGAGAAAATCCGCAAACGTAAAACAAATCCGCAACATAAAACAAATCCTAAAATAAATTCAACAACCAAAATAAATCCAAAAGGATAAAATAAACTTAAAATAAAAAAGAAAAACGAGTTAAGCGGGCCGGGCCACCCCGCACCATGTCTGCCCCGTTTTTTCAACGGGTTAAGCGGGGCAAGCCAACTATTGGAAGCGAGTTCAAAACTTCGACTCAGCCCGCAAAAAATAGCGAGCTAAACGGGCCGGCCCGACGGGTTGGACCCGTTTTGCCACCCCTACTTTTTCTGAAATTTGGTGTTTTGATGTTTGTCCAATTTGTGAGACTAATAACGTGGCTGATTCAAATTTTTATTTGGTTTATTCAACAAAACAAATTTGGTGTCTATAATAGTGTCTAAATTTCTATTAGATGAAATTAATTGATTTAATTGAAAACAAAAGTTTGTAAAAAAAAATGAAAATAAATTATAGAAGTCTATATTAATAGACGAGTTTGTGTGTAGTAGGGAGGATGTGACTGCATTACAACCAGTCACATCTAAATTGTTCGATCAAACATCCAACTTTTAAACCTGCATTTTAAATTTATAAAAATAAAAAATAAAAACATAAATTTAGACCACTCAATTTTGATCAGACGGTTCAGATGAGACCAACTGCATATTGCCGACTCTATTCAATCCAAATCCGTGTATAACCTAAAGTTACTGCTTGTTCAAAAAAAAAAAAAACCTAAAGTCACTATCATTTACACACAGCTACTTTTTCATTAGTTTCATACAAAGAGTCTCATGCAAAGAGATAGCTCCAAAATCAAGCAACGGTTTTGAAGTGGTGAATTTCGTTCAATATTATTAAAATATGAAATATTCTTAGTGAACTTATGTATTGAATAACCTTTAGTAATATCTTTATGTAAATTAAATAGGTTTTAATTATGTATTGATTAGTCTTTAGTAATATCTTTATGTAAATTAAATAGGCTTTAATTTTGTAGAATCAATGTGATTCAACACTTCTGTATATATACACATTTCATATATGAAAGAGACGAGACAATTATTCTATTATGGTATCAGACTAGGTTTAGATCCCTAAAAAACAACTTTTTCTTTCTCGTTCTTTCAAAATTGTCGTCGGCCCTAACCCCTAAAATCACCATGGCCGAAATTACTCCTCCTCCCTCTCCCAAATCACAATCTCTCCCACCTCCTCCTCCCTCTCCCAAATCAATATCCAAATCTGCTACCCAAACCACAATCTCCCCCATTCATCCAGCACTCACTGTTTCTAACATCACAAACCTCATCAAAGTCACCCTTGACATTGAGAAAATCCAATACAACACATGGTCTGAATTGTTCAAAATCCATGCCCAAACATACGAAGTTCTCGACCACATCATCCCACCATCACCAACCGATTCCACTTCTTCACCCTCTCTCAAAGAAACCGATCCAGCCTTATGGAAACGCCTAGATGCCATTGTTTTGCAATGGATTTATGGAACTATATCCACTGATCTTCTTCATACCATTATTGAACGTGATTCCACCGCTCAACTTGCCTGGGATCGCCTTTTTAATATATTTTTTTATAACAAAAATTCAAGAGCTCTCTACCTAGAGCAAGAACTTTCCAGAGTTTCCATGGAACAATTTTCTAATGCCTCCTCATACTGCCAACACATCAAGTCTCTTTCCGACCAACTCTCCAATGTTGGTGCACCTGTTTCCAACGAACGTATGGTGCTTCAAATCTCATCAACATCAACAAGGATCATGGCAGCAACCACAGTCACCACAACATCAGTGGGCCTATCCTCCTTGCCCATATCCTCATTGGAATGGACAGTGGCAGTCGTGGGCCACTCCTCCTTGTCCTTATCCTACAACCGACAATTGGCAAAGACCCGTAGTTCCAAATCGTCAGCCTGGTATTCTAGGAGCAAAACCACAACAAGCGCATGTTGCTGCAACTCAGTCATCATATGCACCAACAGATATTCAAGCCGCTATGTACACTCTATCTCTTGCTCCTCCTGACGAACAGTGGTACATGGACACCGGGGCTACATCTCACATGACAGCAAATGGAGGTAATCTTACGTCTTATTCCAATATTAGCAACAATATTACTGTCGGTAGTGGTCATAATATTCTTGTTATTGGTTGTGGTAATGCATTGTTACAGAATCCTCAATATCCCTTAACCTTAAACAATGTCTTGCATGCACCCAAGTTGATCAAAAATCTTGTTTCTGTGAGAAAATTTACCATTGACAATGAAGTTTCTGTTGAATTTGACTCGTTTGGTTTTTCTATGAAGGATTTTCAGACAGGGATGCCTTTAATGAGATGTAATAGCTCGGGTGATCTCTATCCTCTAACAACAAGATCATACCATCCAAACTCATCACCATCTACCTTTGCCGCTTTATCAAATGAAATATGGCATAGTCGTTTAGGACATCCGGAAGTATCTATTTTGAGTTCTCTTCACCGAAACAATTATTTCTCATGTAATAAGTTTCGAAACAATTTATTTTGTCAGTCTTGTCAACTTGGAAAATAAATAAAATTACCATTTTATGAGTCTTTGTCGTCTACCTTATTACCTTTTGATATTGTGCACGTCTACCTTATTACCTTTTGATATTGTGCACAGTGATATATGACATCATCAACCCTTAGTTCCGGTGGTCATCGCTATTATATCTTATTTCTTGATGATTTTACGGATTTTTTGTGGACCTTTCCTCTAGCAAATAAATCGCAAGCTCACTCCACTTTTCTCCAATTTCGTAATCACATTCAAACACAATTTGAAAAGGATATTAAATGTTTTCAATGTGATAACGGAAAGGAGTATGACAACTCTCTTTTTCATCAATTTTGAAAGCAAAATGGAATGATATTCAAATTTTCATGCCCTCACACATCACCTCAAAATGGAAAAGCCGAGCGAAAAATTCATACTATCAATAATATCATTCACACTCTCCTTTCTCATGTGTCAATGCCACCTTCTTTTTGGCATCATGCACTTCAAATGCCCACTTATCTCTTAAACATCCTACCCAACAAGAAACTAGCTCTTCAAAAACCAACCACAATTCTTTACCAAAAATCTCCATCCTACTCTCATCTTAAAGTCTTTGGTTGTCTATGTTTTCCCCTCATCCCTTCCACTACAAGAAATAAACTTCAAGCAAGATCAACACCATGTGTCTTCTTAGGATATCCATCAAATCATAGAGGTTACAAATGTTTTGAGTTGTCAAGTCATAAAATCATCATTTCTAGGCACGTCATATTTGACGAGAACACTTTTTCTTTCTCAAATTCGAATACTCTCGAGTCCTCATGCTATAATTTCTTGGATACAAGTGATACACCATTTCCTTATCATTTGTTTCAACCTACATCAAACTTTCCTACAAATGAACCTAACTCACACAACCAACCTCCCACCACCACGACAACATCACTCACTACACCATCTTCCATCACCACAACTGCACACCAACAAACATTACCTCCAACTCCACCGATACAAACTTCTCCTCCACAACTCACCACTACGCCTAACACGACTTCTCCCCATCAAATACCTACAACTAATCCTCCTTTAGCCAACCCTCAACTCTCTCCTCAAATGAAAACCTGAGCACAACACAACATCTTTAAGCCTCATCAACTACTTAATCTCCACACCTTTAGTTCAAACCAAATTTCTCCTTTGCCTACCAATCCTATTAAAGCATTACATGATCATAATTGGAAAATGGCCATGAAAGATGAATATGATGCTCTTATTGAAAATAAGACGTGGGATTTAGTGCCACGTCCTTCTAATGCTAACATTATTCGAAGTTTATGGATTTTCAGGCATAAGAAGAAAGTTGACGGTTCCTTTGAGAGGTACAAGGCTCGGTTAGTCGGTAATGGTTCCAATCAACAGACTGGTGTCGATTGTGGTGAAACTTTCAGTTCGGTAGTTAAACCTGCAACTATAAGGACGATTCTAAGTATTGCTCTTTCAAAGTCATGGTGTTTGCATCAATTAGATGTTAAAAATGCCTTCTTACATGGGAATCTTAATGAAACTGTGTACATGTACTAGCCTCCCGGTTTTCGCAATCCTTAACACCCTGATTATGTGTGTTTACTGAAGAAGTCTCTTTATGGTCTCAAACAGGCGCCTCGTGCTTGGTACCAACGCTTCACTGCCTTTTTGTTACTTTGGGTTTCTCTCATAGTGTATGTGATCACTCTTATGCTGTTCAGCAGGTATGCTTTTTTATGCACGATCCAAAAACGCAACACATGACCGCCTTGAAGCGAATCATTAGATACATTAAAGGCACAAGCACTCACAACTTACATCTCTTTCCCTCCTCGGTTGACAAACTCACTACATATACTGATGCTGACTGGGGAGGATGTCCAGACACCCGTAGGTCCACGTTCGGCTATTGTGTTTATCTTGGAGATAATTTAGTTTCATGGTCTGCTAAACGAGCTCTTTCTCGTTCTAGTACAGAAGCAGAGTATCGTGGTGTTGCTAATGTTGTTTCTGAAGCTTGTTGGCTTCGAAATTTACTGTTAGAACTTCAGTGTCTTGTCACGAAAGCCACTCTATATTGTGATGATGTTAGTGTTGTCTACTTATCAGGTAATCCCATCCAACACCAACGCACAAAACACATTGAGATGAATATTCATTTTGTGCGTGAAAAGGCTGCTCGTGGTCAGGTTCGCGTACTGCATGTTCCGTCACGCTACCAAATAGCTGACATTTTTACAAAGGGTCTTCCGCTGCAGCTGTTCGATGACTTTAAAGATAGTCTCAACATTCGTCAGCCTCCAGTTTCGACTACAGGGGTGTATTAGAATATGAAATATTCTTAGTCAACTTATGTATTGAATAGCCTTTAGTAATATCTTTATGTAAATTAAATAGGCTTTAATTATGGATTGAATAACCTTTAGTAATATCTTTATGTAAATTAAATAGGCTTTAATTTTGTAGAATCAATGTGATTCAACACTTCTGTATATATACACATTTCATATATGAAAGAGGCGAGACAATTATTCTATTAAATATTCTTATGGTTTCATATGCTATAAAGAGGACTATAAAAAAAAATATGCAAAAACATTATAAAACAAGTAAATCATAAATCCCCGATGAAATTGTAGGAGTTGGTATTTACACCCTTAAAAATTTGTAAATAGGCAAAAAATCTTCAACTTTGAATTATGTCCACCAAGTTGATCTTTCCGCTAACTTGTACCTAATTTATTGACTTTTTTTTTGGAAGAACCTAATTTATTGACTTAATTATATCGATTCTTAGCAAACTAATATCTTAATTGTATCATTTACTAGCAAATTAATTCTTAAATTATATTATTTTTTATCAAACCGGTCTTTACAAATTAATATAAAGACCAAAGTAAGATAATTTTTGTTCACAAATTTCATCGTGTAAATGTCTGACCCCAAAATTTCAGGTGGTGGATCAGTAATTTATTCGTTTCAAACCTACACTTTCTTTTAGAAAAATAGAGGGGTTTTTTTTTTTTTAAGAAAGAAAAATAGAGGCTTTTGGAGAGTATTTTTAACGTGTTTTTTATGTTTTTCGAATTATAATATCAGAAATTCATAGAACATTTGAGAAATCAATAAGATGGGAAAAAATCTTTGTTTTATATATGTGTATATTGATCCATGCAAAGTCGCACAAAAATGTAAACGAAGTTCGTTTAATCATCAGGTGAAAGGAATTTATTTTTTTTAATAAAGGTGGAAGCAAGGCTTAGTACTAGGTAACCATAAAAGGGTAAGAAATTCTACCCAAAAAAAATTACAAGGGTAAGTAAAAAAGAAACAGTGACATTTTTGTGTCATTTTGAGCCAGGATTTGTCATGTTATGCTATCCAATATTTCTCTAAACTCTTGTAATTAATTTCAGGTGGTGGATCAGTAATTTCAGGTGGTGGATCAGTAATTTATTCGTTTCAAACCTACACTTTCTTTTAGAAAAATAGAGGGGTTTTTTTTTTTTTTTTTAAGAAAGAAAAATAGAGGCTTTTGGAGAGTATTTTTAACGTGTTTTTTATGTTTTTCGAATTATAATATCAGAAATTCATAGAACATTTGAGAAATCAATAAGATGGGAAAAAATCTTTGTTTTATATGTGTGTATATTGATCCATGCAAAGTCGCACAAAAATGTAAACGAAGTTCGTTTAATCATCAGGTGAAAGGAATTTATTTTTTTTAATAAAGGTGGAAGCAAGGCTTAGTACTAGGTAACCATAAAAGGGTAAGAAATTCTACCCAAAAAAAATTACAAGGGTAAGTAAAAAAGAAACAGTGACATTTTTGTGTCATTTTGAGCCAGGATTTGTCATGTTATGCTATCCAATATTTCTCTAAACTCTTGTAATTAATACAGGCACAAAACATATGGTGTAGTACAAACGAACTTACACAATTAGGCATATCTCTACTCGTAATAATCCACTAATAGCATAGTGCCTCGGCAAATTTGTTGAATATGAATATGAATATGAACATAAACGGGATACAATTAGAAAAGAGAATGTTTGAATGAATGTTGTTAATACCTTCTCTAATGTACATATGGTAGGGGTCTGGGTCTTACGTACAATCACATCGACTTGAATTTTTTAATTGATGTACTTAATTTGGCGAGTTTCTCACAAAAGTGGGAATACTTAATCGTTAAATACATTTTTTTGATATCTTTTTCAATGTTACTTAATGGAGGTCTATATCAAAGATATTATTCTTACTCAAAGCATTGACAAGAGGATCCTTTATCACATTATTTATCTATTATTTGTTAAGAAATTTTAACAAGATTACTACATAGAGCTCGTGACGAGAGTGCAATTTAGGGCTTAAAGATAGCTAGGCGAGCCCCAAGTATAAGCCACATCTTTTTTGCAAACAACATACTGATTTTCTACAAAGACTCTTTACAAGATGGTCAAATGGTGAATACAATTCTTGACATGCATCTACCAATCGGCTTATAGGCTGAAATAAAATATTTTCACAAGAAAGGGGGGTTTGAATTGTGAACTGTTAAAAATTACCTTTTTAAAATTTCAGGCTAGTAATTAAATATGGTTAGCAAAATGAAAGATAATAATAATGATAATCACGTGTGATGAGTGTGTGAAAATTGGAACAAATAAAAGAGATGAAAGAAATAACACAGAGAGTTATCCTGCTTCACCCAAACTAGGCTACTTCCAGTCCCCACACGCATGTGAGATTTTCCACTAGGTAGTTGAGTTATAACTTAACCACAACTTCTCTTTTGTCTTTATCTTCCTGATCTTTCTTTACACTGAGCATTTCTCACTCTTGAGTTTACACACTTGTTTTCAACAAGCTTTTTCTTTACAATCCAATAAGAAACAAAATCTTACTTGGATAAGATAAAATATATGTGTTATGCTAAACAGAGCTCAAAACAAAAGAGCAAAGTTTAGTAAACTTAAAATTGAAGAATAAAAGAGAATTTTGAATGTATGAGTATTTTTGCTTGTAGCTTCTCAAAATTCGGTTGGTTGTAGTCTTGCCATGAGCTTGCTATTTATAGGCAGATTATGATTCGCAGCTGTTCACTATACGCTCCCTTTCTCACGTGTAGCTACTGTACATAATTTCTTCAATTTTCTCTTTCCATTGTTCCCACGTGTGGTGAAGTCACAAAGACAACTTGGCCAGGTTTTAACTGATGTAGGTTGCAACTCCTTTTTTTTTATATTGTCTTTTACCTTTCTATCCTTCAATCCATATTTGCAGCCAAAAGGTACATTCTGTTTGTACTATCTTTCTTACTTGGACATGGCCAGTGGTGTTTTTATGGATAAACTGAAAACCATGTTCCTTTCTTGTATTGCATTTACACGTGTAGAATTTTTTTCTTCTACTTTCGCCAAAATAACACCAATGTAATTTTGTCCCAATATAGTGTGTCTCTTGATTTTCAATTGGTGCCTCAAAATCCATATGCTGGATAAAATATGTGACAGAACATTAATTGATAATTTGTAGATTGAGTTCCTTTTGAATACTTTTCCTGTTACTAAATGAGACACTCAAATACACAAGTTAGATCAAAAATAATCAGAACTTATTAATAAATTTTCTGTAAAAGAAGTTCTGATTTTTGGCTCCCCCTCAAATTGATAATCTTTGAGGTTCCTTTAAATTTCACACTTTAGAATCCCAGTCTTCAGACTTCAGACTCTGAACTTCAGACGCTGATCTTCATACGCTGTTCATCAGACTCTGATCTCAGACACTGTTCATCAAACGCTGTTCATCAGACTCTGATCTTCAGACACTGTTCATTAGACGTTTTTCATTAGACTCTGATCTTCAGACACTGTTCTTCAGACGCTGATCTTCAGACGCTGAATGTCTTTCAACAAGTTTATTTGTGGGTGATAAATTCAAAACCCAAAATTAAAAGATGGCTTTGCGATCTTCATGACTTTGATTTGGCAAATGATTCTTGTCCTGTCTTATATTTGAATCACTTAAGAGCACATGTTAGATAACAACTTATTATAAATAATTTAAATATATTTATCATCTTTAAAACTAAAATAGGAATTTAAATTTTATCTCAACATTCTCCCCCTTTTTGATGATGACAAAATATATTTAAATTAACATTTAGTTTATAATAAGGAGTTTTGATTTAGCTCCCCCTCAACTTGATAATTTTTGAGGGTGTACAATGTAGATAGATACTTAGTATTTTATCAAAAAGCTCCCCCTTAATTTTAGCATTCGAGACTAGAAGAATTTCCTTATAGTATTAACGAGTAAGAGTTCTTTGATTAATGTTAAACAGTGCTTGCCAAAATTCTAAAGGATGGTAATGATAAACTTGCTAGACGATAAAACTAGATAGTTATTTTTTTTAGCATTAAATAACATCAGCCGTACATAGTATACAACTTAAATGTTCCAAAAGGCTAAAAACTATAAAAGGATAATTTAGACAATAAGGTAAAGCATAATAGAGAGATATCCAAAATAGGACAAACATCAGAGCAAAACAAGGGCAATTGCTAATTCATTTTCTCCCCCTTTTTGTTGTCATCAAAAAATCGCACAGAGCAAGAGTTGGAAGGAGCATGAGGCATGACCGAAAAATCAGATGGAGGGGGTGGAATTCCAAAATGAGGGCAGAAAACATTTGTGAGCCAAGTATACAGATTGTTATTAATGTGATAGATCAAATCCAGTTTGTTTGTGGTGATAGGAGGTGGTGTTTCAACATTGCTAGTTGGAGAGGGAAGGTTGATGCGTGCGGAAGTGCCAGTGGATTTGAAGCTTTCAAACGAGCTGAATGCTGAAGGAATAGTGGGTACTGCATTTTGGGAGGATATTTTGAGGAGACCAAAAGTATCATAAGATTGTGAAGGAGTTTTCAAAAAGTTTTAAGACATTCAGAACCAAAAATGGCGGAGTTATTAGAATTGAAAGTTGGTGTTGGAAAGATGACAGAAGGTCCTGCCTGAGGATTCGTAGGACGAGGTAGATCGTTGTCTTGTGAAAGATTAAGATCAAAGGGAAGGGTTGTTGTGGGTATCTTAGAGAGAAAGAAGTTGCTTGGTGTGATTTGTTGAGAAGAATGATGATCATCAACAGCTATGGCATTGGCTATGTTATGCAGAGGATTTTCTTCTTCCTCCATGACATCGTCTATTGCTATAGGGAGATCATGCAAATGTAATGCTCCTGGAAAGTTATTCCTCTTCAAGTGAGACACATTTTTGCATGTGAAAAAATTTAGTGGGCGGCTGAATTCTTCACCCTTCAAAGGAGTATTATTTGCCTTGAAAACCTTTGTGAGCACCATTGAGTAGTGGAGGCCAGAAGTGCTTTTTCCTTCATGTATAGCACAGATCATGTGTTGAATGATGAGGTATGAGAGATTTACCCTTTTTCCTTGCGAGAGATGGTACATTACCATTATATCTGTGTCAGAGACTTTGTATTTCCCACCACTTCTTGGAAGAAGACTATGCACGCAAAGATTGTGCAGAATTTTGTATTCATTTTTGAGGTTAATGGCGGGAAGTTCTTTGTTGGGATTGAACTTTAGAAAGAACTGTGCAAGGACAGTGTTTCTATTAAGTCCAACATTTTTACACCAGTCTTTTCCATAAAATTTCACACCATGATTTGGGATATTCAGAACTTTTGAGAGAATATCACAAGTGATAATAATCTCTTTTTGGCCGATATCAACAATGAGCAGGTTATGGTTTTCAAAGATTTTGGAGGTAAAGTATAAGGTTTTGACAAGATGAGGGTAAATGGGTTCCTCAATCTGTAGAAACTCTTTCCATCCTATGGGTTGCAGCACATCTTCTAGATGGATTTGTTTTTTCTTTAAATCTTCAAGGTTGAAAGTTTTACTTTCAGCTAATGGTCTTTTAGACCATTTTTGGAAAAATTCTGTTGACAAAGACGATTCAGACAAGGGTAGATTATGATTAGGAAAGGTTTGGGAACAAGGTTTAATAATGTCTTCTAACAACTTTTCCTTTTTAGCTAGAGAACGATCATATGGGGTGAATCCAGCATTTGAGTTTGAGGGCGATGATCGTTGATAGTTGTTTTTCTTTGATAGAAACATACTGCTTTGGCCTTGCATGCATGTTTCAGACTCTGCTTCTGGGTTAGTATAAGAGATTCTTGGATTTTTAGATGAGAGACGTGCAAATTTCCTGATTTCATTAGAGATACTTTTTCTGGGTTTGTAGAACTGATCAAATGTTTCTGCTTTGGTGGGAGCAGAGAAGGTGAGGCTCTTTGGAGGTGAGTATGATAAAGGATCTTTTGAGGGGGTGACGATTTTGTTGAGTTCGAAGAGGGAGGTAGATGATGAGTACGAGAATGGTGGAGGAAGTGGTGGTGAAGGACTTTTGTTGGATTTCATTTCTTTGGTTGTTTTCTGAAGAATTGAGTTTCAAAATAGAAGGATGTTTAAGTTTAAACAGAGGGATGAGTCTTAAAAGGATGATTTTGAAAGAGATGGTTTGAGTGTGACAATGAATTGATGTGTGTTCAGAGAGGATTTGCGTGTAGCAAAAAGTTGAAATCATTGATTTGATTGTTTGTGCTTCCAAGGAGAAGATCAAAGGTTGAGTGGTTGAGATTGGGGACACGTGAGTTTATGTGGAGGCTGATTGGGAAGGAGCGACACGCGTGTGGGAGAAGGAAAGGTTGTAGGCTTGTTTAAGCAAAAAAAGGCAAGAGATTAGGGAGAGTTAGTTAATGCAAGGATTTTTTATTATGTTTAATTTTTCTTTTATAAATAAAAATCGGTCTTCTACTAAAGGTTTTGTAAAAATATCTGCTAATTGATTTTTAGTGTCGATAAATAAAAGTTCAACTTCCTTTTTATTTACATGATCTCGAATAAAATGGTGTTTTATTTCGATATGTTTTGATCTGGAATGCTGAATGGGGTTTTTTGATAAATTTATAGCACTAGTATTATCACATAATATTTGAATGTTTGCGTACCTGAGAGAGAAATCTTCTAATTGATTTCTAATCCACAATACCTGAGAGCAGCAGTTTGCAGCGGAAATGTATTCAGCTTCTGTTGTGGATAGTGCTATAGTATTTTGTTTACGACAACACTTGCTGACCAAGGATTCGCCAAGAAGTTGACATGCGCTTGTACTTTTTTGTTCTATTTTATCTCCGGCGTAGTCAGCATCACAATATGCCACAAGATTAAAATGTGATCCTTTTTTATACCATAGACCAATATTTGTGGTCCCCACAAGATATCTGAAAATTCTTTTTACTGCAGTGTAGTGCGATTCTTTTGGAGCAGTTTGAAATCTTGCACACAGACCTACTGCAAAAACAATATCTGGTCTACTAGCAGTTAAATATAAGAGAGATCCAATCATTCCTCTATATTCTTTTTCAGGAAAATTACTTCCATTTTCATCTTTGTCCAAGCTTGATGAAGGATGCATGGGAGTGGTCATAATTTTGGCTTCATTCATCTTATATTTTTTAAGCAAATCTTTAATGTATTTTTCTTGACAAATAAAAATGTCATCTTTGTGTTGTTTGATTTGCAAGCCCAAAAAGAATTTAAGTTCTCCCATCATGCTCATCTCAAATTCACTTTCCATGAGTTTTGAAAAATCATCACACATTTTTTCATTTGTGGCTCCAAAAATGATGTCATCAACGTACACTTGTACAATTAATAAATCATTTTTATCGATTTTTCTAAAAAGTCTGGTGTCAATTTTTCCTCGTGAAAAACCAGTTTTAATTAAAAAAGTGCTTAACCTTTCATACCAGATTCTTGGAGCTTGTTTAAGTCCATATAGAGCTTTGGTTAGTTTAAACACATGATTTGGCTTTTCTAAATTTTCGAACCCTGGAGGTTGATGCACATAGACTTCTTCATTCAAGAAGCCATTTAAAAATGCATTTTTTACGTCCATTTGAAAGAGTTTTATGCTTTTATTAGATGCATATGTAAGTAAAATTCTTATAGCCTCCAATCTTGCAACTGGGGCATAAGTTTCATCATAATCAATGCCTTCTTGTTGATTGTAGCCTTGTGCTACTAATCTAGCCTTGTTTCTAGTCACTTTTCCTTCTTCATCCAGTTTGTTTCTAAAAACCCATCGTGTTCCAATGACAGATTGAGTTCGAGGATTAGGTACAAGACTCCAGACCTGATTTTTCTCAAATTGAAGTAATTCTTCTTTCATAGCTTCAACCCATGATTCATCAATGATGGCTTCTTTTATGGATTTGGGTTCAATTTGAGATATCATTGCTATATCATTGTTTTGAAAAGACCTTCTTGTCCTTATTCCATCTGCTGTTTCTCCAATGATTTGATTATGCAGATGATAATCAACTGTTCTCCAAGACTTAGGAGGACTTTGATGAGGTTCTTCATTTGGAGGTCTTTGAATTGAGGTTTCAGGATTAGAATTGTTTTGGACTTCTTCTTCTTCTTCAATATTTTTTGATTGATTTTCAAGTTCATCAAATTCATCAAATTTAATGTGCATACTTTCTTCTAGGATCCTTGTTCTTAAGTTGAATACCCTGTATGCTTTTGAAGAAGTGGAGTAACCAAGGAATATAGCTTTGTCTGATTTTGAATCAAACTTTGCTAAGTTATTTGTTGTTTAAAATGTAACAATAACATCCAAAGATATGAAAATAAAAAAATGTTTGGCTTTCTTCCTTTCCAGAGTTCATAAGGGGTTTTGTTTAAAAAATTTCTTATTGAAACTCTATTTAAAATATAGCAAGACGTATTTATGGCTTCTGCCCAAAAATATTTCTCAACATTGGATTCATTTAGAATAGTTCTTGCCATTTCTTGCAAAGTTCTATTTTTTCTCTACAACTCCATTTTGTTGAGGAGTTCTAGGACAAGAAAAATTATGAGATATTCCATTATCATTAAAGAATTGTTCAAAGGCTGAGTTTTCAAATTCTCCCCCATGATCACTTCTTACAAAAATGATGTTGGTTTCTTTCTCATTTTGAACCTTCTTGCAAAAAGTTTGAAAAGCTTCAAAAGAGTCATTTTTGTGTTTTAAAAATAAAAACCAAGCGAATCTGGAAAAATCATCAACGATTACAAAGCCATATCTTTTTCCACCAAGACTCTCTATTGAGATAGGTCCAAATATTCTATGTGTAGTAGTTCAAGGGGTCTTTTTGTCGAAATAAAATCTTAGGAAGTCCTCTTACTAGATCAAGTTTTGATATTTTGGAAATTGTTTCTATACTTATGTGCCCAGCCCTCTTATGCCAAATCCATTTATCTTTTTCAAGAGATATAAAACAGGATTCAGCAGGGAGTTCATCTAAGTATAAAACATAAACATTTTTATTTCTTGATCCTGTAAATAAGATTTTTCCCGAAGATCTGTAACACCCATACTAAATTATCTAGAATATTTAGCATGTGTATTAATCTGATATCGGATACATTAAAATTTTTCAATAATAAATACAATACAATACACTGAATGAGTACAATTGGCTCGTTTATACAATTATCCAATTATCATAAAAATACACTTTCATATACATATATAATCTGACAACCTCCTGAGCTTGTCCATGACGAGCAACTGCACTCCATCCAGCGTCTTCTTGAAGAATATCTTCATGAACATCTTGCTATCCTGTAAACCTGCACCAGAAGGATTGGGATGAGACATAATGTCTCAGTGAGCTCCAGCCCAACCTACTGTTGGCAACCACGGGAGAAACCTAGGGTCGCCGTGCCTACTCTTAGCGATCTTGGGGATACCTACGACCGCCGTCATTCTCTACATATTTCGCGATCAAGGGGAAACCTTAGGATCGCTAGTTGTCTTATCTTATACATTCATATTCTATTCTTAAGCTTTAACTTATGCTTAGTGATCGAGGGGACATCCTATGATCACCACTTGTTCACTAGGAACTAATTGTCATATTCTCAATATATATAAATATACATATTCATCTTTTCATATCATTAAGTTAGAAGTTAGCGTTGAACAAACAACAATTATCTGAGTTCATTTTACAGAGTGCATCTAGGTGGAGTAACCCCAGAATACATCTCCCTTCTTACCGGTGAAAATTCCTATCATATCAGGCTAACACCGGACTCCTCTTTCTTTTGTGCGGCTGCCCTCACGAGCGGTTACTTCACCGTCCCAGCTGCCATTTAAGGCGGTAACTTCACGGGGACCCCCTGTATACTAACTAACGAGCAGACAGGAGACACATTAACTTTATAGACTTAGATGTGCAGCTGCCCTCACGACTCACGAGCGGTAACTTCACCGTTCCGGCTGCCATTTAAGGCGGTAACTTCACAGGAACCCCTTGTATACTAACTAACGAGCATACAAGAGACACATCAAGCCCATTTTATTACTTTGTTCTTATTCTTTATATATAGATATACATATAATTTATAACTTTAACTTATGCATATCTGATGCATTTTTGAGTATTCATTCTTAAAAGCTTAACCTATAAATAGGTTCTTAACTTTGATCTTTAAATCTTCCTTGTGCATACGCACACTTAATTGAGTGCATCTTAATCATGCTATCTTAGGTGCATTCTCTTTCTCATTATTTCTTATCCTAAGTACTTGAAAGTACGTCTCATAGTTTACCATAAGCTTTTGCATATTTAATGCATTCCCTAAGGGATAGATCTTCTAATACTTAATGTTGACATGCTATCATTACATGTTGTTATTGACTCTGAAGCAGTATTAGACAGCCAGAAGGTGCAAAAGCATAAAAACAACATGACCCTGTAAACAGTGAAATCATGACACGATTTGGAAATCGTGTCACGATTTTCTACCCAGAATTGGTGGCATGTTCTGCCTATGAAATCGTGACACGGTTGCAAAATTGTGACACGATTTTGCGTGCAGTTGGACAGCATAAGGCAAGTTCAAAACATGATTTTCACCCTTCTTGGCTAATCCAATCATACCCAGACATCATAACAGCTTAAAGGATAAATTTCTAAGGCATATTGATAGATTATAACATGATTAACTAAGGAATTGAGGCACTAATTATAAACTTTACTCAATACACAAAATATTCAGCAAAACTCAACAAGGTGGGTTCTAAAACCCCTAGGGAGCTCACATGAATCACTAGTTGCTTCCTTGCCAAGTTCCCCTTCAATTCCTAGCTTGAACTCTTCCTAAAACCCTAGCTTGATTCTTGATCTTTCCTTGCTTTTCCTTGCTCCAAACTTCCCAAAATTGAGAGCTAGCATAAGGCTTGAGAATTATAGATGAAGATTGATGAATTTTGGAGGAGAGGGGAGAAGGTGATGGTGGCCGAGTTTCTTAGAGAGAGGGAGGAGAAGATTCTAGCATGGTGGAGAGAGAGATGAAGAAGATAAATGAGGGAAAAATATCTTGGTTCCCTTTTTAAATAAATCCTCCATTCCCACAATATTACAAAAATGCCATTGCTTGCATAATAAGCTTCTAACACTGATAACTGATACTTATAAGCGGGATATTACAAGATCCTTGTCTTACTTCGCATGTGTAAGGTTTGAATGTTACTTCAAAACCACCATCACACAATTGACTGATGCTGATTAAATTGTGTTTAAGACCTTCTACATATTGAACATTTTCAATTTTTGCGGAGATCTTACCAATAACACCTATACCTTTGATTTGAGCTTTTTCATTATTACCAAAGGTCACCAGTCCTCCTTCCCTTTTTAAAAGCTTTGTTTATCTCCAGTCATATGTCTTGAGCATCCACTGTCCAAGTACCAAGGCTTTTTCTTGACTGTCATTAGGCATTCCTGCAGTAGTAGTTAGTAGTGATTTGGGTACCCATATCTTTTTGGGTCCTTGATGGTTAGTGTTATTTTTAGAAGACCCTTCTTTGTTAAATTTAACAGAATTTGATTTATGAGTAAATCTTGATTTTCGCAAGGCATGTTCTTTCTTCTTTCTAAAGCAAAATGCTTCAAGATGCCCATATTTTTCACAATATGTACATTTGTAACTTTCATTCTTTTTTGTAATTTTTTAAGGGATGAAAAAAATTTCATAAAGTTTTTGTTTTTGATTAGTTTTAAAACCTATGCAGGCTCTATCAAAAAGACTTACTTGTGATCCCATAATCTTTTGAAAAGTTTCAGTTGATTTAACAAAGTTAGAAATGTCATCCATTAATTGTAGAACATTTTTCTTTAGAGCAATGTTTTCTTCATGAGTTTCTTTTTTTATTTCAGAAATTTCCTTTGATTGAGTTTTCTTCAGAAGATCTTCATTTAATTTTTTAAATCTTCTTTTTCCTTTTTTAGTTCAAGATTTTCGTTTCTCAATTTTTCACAAGTTTGTTCTAGAATTTGAGAGTTATAAAAAAGATTATCAAAGAAGTATTCAGTTTTTTCACAAGATGAACTTGGTTCAAAATTTACCTCTTCATTGTCTGATTTTGTCATTAGACATAGACTTGTTTGTTCATCTTCACTTGTTGATTCTTCTTGATCGTCCCAAGTAAGTAGCGATTTATGTTTAAACTGAGGATTGTTTGATTTTCTTTTGTTTAATGGACATTCGGATTTGTAATGTCCGAGTTTGTAGCATCCATAACAGATAATTTGACTTTTGTCAACTTCTGTTTTTTCTCTTCTTGTTGGGATATTTCTTTTGTGTTGATCTCTTCTTTGTATCATTCTTTGGAGTTTTCGGGTGAGAAGAATGATTTGATCTTGACTTTCTTCATCATCAATTTCCTGTTGTTGATCATCAGGATTTATTTCTTCTTCTTGATTTGTTTTTAAAGCAATCATCTTGCTTTGTTTGAGGATTTGTCTTCTTGTAATAGAACTTCATGAGCTTTTAAAGATCCAATTAGATCTTCCAATCTGAGTTTGGTGAGATCTTTTGCTTCTGTTATTGCAGTTACAATATGTCTCCAAGATTTTGGAAGACATCTTAAAATTTTTCTTACTCTTTCATGAGTAGTAATTTTTTTTAAAGAGATCTTAACTCATTCATAATGATAGTAAACCTTCCATACATTTCATCTATGGTTTCGGTTTATTTCATTTCAAATAATTCAAATTTTCTTACACCTATATCAATTCTTGTTTCTTTCACATGGCTGGTTCCTTCATGATGAGTTTTTAAGGTATCCCAAATTTCTTTGGCAGTTTTGCATTCCTGTGTTCTATCATATTCTTCCCTGCTCAAAACCATGGTTAGAAACAATTTAGCTTTAGAATTTAATAAAATACGTTTACCTTCCTCTTCTGACCAATCTTCTTGTTTTTTTATGTTTATATCATCATCATATGGAATATAGTTTCCATTTTCAACTATTGACCACATATGATTATCTTGTGATTGTAAAAACAGTTCCATTTTGCTTTTCCAAAAGTAGTAGTCGGCCCCTTCAAAGAGAGGTGGTCGTGTGACCGAACCTCCTTCAGACATGAATTTTACTTTAGACATTTTTCTTCTTTTCTGGATCTTTTTCTCTTACACCGTTAAGTGCTAAGGTCTCAGAGCCAAGCTCTGATACCAATTGAAGTAAAATATTTTCACAAGAAAGGGGGGTTTGAATTGTGAAATGTTAAAAAATACCTTTTTAAAATTTCAAGCTAGTAATTAAATATGGTTAGGAAATGAAAGATAATAATAATGATAATCACGTGTGATGAGTGTGTGAAAATTGGAACAAATAAAAGAGATGAAAGAAATAACACAGAGAGTTATCCTGGTTCACCCAAACTATGGTACTTCCAGTCCCCACACGCATGTGAGATTTTCCACTAGGTAGTTGAGTTAGAACTTAACCACAACTCCTCTTTTGTCTTGATCTTCCTGATCTTTCTTTACACTGAGCTTTTCTCACTCTTGAGTTTACACACTTGTTTTCAACAAGCTTTTTCTTTACAATCCAATAAGAAACAAAATCTTACTTGGATAAGATAAAATATTTGTGTTCTGCTAAACAGAGCTCAAAACAAAAGAGCAAAGTCTAGTAAACTTAAAATTGAAGAATAAAAGAGAACTTTGAATGTATGAATATTTTTGCTTGTAGCTTCTCGAAATTCGGTTGGTTGCTGTCTTGTCATGAGCTTGCTATTTATAGGCAGATTATGCTTTGTTGCTGTCTTTCCATTGTTCCCACGTGTGGTGAAGTTACAAAGACAACTTGACCAGGTTTTAACTGATGTAGGTTGCAACTCCTTTTTTTTTATATTGTCTTTTACCTTTCTATCCTTCAATCCATATTTGCAACCAAAAGGTACATTCTGTTTGTACTATATTTCTTACTTGGATATGGCCAGTGGTGTTTTTATGGATAAACTGAAAACCATGTTCATTTCTTGTATTGCATTTACAAGTGTAGAATTTTTTTCTTCTACTTTTGCCAAAACAACACCAATGTAATTTTGTCCCAATATAGTGTGTCTCTTGATTTTCAATTGGTGCCTCAAAATCCATATGCTGGATAAAATATGTGACAGAACATCAACTGATAATTTGTAGATTGAGTTCCTTTTGAATACTTTTTCTGTTACTAAATGAGACACTCAAATACACAAGTTAGATAAAAAATAATCAGAATTTATTAATAAATTTTCTGTAAAAGAAGTTCTGATTTTTGGCTCCCCCTCAAATTGATAATCTTTGAGGTTCCTTTAAATTTCAGACTTTAGAATCCCAGTCTTCAGACTTAAGACTCTGAACTTCAGACGCTGATCTTCAGACGCTGTTCATCAGACTTTGATCTTCAGACACTGTTCATCAGACGCTGTTCATCAGACTCTGATCTTCAGACGTTGTTCATCAGACGTTGTTCATCAGACTCTGATCTTCAGACGCTGATCTTCAGATGCTGATTTTCAGACGCTGATCTTCAGACGCTGAATGTCTTTCAGACGCTGAATGTCTTTCAACAAGTTTATTTGTGGGTGATAAATTCAAAACCCAAAATTAAAAGATGGCTTTGCGATCTTCATGACTTTGATTTGGCAAATGATTCTTGTCCTGTCTTATATTTGAATCACTTAAGAGCACATGTTAGATAACAACTTATTATAAATAATTTAAATATATTTATCATCTTTAAAACTAAAATAGGAATTTAAATTTTATCTCAACATAGGCAACTTATCAATTTTTACAAATCAAAAAATTCTTTTAGCCAAAATGTATCCAATGATAGAAAGATCTTATTCAAATGCTGGATGCAAATAAAGGCAATTATTTGTCACTCTAAATATTTTGATCTTCATGCTTTTGATAGGAGATCCAAACAACATGTATTCAATTTTGCATAAGATAGAGTTCGAAAGAAACTAAATGATTGGAAAGGGAATCAATTTCCTATGTTGTGTGAAAGGTGGCGATCAAAGCAGTGGTTCATGCCTTCCAACTTATGTGATGAGTTTTTCAAATTGTTGGATGAGTCTAATGTAAATTATATGACATTTTCAACCACTCAATGTTTAGTAGTGTTTTTATCTATAATTTGATTTTAAGTTTTTTCTTTCTTTCTTGTAAGTGTGAGTAATTATATCCCACATCGGCTAAGAATGGAAGAAACAATGTATATATAAGAGAGGAGACTCATATACCTGATGCTTTAAGATTTTAGGTGTAGATGTGGTGTCTAAGTCTCTTATTAATCTATATTATTGTCAATCATGTTATTCCTAACGTGATCGATGAGAACCTTTATATTTGTTTTTTAGTGAAACATACTAACCTAGTTTTTTTTATAGGGTTAATACTGTTTTTTGTCCTTGTAATATTAGCGAATTCCAATTTTGATCCTTATAAAAAAAAGTTCAAATTTTGTCCTTGTTATTTCAAATTCTTCCAATTTTGGTCCATCGCTTAACCTTGTCAGCAAAATCTACCAAGGTGGCAAGCTGACTAGGCTGTTTTCATTTTATGTGTGATTAAATATATTACACGTGGCATTTTTATTATTAATAATTATTTAAATAAAATAGAACATTATATAAAATTTTAAAACCTAAATTAAAAAACTGAAAAAGAAAAAAAAAACAATTGTGTTCATGTGTTCTTCAACTTAAACCCAGATTTCACTACTCTCTCCTCCTTCTTCCTTCACCTTCATCAGCAAAAAGCAACATCTTTCTCTTTCCCTCATCTAACTCCCTCTTCTCCCAATCCAATACCATAAACAAATCTCAGAAATCAAAAAACGTGAACCAAATTCAACAACAACAAAATCAATCACCATTCAAAACCCTCATCTCTTCTTTCCTCCATCTTCGACCCCAACACAATAATCAAACCCAGTTCAATAATAAAAATATAGAAGAAAGAAACAGATCTGAAAATCTCAAAAGAAAAATCATAGATTTAAGAAATTCGTTTATCTTCTTCCACAACCCAATACTTCTTCCTCTTCCATCTTCAGATCTAAGATTTGAAGCAATTCTTGTTACTGAACTTTGATGTTTTGGTTTAGATTTAAGGGGTGGGGTCGTGAGAAATATATGGGTTCAATGTGGGTGAGGGAGTTTATGATGCATTGGGTGGGAAAGGTATAGATGGAATTTCATGGGAGATAAAGTAAACGAAAATGAGAAGAAAGGAGAAAAAGGCCACATGAAAGAAGAAGAAGGTCACAGAATGATGATGGAGAAGTAGGTGCATTTTCAACAAAGAAGAATATATTTGTGTTTTGAAAATTATTTTAATGTTTCATAATTTATTTTAATTTTAATATGATTAATCCCAAGTCAGGTGACTGGATAAAGAAAAAAATGAAAAAAAAATGAAATTACACGGTCAGCGTGACACTTGTGCAGATTCTGCTAACAAGGATAAGCGAGAGACCAAAAGTGGAAGAATCTGAAATGACAGAGACAAAATCTAAACTTTTTTTTTATAAGGACCAAAACAAGAATTCGCTAATATTACAAGGACCAAAAACAATATTAACCCTTTTTTATATATGTTCTACATGTACCTTAATTTTTAGTCAAAATATTAGGAAGAATTTAATGTATCAAAATGAAGTTTCTTTTTCGGCTCATAACATCATCTATCACCTTCATACATGGTGATCATCACACACCAAAGAGTTTATCACATGAACATTAGAAAATAGAAATTTATAAATGTGCACATATATATGACAACATTTTTTAAGTCCCTAAACTGGTAATGGTGGGCATCGACACATAGAGGCATAATGTTCAAATTTGCAATATTACAAACAATATTTGATGATCATTAATTCATGCAATCTTCTTGAACTTGATCACCATCTATACGTTGCAGCATAAAATACCATTATGTGCTTCATTAGATTATGAATTGGTTAGGCAGGATAAAATACCATTATTTGATTTGATATATATTAATTAAAGAACTAAATATAAATCTAGGTTAAGGCAACTTTCTTACGAGGAAAATGTCAAATTGTGTAGCTGAACTACTGAAACACTCTTCATGAAGTCTGAACCACTGTTGTATTTGTTTAAAGTGAAAGATGCCTACATTTATGACTTGCATGGAAATGGAAAAATAATGAGAAGGCAAGGATAAAGGTTCTAGGGTGCCATAATAATTCATGTAGGAAAAGCAAATAGGATGTCATCCATATCAGTAGTAGTACAAAAGAAAAAATGTGTTGGGTTATGCAATTTTTAACCTTTAAATCAATAAGTCTCATCATATCTCATTTAATCTAATAAATTTTATTAATTTAATGGTGGAAACTAATGATGCAATATTTATATCACTTGTGTATCATAGTTTACTTTATAAAAAAATAAAATAATAGTCAATAGGATTAGAGATGACCAAATTAGCGAGCTTAGTTAATGAATCTTATATTTGATCTTTTTAGGAAGTTAAAATGATGGCCATTTATATAAAATTAAGGGTTACATATATTTTTAATTCCTATAAAATTATCTTGCAAGTAATTTTAGCCCCTCTAAAAACGAAACTATAGTTCAACCAAAATTTGAATCTTGGATAACAATATGAAAGTTTAATAACCACTTCTGCTAGATTAAAACTTGTTGGGTAAAAGCAAGAGATCGGTCTAAAAGCAAGAGATCGGTCTATGTAAATGCAACATAAGTTACACAACTGTTATAAATAAGCCTAAAGAAGAAAAAAAGAAAATCAGGTCGTCAAGCAAACACTCCACATTAGAAAGTTATCAAAATCAAGTTTCATAATCTTTTTATTATTCGTATGTTCTACATGTACCCTAATTTTTTGGCTAAATTACACAAAAGGTCCTTTAAGTTATTTAATTGTAACAAATTGGTCCTTTAAGTTTCTTTCGTACCACTTAGGTCCTTTATGTTAATTAATTGTAAAAAGTTGGTTCTTTAAGTTTTTTCTGTACCAATTAAGTCCTTTAAGTTATTTAACTGTAACAATTTAGTGTATTTTAGATTTTAAAAATGTAATTTATTCGGGGCCTAAAAGTTACAATTATATAACTTAAAGGACCTAAGTGTTAAAAAAAATACTTAAATGACCAACTTGTTACAATTAAATAACTTAAAGGACGTAAGTGGTATGAAAAAAACTTAAAGGACCAATTTGTTACAATTAAATAACTTAAAGGACTTATGATGTAATTTAGCCTAATTTTTTTGTCAAAATATTAGGAAGAATGCAATGTATAGGGTCATAAAATCTATCACATTCAGCCACGGTGATCATCACAAAGCAAATAGTTTTTCAGATGAACATAGCAAATAGAGATTTAGAAATGTGCATGCACATAAGATCCAAAAAGCATGACCATTTTTCAAGTCCCTAAACTGCTAATGGTGGGCATCTACACATACAGGCATGTTCAAATTTATAATATTACAAACAATATTTGACCTTTGACATGCATGGTCATATATAATAAAACCACCAATGTGCTAAATTGTTACTTGCTAGACAGAAAGATAACATAGTTGCCAATAGTTTTTGACAGTGGCATGCTGTCATATGAACATTAATTCATGCGATCTTCTTCAACTTGACCATCTACAAAAAGTTTAAGATCCATTAAATTCAATATGAGGCAAACTATTATAGATTGTTCTCAATATTTCATTCAAAACGTTATCTAAATGAGAATATATCAACTGAAACAGAAAACAAATCAAAAAGCAAAGATGTTTTTTGGTTTCAAAGCAGTTTTGGCTGCAAGTTATTGCAATACTCATTTATTAGGAAATCAAATAATCAAACTAAAAGATGCTTTTGAATTTCAAAGCAGATTTGGCTGCAAGACATAGCTATTCTTATTCATTAGGAAATCAAAGAATCAAACAATTGAAACTTATAGGGATCTTAGAATTAGATAAGTCTTGAGGTCTAACCTCCGAGATAGATGGCCTGGTTTGCTTGAGCATCAGCTTCAGTGTTAAGTTCCTTAAACATTTACAAAGAAAAACATATTATTTGTTTACAATGAGATAATAATTTAAGGAGTTGTATTCTAAAATTGAAGCGATAAAAATAAGTTGGAACTAAATGTAAATATTCAAATAGTTAGGAGCCTAATGCCATTGGTGTGATTGATCATGGACAATATGGCTAAGATGCCAAGCATGAATTCAAGAGTTAAACCACTGTAAATGTTTTCAAACTCCATCATTGATTTATTTAATTTGAGTTTTCCACAAAGCAAATACCCAAATAAAAAGAGGGGGGAATTTTAATCTAAAATAATATCGAACAAGCTAATCTTAACTGCATATAAATATTCATAAAATTAGGAGCATAATGATGTGGCGTTAGTGCTCTTTGATTGTGCACGAGCAAATATGAGGAATTATGACACAGATGATAACTGGTTAGGATGGTTAAACACTTTGATAGAAAGATTGTTTACATTTTCCATGACATGAAAGATTGTTGAGTTGTGAAATTGTCTACTGAATTCATAGAAAGATTGTTTACATTTTCCGTGACATGTTGAACATGAATTGAGTCATTCATGTAGTTTTAAATATGTTGAGTTGTGTAAAATGAAGTTTCTTCTGTTAGAAAAGAAGGTGAGGAAAATCAAAATAAGTAACAATAATGTAACTTTGGTTATCTAAGATTCCTTAGAAACACAAGGATTGGAAAAAGATATATTATTGGTGTTTTGCGAATTGCACCCTGAAACAACATAGCTGGTAACCATTTTTTTCCATAACTTTCTTATAAAGCTGCAAAATGAGAATTCAGTTCTTGCTAAATTAAATGCAAACATATAACAGATTCATTATTATAGTAAGTGTATAACTAAGGCATGTTCATGAACCTAATTTAACAATACTTTCTAAAAAAATCCATTTCCTTAACATATACCTATTCAAGGTGACAGAAAATGTAAACAGTCTTTCCATGAATTTGGCAGATTTTCTAATCAAGGTGGAACCAGTATTTCTAATTTCAAATCATACCAGTTTTAGTTATTCAAGTAATTGGAACACATGACTTTTGTAGACAAGCTTGTGAATTAAAAAATCATATGAAAAAGTATGATAAAAATGATCCCAAATTCCAATGTATATGTTTTCAACTGCACAAAGCAATACCAATTGAGACAGTGGTAACTTATACATAATAGACTAAATTGCTAAATAAATACCCTGCGAATGTGTTGGATGTCGTATGAGTGAAAGTCACCCCTCAGCTCCAAAGCCTCATTACATAAGTTCCTTAAATTTGCATTGTTGATGTTCCATAAACCCGTAAACTGTTGCAAAACCAAAAAATATGTTGGTATATTGTTTAGAAAAGAAAAATGAATCAGCTCCATAACTCTATAAACCTCAGCAGCGTATAATAGAACAAACCTGATTGATAACTAGCTCAGAGTCCCCTTTGATAGTGATGTTCTGATATCCTTTTCGGACGGCTTGTTTCAGTCCTAAAATCAAAGCGCGATACTCAGCAACATTACTTGTTTGATATCCCAATCCTTCACGGAATCGATAGAGCTACAAAGATACGTAACAGTTAGCTACATTTTATAAATATATAAAGTATAATTCAAAGCTCAAATAAATTGTTGCATAAAGTAGATACCAGACTCCCATTTTCAGAACGCAGTATAGCTCCTGCACCAGCAGGTCCAGGATTTCCACGGGATGCGCCATCAAACTCAAGGATACAAGAACGCTGCAAATAAGATTTTGTTACTGCATTATCTCAGATAGAATACATTATGTTATAAAACTTTAGAGTTAATTAAATATGATTGTCAAAACTATACAGTAGATTTCCAACAATGTAGAAATTCAAGCAATTCATACGGAGCTTGGAAAGAAGCTATTCATTTATTTAATTGACAAATTAATACTATACACAGAGACACACATGTATATGCATATAAAAGCAATAGGTCAGAAACTAACATCTAACTTCTAAGTATCTATAAGCAAACAAAATTAATACAATTGTGTAACATTTTTTAATTTATTTTGAGGAACCATCTTTTAAAGTTTAAAATATGATTTAGAGTTAAACTGATACAATAAAAGGCATATAAAATGTATACAGAGGAATTTTAATTTTAATTTTAATTTTTTTTGGTACAAACAGAGTAATTTTTTTAATAAGTCTAACTGAGAACAAATTATAAAAACTATGTAAATTAAAGAATGTGTATCAAAGAATGCGTATAAACCTTTCAAAAAGGAGATAGCTCCAAAATCAAGCCACCTGTTTTTGGTGTGGAGTTTCTTTCAAAAATTCATGCTATAAATTAGGATCTTTAAAAACACGTTTCAACACATTGGCTTTTTTTTAGAGTGATTATTTGAACATCTAAAATTTGATAGTATTCTATAAAAATATATTACTTATAACCTATGAAGTACGGACACGTGTCGTGTTTGACACCGATACAATACCGACACATATAATTACACTGAATTATGTGATTTTATCAAATTATTAGCGGTGTCGGTGTGTCAGTGTCTGTGTCGTGTCTAGTGTCCGCGTCCATATTCGTGCTTCATAGAAAGCGAAAAAAATCACATTACTATAGCAATTGATTTGACTTGTAGAAAGCGAAAAAATAATTAAAAATGTAAATGATAACTACAATGTATACATATATGGTGTCAACATAAAAATCGTGTGAAAATAACATTTCTCTTCTTTTATGTGTGTATGTCTATGAGCCATGCAACTTAAGAAAATGTAACTATTTTTTTGTTAACCATCATGTAAAACGAAGATTAGGACTAGGTAGTCATACAAAGGGATTTAAATCATCTAAAGTGACTAAAGTAAAGTGCAAAAATTAAAAGTTTTTATTTTAACAAACCCATGATTTATTACCCACAATATCTATCTTTATTTATTAATAAAAGATTGATATTACTCACTTTACATTTTAAAGAGAATTGTTCAATTTAGAGAGGTCAAATCCATATAAAGTAAAGGTAAATAGGATTAGGTAGCCATGTAAAGTTAATAATAATAACAACAACAAAAAAAAGTGATATTATTAGTATTTGTGTCATTCTGAGCAAGGAATTTTCATGTTATGTTATCTAAGATTGTTCTAAATATAATGTAATAATTAATATAATTACTATTCTCTCTGATTTCTAATATAAACAAAAAATATTTTTTTTAGATTTATTAAGTAATTGATGTATCTGGTTGAATTAATCTGAATTTTTTTATTTTTTTTCTTATATTTGAACCAGAGGAAATAATTACTGAAACAAAACAAATACAAACAAACTTACAAGATTACGACGAGGAACAACATCAACAGTTCCAACATAATGATGCATCTGGACAACAAAGAAAAAGAGATCAAATAAATCAATCAAAGAGTAAATAATGATTAACACACAATCAAACTGCAAGAATGTAACACCTTATATATAGAATAACATTACTATAAAATCACAAAAATGCGTCCAAAGAAATAAATTAGTAGTATATATGTGTTCAAAGTTCAAAGTTCAAAGTTCAAACAAGTGATCATTGCTTTAAGATAACAAAAATGCTAACTAAAAAAGGAGCATCATGCATTGCAATGCATTTTCAAAGAAATGAAGAAAAGAAAAGAAAAGAAAAACTTATGAAGAAGATGAATCACTCACGTTGTCTCTCTGATTTTCACTTTTTTTTTTCCAACTCTAATGTGTTTTTGTAGAGTCACACTATACCATAGTATAGTATATATATAACAAATTGAAACCGGATTTTAAATGTTCATAAACCAGAATAAATTATTTGCTTCAGTTACGGATATATTCCAGTAATATTTAGCTACACCTCAGCATAACAAACTCTGTAAAAAGTAACTATGGTAAACAAACTCTGTAAAAAGTAACTATGGTAAAATTATATTGAGTACTATGGACAGTAATAAAAACTAACCATAGTAAATGTAATAATGAGCATGGCAGTAATAATGGCTATCTTATGTCACCACTGTACAATTCTTTTTGAAACTTGGTGTTGCTGTGTCCTATATGAGAGACTAGTAACGTGGCTGATGCAAAATTTCGTTCGGTTTATTTAATTTAGGTGTTTTCATTTTATTAGTACAATATTTCTTCTGATGTATTTCTTAGCCTTATTTTGTGTATATCACATTAATACAATGTTATACGATGATTGTTAAGGGATAGTGTTATTCATGAAAGGTGAATCAATTCAAGTTGTAGAAAATTTTGCTCATTTAAACAAGTGGTCAGAGTTTTGATGTCTATTTTTGCTTATCAAAAAAATTTGATCGAAAGAACAAAACTCACGTTGTGTGCTTCAGATTCCTCGAAGGAGGTTAATCACCGTTAAACGACAGTGAAAACTCTTTACTTATAACATGGTAAAAGATTGTAGTGTTATTCAACAAAAAAGAAGTATATAGTGTATAATTTTTTTAAGATATTCAATTGAAAATAAATTATGAAAAGTATTTTTTGATAGATCAAATTATGTAACTTAAAAAATGTGTATAAACAATTTAGATGGACACACCCTTTCATAAATATTTTAGTAAAAACACTCTCAACAATATGTTGGCCACAAACACTAAAATCTTCCTCAGTATGTTTTCACCATTTTAGATTTTGGATTCGTTTTTTATTTCTTGACCTTTGTTTTTACAGCTTGTGTTCTAGAGTGTAGACTTCAGACGTGTCCAAATCCAATAGTCACACATCATTCGAACTATATAGGTCACACATCTAGTAAAATTGAGGGGGGTATAAATAAAACACACACACACACAAGCAAAGCTTAGAGGAGGTGGAATTAATGGTGTTGCTGCCTTTTTTGAGAAAGTCATGCTTATGGATAACATGGAAATCAACTTTTAATTAAATGGCTGTTATAACTTATAATCTAGTCTACCCTTCTGTGTCATCTCATACATGAATCACATAGCTATTGGTTAGTAGTTCTAGCAGTTCACGGTTTAGTAGTCAATGGAGTATAGAACATTAGAGATATTTTTCTACATTATTGCATGAGATGCATTTTACCGGCTCACCAAATTATACTAGAGCTGATACATATGTCACATGTAGGATATGCTGAATAACAGCTCCATGACAGTGGACTGGAGAGGAGGATTGAAGTTTGGTGAATGCAAAAGGTGGGATGGAATACTTTAGACTGGTCCTAACTGTTTGTTTATTAAAAAAAAAAATGTTGGTATGGTTTTTGTTCTAGCAAAACTATGCAAAGCACAAAGGGTAGCAAAAGGTACAAATCATTGTACATCCGGATTTTAAAATCCTAATGTATAAAAATCATGAAAACGCATTTAGTCACAATTTAACTGTGTCTGTGGCTAAGTATGTGTTTGTTTACACACAGTGAGATACCCATCCACCGCACATTATCTCAACACTACAAATTTGAGCTTCTTCTTTTCACCTTATATGAGCCTTTGGACGCGAGATTGTATAGCAACGTCCAACCAAACATACACTAAATTAAGTATTGTATAGCAACGTCCAACCAATCATAGGCTAAATTAAGTATGTGGCTAATAATTTTTTCTTTTTAAATGGCGGGCTTCTCATAATTGATTTTAAAATCCGGATAAAACACATCTAAAATTTAAAATTCGGAGAGGAGTAAATGAAGTACAATAATATATGAACGAACTGAAACAAATATATCATGTAGTCAATCAAACACTCCACAGTAGAAAATTCGGAAAATTTAGTTTCCTAATCCTTTTTTAGTGTATGTTCCACAAGTATCATAAATTTTTATCAAAAGGAAGTTTCATTTGGGGGTCATGACATCAAACACCTTCGATTGATCAATCACATAGTAAGGAGTTTTTAAGATGAAGGTAGAAGATAGAACATAACAACTTAATTTCCTAATCAAATGATGGTCATCTATACATCTTGGCATGTTGAAACTGACAAAATTGTAAACAACATTTGACCTTGGACATGCAGTGTCATATGTAAACTCCTCTATGTTAAATTGCTAGGCTCAGCTTAAAACAAGAAATGTAACCTAGTTAGTTGTCCATAGATTTTTTACGGTGGCATGCCGTCTCCGACGATCTTTAATGCATATGATTTTCTTCAACTTGACCATCTACAAAAGATCAACATAAAGATACATTAAATTTTATGTTCCGCTACCAAATATACTCTCTGTCCCAAAATGTCGACCTATTTGTAAAAATAAAAAATTGTCCTAAAATGACGGACTCATTTCAATTTTCAATACAACATTAACTATTTTTTCCCTATTGTACCCTCTAATTAATATTGCTTGCATCACTTTCAATTCAATATTTTCTACTTTGTATTGACGATGAAAGTGAATTTACCAATACATGATAAGGGTACTTTAGTAAAAAGTACTCCTCTCTTTTTCATTTATATAATTTTCTTAATTTGTGCGAATTGGCCAACTGGGTTAGTTATTTTGGGACGGAGTGAGTATATGAAAATATAATTTGAGGCAAGCTAACAGATTGTTTCACTATATTTCTTTAAAAGATAAACCTGAATTATATCAATTGAAATAAAAAACCACACACAAACCAAAGATACTTCTTGGTTTCAAAGCAGCCAAAGCTGCAAATCATTGGAACTCCATTAATTGGGAAATCAAAGAATCAAACATTAATTGAAACCTATATGGAACTGAGAAATTTTTTTTGAGGTCTAACCATTGAGATTGATGGCCCGGTTTGCATTACGAACAGCTCCATAGTTACGTTCCTTAAACATTTAAAAAATACATGTTATTATTGATGTAAAAATATAAGTTGTAATCCAAAATTGAAGGGATAAAAATTAGTCCGAACTTGATGTAAATATTCATATAATTAGGAGTCTAATGTTATTGGTGTGAGTGATCTTGAACAATAAAGCTAGGATGTCGAGCTTCTATTCAAGAGTTGAACCAGTATTCCTAAATTCAAATTATACTAGATTTAGTTATTCAAGCATTTGGATCACATGACTTTTTTTGTAGACAGGCATGCAAATTAAAAAATCATAAGAAAAAGTATGATCAAAATGATTCTCAAATATCAATGTAATTGTTTTCAACTCCACAAAGCAATATCCAAATGTGTTGGATGCATTGGATGACCGAAATGTGTGATCAAATGCTTTGGGCAACTTAAACATAATAGACCGAATTACTAAAAAAATACCCTGGAAATGTGTTGGATGCGGAATGAGTGAAAGTTATCGCTCAGCTCCAAAGCCTCATCACATAATTTCTTTAAATGTTCGTCTTTGATTTTCCAAGGATCCAGAATCTGTTGCAAAACCAATAACATATGTCGGTATTTGTTCAAAGAATAAAGTATAAAAATTGAAAAGTAACAAGGGGTAAATCTTTAACAATATCTAACCAATTAGGAAGAATATGAAATAAAAGAATCCAAAGGAGCCTTTCTTTTTTTGGGAAGGGGATAGGTTCCTTAGGTTGCTCTTAATGTAGAAACCATGTAATTACTTAGAATTTTCAAATAACCATGTAATATTCTGAGAACAATTGGATTATATTTTCTTTTTATCAACATTCAAATGCAATTTTAAGTTTAAGTAATGATAATTATACAATTAAAAATATAATAATGATGTGTACTCTATAATGGAACAAACCTGATTGATAACAAGTTCGGAGTCTCCTTTGGCAGTAACATGCTTAAATCCTTTCATACTCGCATGTTTCAATCCTAAGAGTAAAGCCCGATACTCAGCGGACTCTTTTGTTTGATAACCCAGTCCTTGGCGAAATCCATAGAGCTACAAAGAAACATAAGAGTTGGCTACGTTTTATAAATAAATAATATAATACCCAATTGAATTAATCGTTGCATATAAAGTATATACCAGACTCCCATCTTCAGCAAGCAGTAAAGCTCCTGCACCTGATGGTCCACGATTAATGTTTAGATCACCAAACTCAATCCCTGTGGATACACCGCCAAACTCAAGGATACAAGAAAGCTGCAAATAATGCTTTGATACTCTATTATCTCGTAGATAAAATAAATTGTGAAGCAGAAACTATACAGAAGATTTCTAAACATAAAGAAAACCAAGCATGAAAGTATGGTGCTGATTCAATAAAAACTTTGAGGAATTCAGCAATTCTAGGGTGTAGAAAGCTATCAGAGCTTCCACCATCTACTAGCCCTTGTTTTTCTCATCATCCACCAATTTTAGTATCATAAAATCAAATGTCTATTGGTACATTTGTGGGAAGAGAATTTTTCATCACAAAAATAACACAATTCCTTATCTATTCTGATTTGCATTTCAACAAGGGAAACTCTTTAGATTAATGATTTTTCTGTTGGTGGTAAAAAGTTTAGTGCTAGGGGATTGAAGTGAAGGTGGTAGGTTGGATTTGGGTTGGGCATTTGTGTGTTCAGATTTGGAATGGCTGTTAGTGGTATTGTCTTTGGGTTGGGTGGCTGGGAATTTTGGTTTCGTTGAAGTGGTGTATTTTTCCTCATATAATTTGGCTAGGCTACTGCCTTTCCAATGATTTGGGAGGATAGTGCCATCACATCCCTGTGAGTTTCATTCTCCTGTAATCCACACAAGAAGCAATCCATAAAAGCTTCATTTGCTAGAGCCGTAAATTCCCTAAAAGATAAATCAAATTTGAAAGACACAACTTCAATATCTAGAAAACAAAGGCCAACCCTTTCTCAGAGCTTTTCAGTCCCAGCCAAATAAGCTCGTGAAGATTCTATGCAGAAAAACAATGATGATTGTCTTGTTGTTAAGACAAAGTTTAAACATGTTCAATCCCCTACTCATCATCATTCAAGCAAGCCCAAAAACTTTGAAGGGAAATCAAATGAAGCAAAAACAAGCACTGAAGCTTGTAACATAAGAGGATTATTTTTCCTCATTGCCTTTCTTTGTTATAGTTTCTTTGCTTCTTACATTGTTTTCCATGTTCATAACAATATTTCTTTTCTATGTGCTAGTTTGGAAGGTCTACTTTAGTTGTTGCAGTAACCAAGAGTCACACATCTGAGGCATCCATGTAAGTCCCAATGTATGTAGCATTGACACCTTATATTAAAGGTGAATTCAATATTCACTAACAAAACCAGTTTGGATTAGCTTAAACAATGTAACTCTAGGGCCCTCTCATACACAGAAGGTCCAAAATCAAAATCAAGCTCTAATGCTCATGTAAAATCACGCTATTAAAGAAATGGGTGGGACATTTTGCATCATTTGGAACCAATGAACAACCTCTATTAAAAACATAATTGCTAATTATCTACATCAGATGTTGCATAATAATCAAAGACTTTAAAAATCCAATCTATAACTTTGGAAATCAAGTTTAACATTTCTCACCTGTTGTTTGGTTGGTTTAACTTGCGATTGAGTACCATGGGAATACCCTTGAAGTGTACCAAAGGCATCTGTGATTCGATTGATCTTGACATTCATCCACTCCATCTTTTCTAGCAGCTCTGAGTGGTACTTCTCCATTCTTTCACTTATTCGCTTCACTTCAGCTTCAAGTTCCATCATTCTTGTGTTGTTGTCTGCCATGGTGAGATGAAACCACCAAAATTGTAATGAGCAGAATAAATGAATAACAAAAGAAAAAATAGTAAAAAAATTAAAATTGTAAATAATTACAATTGTAAGTATCTAACTTCTAAGAAACTAACATATATAAGATGAAAGCATTTTGATTTTGATTTTGCTCCCTCATTTTACAAAAATAGCTTATCAAGACCATGCCATCACCTTCTTTTCCAATTGCATGTCGTTCCTTGTTAACATAATTTCCCACGTCTCGTTTGCAAAATGGTGTAATTTCATGCGCTCCTACATCTTTAACAAGAGGTTGAAAAGTCTTTTTGATCCTCACTCCTGGATCATCATTGCTTTGGATTGTTCTCTTTACACGCAAGTTCATTTTCCTGTTAGCCTTGAACAATCTTGCCTTTGTAGGGCTAGTCTCGTGAGAATGGCTAGATTCAAATCTTTTAATGTACCACAAACCATCGTCTTCCAACTTAATGCAAATCTTGGCTGGACAGTTTTTTTCCTTAGATGGGAGAGTTTCTAACGAATTTTTTGACAGTCTAGATCCCTCTCTTGAGCAAGCAAGAATTACATAGCAGATCTCTCCATTATCTCCTTTTCTTGATGTTCTAATCTTCCACCCAAAACCCTTTTTCAAAGCATACTCTCCATAAAATGTTTTAACATCATCTATGCAAGAAAAACACATCCCTGTTTCAGGCTTCCAACGTCCTTCATCATCATTAGAGTTATCAACTTCTATAACTTCATTATCATTAGAGTTATCAACTTCTATACCTTCATTATCATTCGAGTTATCAACTTCTATACCTTCATCACGAATAGTACCACAATCTACCAAATTCTTTGAACTATCCATGAAGTTCCAATTGAGGGTGAAACTGCCAAGCCAAAACTGCACAAAATAAGTCATTAAGATCTATAATAAGTTATGTTGCAAACATGGAGATTTACAAGTTTATTTCATAAATTATAGTTGTAAAATTAAAAGACAATGACACTACAACAAGTAAATAATTACAAGGAAAAAGTTCTCATCAACCCAATACAAAATACATCAGAACCGTGACACAAAGCTAACACTAGGAACTGCTACACACAAAAATAAAACAACCAAATAAGAGAAAGTAGCAGTCCTACAACATTCCAACACCACACCATCAATGAGACTACACCAGACCCCTACTAATATAAACAAAAACCAAACCTTATCACACTAAGTCGAGTCGGCTACATGGATTAAATTACGCTATCATAAATCATATTTCGGTCCAACTTATTAATCTCTAAATTTTTCTTAATAATTTCTCTTATAGTTTTTCTAGGTCTTCCTCTGTCTCAAGTGATCTAACTAGCCTCCATCTAATTTACCCTCCTTACTACAGAATATACCGTTCTTCTCTTTACATGTGCAAATCACGTAAGCCTATTTTCCAACATCTTTTCTACTATAGGTTTTACCCCAACTCCTCCCTCTCTAATATTGTCATTTCTATATCATATCTCATTTAACCTTACCACTCATCCAACAAAACATAATCATATCCGCTACACTTATTTTATTCTCACATTAGTTCTTCACCGTCCATCACTATGTTCCATACAACATTTCCGACCTTATAAAACTTCCCCTTAAACTTGAGCTGTACTTCTTATAGAATGTGTGTCCAATGTCCGACACCACACGATACTGACACATGTAATTACATTCAATTATGTCATTTTTTCAACTAGTCTCAAGATGTCTGTGTTTCCTAGATAATTAACAATAAAGCTACACCCACATAACTTGGCATGATAAACCAAGGCAGTCTGGACTCTCCCAACAAAATCTAACTAACATACAAAATGATATCTATACAGAATCTAACTAAAAGTAGGAAAATAAGGAGGAATGAGCTGAAATCATAAACCAACAAAAATGGAAAATAAACCCTGAAATACTCTGATACCTTAACTATCACCGGACTGAAGGAGGAAGAAGGAAATTGCGGCAGAAGTCTATTCCAAATCAAAGCTTTGGATTCTGAAGAAGAAGAGAGAGAGTCAAAATTGAAAGTATGTATGAACAAGTCAATACGGTGTCCGTGTCCTGTTGTCAAATGTTTTATGGGGGCAATGTCCAATGTCCTTACGTCAATTAATAAATTTAACAACTCATATGTTTTAGTATTTATTAATTGATAACAACATGTGATTGGGTGCATATATAAATAAGGGTCTTGCTAATAAATGTAATAAGGACATTTGTTAATAAGTAATCTAATGACATTTATTAATAATTCAATAAATGGACACAATTGATAATTTTCACGTAGAAAAAATTGTTTTTTTATGTTTCAATGTGTTGAATACCTAAATCTCAAGATATATTTTCTATTTTAATTTTTTTATCAAGTGTCCTTAGTTTAAGGGCACTGATTAGCATTTTCCTATAAATAATTGTACAATATTAATTAAATTCTTCGTTTGAGCTATTCTATTATAATTTTATACAAACATTATAATTTTATTTTTGCATAATATTATTTAAATTTTTAATTAAACAAAATTAGTTAAATCACTTTATAATACAAACAATTTCACTTTTTTGGTCTCTTATTTAACTTTTTTGGGTTTTTTTAAATACCGGACGAAAAAACTTATTTTTAAAATAAGGGGACCAAAACTTCAATCTTTTTAGTAGATTTATCTTAAAAATGTGTTGTATTGATGTATTACTTTATAATTACATATTAGTTTTTTTACAAGAGAAAAACTTCTGCCGCAGTATGGTAGTTACTTGGTGTATTTCATTTAAAATAATGGTAGAGATATATGATGAAATTCGAATAAAAATATGGAAACTAGCATGACATAGAACTACCTTGGATAAACTATGAGAAACTTTATTGATTTGTCTTTTAATAAACCTCACGTCAAAGGATACTAAATCAAAAGAAAGTAAATGTTGAGAATTAGTAATAATTAAGCCAAATTCTGAGACGCCGATTTTACCGCCATAAAACCTCACAATAAATATTTGTTCATACACATTGGTCATAGACTGAACCCTAGACTAAATAGTAAATGAGTCCAAATATATATTTTTTACAAAGAGTCCAGATATTTATCTAATGTGTCACACTATGTTGATACTTTGATGTTTCTTTAATACAGTAAAACTATTTTTTTAGTGGTATGTGTAACACATTGCAAAAAATTGCGCCTTCGTATATTTTCTTAAAAAAAATATAAAATTCTTACAATCGTACTGTGTGCAAATTACATTTTCTAAAGAATGTATAATACCTTAAATAAGCAAAATGTTATACGATAGAAGTGAAAATTGTTAAGTATGAAGTTAGTTAGAGCTAGTGATTAGGAGTGTTAGTTAGTAGTTAGTGGGTGCCTATAAATAGGCTTTGATGTACCCTTTACTTTGATCTATCTCGTGTGTAAGATTGACCAATATTATCAATACATAAACTCTTTTGAGCATTTTCACCATTTATCAATGGATGCCATGTTTCTCAACATGGTATCAGAGCATGATTGGTATCCACCTTGAAGGATATTTTCCACTGCACTTTCAAGAGAAAATCCAATTTTCTCATCTTCAATTCATTTCTCATTCATAACTCTGTCTTTCTCTTTCGTTTTCTAGAGAAAATCCAAAATTAATCTTCTTCAAATTTAGTTTGTTTTCTTGATTTGTTTGATCGATTCATTTTTAACTGTATCCCAATTTCTTTTGCCCATCTTCCTTGTTTGTTCACCCTTCTCAGTTTGCAATTCGTCGCAATTTCGTTTATGTTGTTTTCTCAATTTTTAGGGTTTATGAGTTCCAATATCATTTTCCCCCAATTTCTTGTTCAATTTCAAGATTCCTTTGAGTTTCTGTTTTGCGATTTTGGTTTCATCGCAATTTTTTTCTCTCTCGCCCTTTTCCCCCCAAATCTTAGGGTTATGCTTTTTGTTCTTCTTATTTTCTGATTGAATCGATCATTCCTCTTTTGATTTCTAGTTTTGTTTTCAATATCTCTCTTTTATTGTTCGATTTCTTCATTCGAATCCACTTTCTTCTGATTCAGTTTCAGGGTTCAAGATCAATTGTGTTTTGATGACTTCCAGTTATGATTTCTTCGATTAAACTTCTTGTTTCTTTTGTGATTATGAGTTCAATCGAACCTGTTCGTGATTATAGACGTGATTTTGTATACGGTGCCAGAATATCATCAATTATGTGATCTGTTATTGCCGGTATTGTTATCACAGTTGACGAATTGAGCAGAGTTCACAGCCGAGCAAGGGGTTTTCATGGGCGTTGCTCACACCATTAAAATCTTACATGTGGATGTTAAAGAAATTGATCAATTTTTCAAAATTGATCCATCTTTCTTTGATTGCTGGAATTCTTGAGTTGCAATTTTCACGGTAATCACTTCATTCACGCGTGGGTTTGTTGCTATGGTTAGATTGATATTTCCAAAGTATATTGTTACTAAGGTTCATTGTGTCTTGGAAATTCTTGTGACAGAGCCTTGCTTTCATACAACATATTTCGCTTCAATACAATTCTTATGGTTTGTCTTTGAAGTTCATCAGATTTTGTTGAAGTGTAACTAAGGAAGTGACCTTCGTGCTCTTAGATGCAAGCATGGATATCAAGGTTGATAGGTTTTCCTTCCATATTTCTACTACATGTTTGCAGTGTCAGTACCTTTTTTTGAGAAGAGCAGTACATACATTCATGTCTGCCTAGAAGGTGTTTGAATCCTTTTAAAATATATACTCACTATTTGGTGGAGTTTGGAAGATGATTCTTGAGGTTTTTAATTTTCAATGACATGTTATGTTGATAGAATTTGGTCACATGAGGTAACACTTGGTGATGTTAACAAGAATATCAAAAAGGGTATGTGGATTTTCAATGTCTAGGTTCAAATTCAGCAAATGGTGTTTTCACTTTCTATGCTAATGTTGTTAGAGAAATTGGAATTTTGGTTAAATTTGTGCTGAAGTTATAAAGACAATTCTTGGATCTTATTGTCGTGCCAAATCAAAGAAGCAGTGGTTACTCTCAATATCAATTTTGCTGCCAGGACCAGAATTTGGGTTATGTTTTCTTTTTCACTTGACTGCACGTGGGTTTATATTTCATTGTGTTGGAAATTCAGACCTTGATAATGTGTTTTGGGTTGTCATTCTTCACATAACTCAAGGATTTGATAATTGAAATTACCTTGTTTTTAGCTTCTGTCAATGGTTGTTAGGCATGACACTTCTTCCATTGATGGTTAAGCACTGATATATTTGTTGATGATTGCTTATGCCTTTGTTAGGTGGTTAAGCCTTTGCCTTATGGCTTGTTGATTTTAGCTTCTTTCTATGATGGTTAAGCATGATGCTTCTGTCATAGATGGTTAAGCATTTATGGTTGAGCTTCTGTCTATGATGGTTAAGCATGATGCTTCTGTCATAGATGATTAAGCATTTATGTTAGCTTCTGCCTTATGGTGAGCATGATTGCTTCCTCCAAGTGATTAAGCCTTGAGTTGTGGCTTTTGCTTGATGGTTAAGCTTTGGCCTTGTGGCTTTGATGATGGTAGCTTATGTTAAGTGGTTAAGCTTGTGTTTGTGGCTTCTACTTAATGGTTAAGCATTTTGATTCATAGGTTTGTGATTTTCTAAGATTTTCTCTCATTGTCTGGATATGTACTGATGGTTCTCTTTGTGTTTCTGGTGGGAAAGATGGAGTGATTTTGTTGTGGGAGAAATAGCTGAAGGAAAGAGACTTTTTTTCTATTGATGTTGGTTCTATTATTCATGCTTGGTGTTTCAGATCTAATGGGTACAGATTGTGTGCTGCAACTGTTTATGGATATGTCAACATTGCAGAAGTGTTCTTTTTTGAAGACAATGGCATGAAATTGGTTTCTTGCACAAGTATCCCATTTGAAGACAGTGTAGCATTTTTTTGTTTGACTTTTAGCTTTGTAATCCAAACTCAAGTTAAGAGTTCTCTTACCTTGAGTTTGAGGGAGGCTCTTAAGAATAATGATAGTTAATGGTTAGTTTAATTGTTGGTTAATAATCAAGTATGAAGTTAGTTAGAGCTAGTGATTAGGAGTGTTAGTTAGTAGTTAGTGGATGCCTATAAATAGGCTTTGATGTATCATTTACTTTGATCTATCTAATTTGTAAGATTGATCAATATTATCAATACATAAACTCTTTTGAGCATTTTCACCATTTATCAATGGATGCCATGTTTCTCAACAAAAGTAGAAGAAACACTCATATTTGCAGCTATTTCTATGGAATTTCTATTATTTTTTTTCCACTTCATTTGCAACTAGTATCACAAGAGTAAATCTCAATAGTTTTTTTTTTTTTTTGAAGAAAGAGTAAATCTCAATATCAAGAATAAAGCTACTCGCATAATTATTACTATTTTCAAATATGATTCACTCTAAAGAAAGGTACAATTACCCCAAAAGCACTTTATATACATTTGAGACCGGCTTCATTCATGCTTGAACTCTCTTTTTGTTTAAGACAAGAATAAAAAAGTTAAATATGTTTATGATTCCTATAAATATTATATTTATTTTTGTTTTAGTCCCAATAATTTTTTTTTTGCCTTTTGATCTTTCAAAAGTTCTCAATAATTAGTTTTAGTCCTTATTTTTAAGTCAGATCATGTGTACTCTTCATATTTTTGAATGAGGTTTTGCATGAGTGTTTAGAATATTATAAAAATCTCTCCCAAAAAAATTAAAATTTTCTAAAAGAATCATGAATTAAATATGAATATTTAAGCACCAAAAATATAAAAATTCATATTTAATGTTTTGATAAAAAAAATTCTAAATTTATTTTTGAGAGATTCTTATAATATTATAAACATGACTACGAAAAAATTCAAAATTTTAAAAGATACACATGAGTTGACTTAAAAGCAAGGACCAAAAGTGGTGATAAAAAACTTTTATAGGACCAAAAGTCGAAGATAATTTTTAGAAGGATTAAAATGAAAAGTTGGAATATTAATAGAGAACAAAAACATATTTAACCCTAAATAAAATTCTCGTTTTTGTTCGAGCATGAGAAGTGACAATTTTCTTAAGATGATGTTTTCAAAACTAGCATAAGAGGATCACGAGTTAATGCAATAGTATTGATAGTTTGTCATATATTGCGATCCTACCCGACTCAAAGAATTAAACTCTACAGTTGCACGCAGAGGATAACCAGTTCACACAACAAATACCGCATAATTTATCCACCAAGTAATAAGTAATTATTTGAAAATCTTCCTTAATTATTATCAAAATAAATTCAAACACAAAAAGAAATAAACAAACATTTTAGTGTCCAAATACACCTTTACTATAAAAAAACTCACATTTTAGGGTTCAAATACACCTTTTCTATATTAAAAACAAATAAACAAACAAAAAACACAATTAAAATTTACAAACAACAAAAAGTGTTAAACAATAATGAACTGGAAAAGTTTCAAAACAAAAAAAACTAATGAACTAGAAAAATTATATTACTCAACAGTATAAAATTTGAAAAATCAAGTTTCATAATCCTATCTTTATTGCATGACGTTCTACAAGTTTACCCTAAAGAAAAATTATATCAGGAATAATATAATGTATCAAAAGAAAAAAACCCTGATAAAATCAAACACCTTTTGTCATGGTGGTCATCTACAAGGAGTGGCATATTCAAATTGACAAAATTGTAAGCAACATTTAACATTTAATTAAGCCCCCATTATGCTAAATTGTTGTGTAGATGCCAATAGTTTTTGACAGTGGCATGTTATTAGATGATCATTAATCATCTAAACGCTCTTCTTCAACTTGACCAGCTACAAAAATTTAAGATAAAATGTATTAAAATGTATCACTACCAGAAATACTTGTATTTCCTGCGGATTTTCCCATGCAAAATAATCCGCAGGTATTTCTGGGGAATTTGCTGCGACAATTAACACTACATAGTAGTTTCCTGCGGTTTCTTGATTCGCAGGAAAATCCTAAGGTAACAATCACCTTTGCTGAGGAATTTCCTGCGGATATTTTTAGTGGCCTTTCCTGCGGATTTTTAGGCAGTACGTATCGGCAGGAAACAGTTCAGCAGCAAAATCCTCAACTATTTTAACTGAATAATAAATCCTTGGAAAATTCCCCAGGTGTTCCTGCAGATTTTCCTACGGATCTTCTCAATGAGTTTCCTGCAGATTTATCTACGGATTTGCATTAAAATGTTTTTTCCATAAAATTGTAAAGTTAAGAGAAAAAAATAATATAAACTTGTAAGACTTTAGGTTGCTTATTTTTTTATATAAAAATTTGGATATTGAACATGATTTTTTTTAGAGGAGAATATGGACCATTTTGAATTTGTTTTAGGCGAAAAGGAGAAATATATCAAATAAAATTAAAAAGATACAGAGACTGGAGGGACATTAGACTTGACCCAGTTACAACCCGATCGGGAATACAACATGATAATACAAACCAGGTGGAACAACCCTAATCAATCCTAACAAATCAAACATTCGTCACGGGCGCAACCTAGCGAAGCTGCGTACGGACACGAAACTAGATTAATAAAAGAGATCAGGAGTGACCATTTTGAATTTATGTAACAACTAGTGTTAGTGAAATGTCCAACCTTTTTTGGTTGATTGGAATTAATATTTTTTTATACAAATTCATTGTTAGAATGTTTTGAAAAATGATTTTGTGGTAAATACATTGTCAACGATTCACGACCATTCATAATATTTTATTCATTTTTTTATAGATATATGTCTTACATAGTAGATTTAAAAAATTTATTCATTTCTATTTTAATTTTTGGTCAAGTAACTTAATGACAAGAATTTTACTTGTTAAAGTGAATAAGTGACAAAGAAAAAAAAATTAATCTAACAACTAATTACTACTAACATTTGTGATTAGAAAGAAAAACTAGAAGTAATTGTATTAATAAAAACTTATATGAGTTGATCTGGTGATGTTGGCTTTGCTCTGACTAATTGAGACCCTACAAATGAATGGTAGGATTAGACTACTCAGATTAGTCGGTCATTGCATTGAATTCCAAGTTTTTAAATAATTGTATTAATGGAATAAATCAATTTCTTTTTAATCCAAAAAAGAATAGTCCACAAAAGAAACCACAAGGTTCCTTCACACACCTCTCCAAAAAAAAGGTTTCCTTCACTCCATTCGATTCAATTTCTTTGAAGCTAAACACCCTAAAGGCTAAAACACAAATCACTTCCGATAGCTAAAACACACAAGGTTCCTTCACACGATAGGTTTCCACTGTGTAACAAATCTCTTCTCATCAATCGCAACCCACCGATCGCACCTCTCACTCGGTCACCTCGCGCCTCTCAACTAATGGGTAGTGCTAGGTTACGCCGCAGCAGCAGAAGCTATAATGGTGATTCGTAGAATTTCTTCTCATCGTTAGGGGTTAGTGTTCTCATACTCTGAGATTTTCGTTGTTTATTTTGAAATTGTTGTCGTTACTGATGTTGAAATTGATGCGTTGTTGCTAGATTTGATATTCATTTTAAAATTGATGTGTTTTTATCGTTGAAATTGATGTTGAAATTGATGTGTTTTCATCTACAACTCTGATAATTCTTCATTGCAACATGCGATTCTCTCGAGTTCATAGCTGCAAAGTGAAATTCCTCCAATTTTTGGATACAGTGTGCTAATGCCAAATCTCAGGTTCAATTTGCTCCTAAATACTCGACTAGTTTATTCAAGTATGCATGGCAAGTGTTTGTGAAAATGTGTTTGTTCTGTTGTAGGTTGAAATCAGTGTTATATGGGATGAAATTGAATCTTTTTTGGAATTGTATTGTAATAAATGTTGTTGTTGTGTTTGATTTTGGCCAAAGAACTTTCTGTTTTATGAGAATGGGAATCTTAAGCTCTCAAATTTTGGATTAAACGCCTTCACAGGGGCTTGTAGGTAAGGATCTGCATGGCCTGGAGTGGAGTTTCGACATATATACAAGGGTATGTGACTTATATTACTTAACATTGCAGTACATTGTCTGTTGACTGCTTGGGGTTTTTATTTACTATGTTTGTGTGAATATATATTATGCCTGAAGGGAGAATTCTGTGTGTGCTTGAATGCAGGGAGAATTCTGTGTATGTTTGTCTTTACTAAGTTAATTATGTGTGTGCTTGAATGCAGGGAGAATTTCACATAATGTCTTTACTATGTTTGTCCATTGGTGATTTAATTCACATAATGCTTGAAGTTATTTTTGCTTTTCATTCTTATGCTTGATTTAATTGTTATTGACAAATACTTTTGAATCTAGGTTTAGAATAACCTTATATCAAAATAAGAAATTCTAGACATGGAATTGGGTTTTGATAATCACACAAAGTGTCGGAACGTAAAGCTTTCGTATCGTTTAATAGATTGGGAAATCGTCGATTAAACGATATGATCGATCTCACGACGTCATTTGGACACGAATGACTTTGTCGAGTGATACGTGATAATTTCGCTAAAAAGCTAGAATTCATATGCATGATCATTAGAGTATATTCGAGGCTAGATTGACGAACTCCGATCCCAACGCTTTTATTCCCTATTATTTGTCGTCTTTATTTTCGCTTTTACATTTCAATAGTTTTTAATGCAAACATCTTATAAACCCGAACTCAAAATGATAACGATTGTTGAACGGCTTGAGATAGCGTACTAGTCCCTGTGGAGACGATATAAAAAATATTTACTTTTGTTCTACTAACAAAATGGCGCTGTTGCCAGGGACTGGTATTTAGATATTTTGAGCATCGCAACAATTTGTATTGTTTTGAGCATCTGTATATATATCTTGTTAATATTTTTTGTTTCTTTTGTACATTGTTAAATTTTTTCTGCATTAACCCTCTTTGTTATACAAAGAAAATTTTCTTGTTAGTTACACTCGTTTCAGATTCTCCGCATATAAACGAAATCATGGCTGATCATGATTATATCAACTTCTATACTCCATTCGAGTATGAATCCTATCAACAGTATCAACAATATCCTTCTGAAGATGAACAAATGTCAACAATGGAAAATATTTTGAATATGTTCATACAACAATCCATGATCAACATGCAAAATACCAACCAAAGATTGAGAGCTTTATCAAGTCAATTGGAAATTTTGCAAGTTCAATTAAATTTTTCACCAAGAATCATGGATGTTCAAACCAACAATCAATCCACTCTTAAATTCGGAGAGATTGTTGAAGAAGATGTTGATGAAACAGAGGAAGAGATAATGTTTGAAGGATGTGGTATAAGGAAAATAGTAGAAGAAATAGAGATACCACACAAATTAGAATTTCCTCAAGAGTGGTCAGATTCTGAAGAGGCCAAAACTGTTGATAATGAAGAAGTGATGGATTGTTTGGCAAATTTTTGGCTAAAATCAATTTGAGCATAGCAACAAGCAAATTCTTCACACAACAAAGAACGCAACCATGAAGAACATAACACAAATGTAGCAACAACGTCAGCAGCGGATGATTCACTACATTTCACACATATACTCCCCCTGAACTACCTCTGAACAGATACTCAGGAACAACACAACTCAGGAACTCCCCCTGAAACACACATTCAGGAACTCCCCCTGAAACAGACATTCAAGAACTCCCCCTGAAACAAACATTCAGGAACTCCCCTGAAACAGATCAATCAGAAACTCCAACTCCCCCTGAATTGTTGAACAGCTTCTGAAACAGACACATACTTATTTCTCCCCCTTTTTAGCCAAACAATGTTGACAAAACAACCAGCAATCACCAGGAGCAGAGAAACACAAGAAACAGAGCACAAGCACATCACTGAATTCTATTCAGAGTTTATAAGTAGCACAACACATAACAACACACAAAGAACCACATCAGAACCAGTTTCAGAATCAGCATCAAAAAACATCAGCACAGAACCCATCACAGCACCAACATTAGGATCAGAACCACATAGCATCCACACACAGAAGAACAAAACAAAAAAACAACAACTGCAGACCAGAAGCCCAAACATAAATCCAAGACATCAGTCACAAATTGACAGTCTTTAGACTCAGCAACAGATGATGTTTCATCATCAGACACAGCATCAGAAGTTGTTTAGTTAATGTGTGCTTCAGGCACATTCGCAGGAATCTTCTTCCCAGCAATCTGCTTCTCAAGATCAGCAATTCTCTTCTGAACACAGGGCATGGTATCATGCTTAACAACATCTTCGGACTTACTAGGATCCACTTCCTTTCCTTTTAGTGCTTTCTTCTTTGGTACAGGAACCAGCACTTTGCTCCAACATTTAGATGGTCCAGCAACAGAACTCTTCTTTGCAACAGGAGTGGGCCTGCTGTCAGCAGCAACAACCTTTCCTTTCTTATTTTTCAGACTCTGGGCAACACTTGCACATTTTGGTCTCCATTCCTTCTTGACCTTGGTTTTGTTTACAACTGGTTCCACTTTTCTTTGTTGAAAGTGCTTGGGGTATCCATGCAACTTGTAACAGAATGGCTTTATGTGCCCCTTTTTACCACAGTGATGACATACCCAAGGATGAGATGCCCTCTTGTTCTTAGAACCCTGAGGTTTGTTCTGATGTTCCATCTTAGGTTTGCCCATCATTGGATCACATGTTTCAACAACTGTACTGACCTTTTTAGTTGGATTTTGCTGTTTGTTCAAGGTCTTATCATCAAACCCAATTCCTTTTGGTTTCCCTTGGTTCTGACTCTCCAAAATCTCTTCAAGCATATCAGTACCAGTGTTCAACATTCTGACTTGCTTCTTCATATGTTTCGTTGAGAGTTCAGTTGGGTTACCTTATCATTGAGCTCAGAAATTTGTGCTAGATGGTCACTTCTTTCAGCATGTAGTTGACTGACAGTCTTCTTCTGATTTATATACATCTTGTATAGTTCTTTGAAAGAGACAAGAAGTTCTTCATAAGTTAATTCTCCTTCTGAGTCCATTATGCCAGCAAATAACTTCCCTGGAGCTCACCCAAATACAGGCAGGGTGCCTGCTCTGATACCAATTGAAATTCCTGGCAGGACCTGGTTCTGAACCGTAAAACAGAGTATGCAAACAGCAGTTCAGAAGCAGAAATATAAAAGACAGAAAGTAAAGGAACATAGTTGATTTGTTAACCCAGTTCGGTGCAACTTCACCTACATCTGGAGGCTACCAAGCCAGGAAGGAAATCTACTAAAATAGTATCAATTCGAAGTCCTATGACACAGCCCTTATGACAACAGCCCCTTCTCACTTAATCACTACTCATGGTATTTCTACCTAGGAACTCCTAGATATAAGAACCCCTCTTACTTCCTACTCAAGCAATCACTGCCCCAGTGATTGTATAATCTAAACAAACAAGGATGAAGACACACTTCAAAACATCAAAGTCACTTTTGCTTAAAAGCTTTAAGTGAATTACAACTCAATAACAAACAACCAACTTTAAACACTTTGAGTGGTGCACAGAAACAAAGCACAAAGCTTACAGACTCAACAACCTAAGACTCTTTCAAGTCTAGCTTTTGTTGAGATGATTTTCTTCAATAGCAGCTTCCTCTATTTATAGCAATCAGCTGCAACATAATTCTTGAATTAAATCTTCTTCAAAGATATATTCCCAGAATTCTTTAGAAGCAAATGGAAGCAATATATTTCCAGCAATATATTTTCCAAAGATTTCTTTGAAAATATATTCACAAATAATTGAATCCAATCTTCAGAAAATATCTTGCGAAATTAATCTTTCTTCTAGAAACATCAGCTTGGAGAATTCTTCAATTAAATATTCAAAAGATAATGTGAGAAAATAAAACATCTCCAAGACACAAGAAAGAACGCAGCTTCTGAACGAGCTTCTGAAATGCAGCTTTTGAAGGTTCAGCTTCTGATGAACAGTGCTTCTGAAGGTCAGCATCTGAACAGTGCGTCTGAAGGTCAGCGTCTGAACAGTGCGTCTGAAGGTCAACGTCTGAACAGTGCGTCTGAAGGTCCAGCTTCTGAAGTACTGTTCAGCTTCTGAAGTGTATGGTCAGCTTCTGAAGAACCAGTTCAGCTTCTGATGAACCAATTCAGCTTCTGATGAACATTTCCAGCTTCTGAAATTCTGTTTCTAGCTTCTGAAGGCACATTTCATCTTCTGAAGACATACTCCTTGAGATTTCAGCTTCTGAAGCACAAATTGCTTGTCTATTTGATTTTAGCAAACATGAAGCCAACAACCAAATATCCAACACTATCCAAAAAGAGAGGGATTCTAACCCGATACTTTGGGTTCACTCCACTAATTTTCATAGGTTAGTTAGTTTTCCAGTTAGACAAGGTAAACTGTGAATTAAATACTCACACCTCACCTAAAGATGTCTTAACTACTTAATTCTAGGGACTGGCCTTATTCATTGACTGGACTCTCTTTAGTTCAAACATGAAAAGTTATTTGAACAAAAAAAACATTGAAGTGTAACTTTGACCATAAAAAAATAAATAAACTAAAGTGTTAATTTTTTTAAAAATGTTTTCGAAACTGAAATAGTTTACCCATCATGTAACAAGTAATGATTCAAAAAATTATATAATTATCAAAATAAAATACAAACGTGTTTCAAACAAAAAACTTTCACATTTGAGTCCAAATACACATTCTTTTTTATTTTTTATAAACAGATAACACAATTGTGGAGTTAACATACAATTGTCAAAACTTTATACAAGTTTTCAAATTGGTCCCTATTTTTAGCCACTTACTATTAGGGTTGGGAATAGGCTAGGCCGAGCTAGGCTTTGCAAGGCCTAAGCCTGACCTGCCAAATTTTTTAAGGCCTAAGCCTGACCTGCGACCTGTCATAGACTTACTTTTGAGGCCTGAGCCTGGCCTTCTGAAAGCCTGATAAGACCTGCTAGCCTGTTTAAAAGCCTATATCATATGAACATCTTTAAGTAAGCAATGTGATCTAAGTTTAAATAGACTAGCGAACTAATAGATCAATTAGATTAAACTCTCTTTTAGTAATCAACATGAGTTTTTAGGGAATTTAACTATATATTGCATCATATTTCAATTCTAGTTTATAATAATACATTTGTATATGCTAAAAATTAATGTATACTAATAAACTTAAATTACTAACGAATTTATATTTTAATTCAAAGTACAAAATATATTATAATAATAAATAATATTAATCATATTTACTTAAATAGGCTTAAGAGGCTTTTTGAATGGTCTGTGGCCTGGCCTTTTAAGCTAAATAGGCTTCTAAAAAAGTCTAGGCCTTCTCTATTTAAGAAAAAAGCCTGGTTTGGCCTGGCCTGTCGTAGGCTAGATCGTAGGCCCCTGTAGGCCCGCCTGACCTATTCCCATCCCTACTTACTATCAATCAATTGGTCCCTATATTTTAACAACTTACTATCGATTAGTCTCTAACATACTCACATAAACCACTTAATATAAGTTAGGTTACTATATTTTAACAACTTACTATTAATTCAATCTTTATATTAACTACTTTTTTTTTATCAATTTAGTCTCTAGCACGCTGTCAGTCAAAATGACTAGTACAAGTCAAATTTCAAATTTAAGTGTCATGAACTTTAATAAAATATTCATAATCGCATAGACCTATTTGGGAGCACTCTACGATCTAATATCACCTGGTTTCCACGATTTCACTCTCACTCTCTAGTTTTCAATTTTCTTTTTTCTAACTTCAATCACTTCTTTTGCACTAATGTTTGTTGTGTAGAGTCACACTACTATATAGTACAAAACTGCTAGGTTTGTTGTAACAAATTCTGAAACTGGATTTTAAATTTTTATGAATCAGAACAAACAATTTACAACAACCGTAAAAAGTAACTCTAGTACGTACTGTGGCAGTAATAATTGGTATACTGTGAATCCTATGTCATGTACTATCATTCGTTTTGAAAATTGTTGATCATATGTGTCCTACTTGAGAAGATTAACGTGGTTGATGCATGCAAATTTTCATTCGGTTTTAAGTAGTGATATAATTTGTATTTTCTATAATGGTATGTTTTCATATTAATATAAGTTTTATTGCAGTTTTTTGAAGCATTAATATAATGTTATATGATTGTTAAAGCGTAGTGTTATTTGGTCCCCATAAACATAACTCAATTGCTAGTGATATTGTGATATGCAGAGTCTGTTTGTTCGAATTTTGGATTGTAAATTTACGGCTACCTGACTACTTGACAAAAAAAAGTGTAGCATTGTTAGTGATGTAAGTACTTCTCAAATGATAGACGTCTATAATGACATTTAATATGCTAATGTGCAAGTTGAAACTCACAATTATTAACTTCTCAACATTTAGTATGTGATTTTTGTAGCTAAACTTTTTCAAAAAGAAAAAAAAATATGGTGTATGATTTTTTTCCTAATAAATTTAATTGATTTTGTTGAAAACGAAATATAAAAATCACTTCACTGAAAGAATGCGTATAAAAAACTTTTTGGTGTGGTGTTTCAAGCAAGGGACTAGTATTTTTTACCCCTAAAATTATGATTTTTGGCCGCAAAAATATGATTTTGACCAAAATTTCAAAAAAATTGATAATTAAGGACCAAAAAGTTTCATTTTGAAATAACTTGACAATTTTCAAGAATTTAACAAAATTAGAGACCAAAATATTTTAGATGTTCTTTTAAAGAAAGAGATATGTTTCTAAACATTAACTGTCATTAGGGGTGTGAATAGGTCAGGCCGCCCGCCAGGGGCCTATGGCTCAGCCTACTTAAAGCCCGGCTCGGCCTAACTCGTTTATTAAATAGGTTAGGCTCAAGCTTTTTAAAGAGCTCATTAATTTATATAGGTCAGGCTAAGACTTATAAAAAAGTCTACCAGGCTTATCAGGCCGGCACAAATATGTGTAATTATATACGCTGCAAAATACATTATATAATACACGCGTATTAGCCTCTATAAAATGGATGTGATAGCTCTACAAAATTTTATTGAATATACATACAATATATATATATGCTAATAAAGTTGGGAAAATGGATGTACATGCTTTACAAAATTGTATAGACTTATTGGCATTTTAAAAATATATATGTTTATTAGCCTTTTTATAAATAGGTCAAATGTTATATTTAAAATTGTTAGTACAAATTAGGCTTTTAGACAGGATAATAGACCAGACCGGGCTTTTAAAAGGTCAGGCCAGACTTAAAATAAAGTTTTTGATAGGCTAATAGGTCAGGCTTAGGCTTTTGTTTTTTCAACTAGGCCCGGCCTATTTAAACAAAGCTCAGCTCGGCCCGGCCTATTCCCACATGTAGACCTCACTATAGGAATTTGCTATCTAATAAAGTTGATTTGATGTCTTACACCAATAGATCCAACTATTGGTGTATGATTTTTTCTAATAAATTTAGTAGCTGAAGATTTTAATTTGGAAGATGAATTGGACTAGAAAGTGAAAGTGCATCACATCCATCGTGAGACTAATAAATGGGCAGATTTTTTATCAGCTCTAGGTGTGAAGATGGTTCTGATGTGATTTTTATGAGCAATGTCCGACTCATGTTACGCATTTATTTTGTTTAGGGTACTTTGGCTTTTTATTTATCCAAAAACAAAAAGTTTTTAATTTTGATATTTAAATTGTGATTGAATTTTCTGCATCTTGAGCTTACTCTAAGTAAATGATCCAAATTTCACAAATTCACAATAAATTTCTTCCTATTTCACTCATTTTATCTTTTTATCTCTCTCGTCTTTTATCTCTGTATTGGTTCATATTTTCTACACTCTATCTCTTCTTTATGCCCAAAAGCACCAAAAAGTAGAAAACAAAAAAAATTAGAGATCCAAATCTGAACATAAGTTACACAACTATTATAAATACTAAATAGTGGCACTTTAACATAGTAAAAAAAATGATAGTGTTGGTTTGAGACTTTGGTGTGCTTCTCTCGAGGTCTCAACTTTGATTCTGCTCAGTGTCAATTTTGGTGTGTTAGTTTGACTTCTTATAAAAAACAAAAGGAAAGGATCCTAACCAGACAAATCGATTTCAGAATATTCTAAGTTGGATTTGTAGTTGTAAACATACAATTACCTCTCAGATACTCTTGAGTTGGGATCCTATCCAAAAAGAGAGGGATTCTAACCCGAGACTTTGGGTTCACTCCACTAAATTTCATAGGTTAGTTAGTTTTCCAGTTAGACAAGGTAAACTGTGCATTAAATACTCACACCTCACCTAAAGATGTCTTAACTACTTAATTCTAGGGACTGGCCTTATTCATTGACTGGACTCTCTTTTTAGTTCAAACATGAAAAGTTATTTGAACAAAAAAAACATTGAAGTGTTCCTTTGACCATAAAAAAATAAATAAACTAAAGTGTTAATTTTTTAAAAAATGTTTTCGAAACTGAAATAGTTTACCCATCATGTAACAAGTAATGATTCAAAAAAATTATATAATTATCAAAATAAAATTCAAACGTGTTTCAAAGAAAAAACTTTCACATTTGAGTCCAAATACACATTCTTTTTTATTTTTTTATAAACAGAGAACACAATTAACCAAATATTCAAAGTGGAGTTTGATGTTCAACAATATGAATAATGAATGAACACAACATGAAGCAAGCACTCCAAAGTAAAAAAAAGCTCATTTACGTTCTACAATTACCCTAAAGTTTAAGACTACAAATCAAATTATTAAGAAGAACGTTATCTATTAAAAAAGCTCATTTACTTTTTAGGGTCAAAAACATCAAACACATTTAGCCATGGTAATCATCAATCAAATAACAGAAAATAGAGATTCACAAACATGCACATAAAAATATAACAATCCAAACTTCACAGCATAATATGCTAAATTGTTAACAAAGTTGTAAACAACATTTGACCTTTGACATGCAGTATCACATGCAAAACACCCAATATGCTAAATTGTTTTTGGCATAAATGTAACATAGTTTGTCATTAGTTTTTGACAACACGCTGTCATATGATCAACAATACGCATCTTCCTCAACTTGACCATCTACAAAAATATAAAGAAAGATCCATTAAATTTTATGTTCTCCTACCAAATACAGATGTGCAATTAAAATTTGAGGCATGCTAAACAAATTGTTCATGATATTTCTTTCAAAAAGTTATCAAAATGAAAATATATCAATTGAAATAGAAAACCAAACACAAACCAAATTTTGGTTTCATATCAGTTTTAGTTGCAAGTCATTGCAATTCTAAATAATTAGGAAATCAAACATTTGAAACATATAGGAAACTAAGAAAAGTATTAAGGTCTAACCTCGAAGATAGATAGCCCGGTTTGCTTGAGCATCAGCTTCAGTATTAAATTCCTTAAACATTAAAAAAAAATGTTAGTAATTGTTAATGGCGAGACAAAAATATAAGGAGTTATAATCTAAAAAAAATTGTCAGATTTGAATGGAAATATATAAGAGCCTAATGCAATTAGTGCGAGTGAGCATGAACCACCGTAAATGTTTTCAACCTCCAACTTTGGTTTATTTAAGTTTTCCACAAAGCAAATACCATATAATTAAAAGAGGGAGAGTTGTAATTTAAATTAAAAACAAAAAGATGATAAGCTAGTTATATACTTGCATGTAAATTTTCATGAAAATATATATAGGAGCATGATGATATATATGATGCACGTAATCTTTGCATGTAATTAAAATACTCATATAATAAGGAACCTAATGATGTTGGTGGTGCTACTGATCTTTGATTATACATAGATTGAACAAAATATATAACTAGTTAGGATGCTGATTTTTTATTCAAGGTGGAACCATGTATATATCTAATTTCAAATTATAATTAGCTAGGATCACATGACTTCTTTTATAGATCAAATTACTAAATAAATACCGTAGGAATGTGTTGGATGCTGAATGAGTGAAAGCATTCCCTTAGCTGCAAAGCATCATCACACAAGCTCAATAAATTCGGTTTGCTGATTTTCCATGAACCCAAAAACTGTTGCAAAACCAATAACATATGATAAGAAAATTGTAAATTTTATTTCAAAAGAGTACAAAAATACTCCAACCAATAAACAAATCATGAGCTCAGACACATTAAAAGATTCTAAATAACCAAGTAATATTCTGTGAACAGTGGGATTATATTTTCTTTCTATCAACAGTCAAATGCAGTTTATGCAATGAACTATTCACAGGTAAAGCAAATTGTGAGAGACTTGAAAAATATGTTTAATATAGTAATGCAAACTCTATAATAGAACACAAACCTGGTTGATAACAAGTATGGAGTCTCCTTGGACAGTGATGTTCCTAAATCTTTTATAGATTGCTTGCTTTAGTCCCAAAATTAAAGCGCGATACGCAGCAGCATTATTTGTTTGATAGCCCAGTCCTTCACGGAATCGATAGAGCTGTGAAGAAAAGAAACATAACAGCAGCTACAATATTTTATAAATCAACAATATAAAGTAAAACTAAAAACCAATTGAATTGTTGCATATATTTGATACCTTCCTCCCATCTTCTGCAAACAGAACAACTCCTGCACCAGCTGGTCCAGGATTTCCACTCGATGCACCACCAAACCGAACGATACACAAACCCTGCAAATAAGATATAGAACTTTGGAGTTAACATATGATTGTCAAAACTTTATACAAGTTTTAAATTTTGATAGAAGAGTAACAAAAAAAGTCAAGCATGATATGGAGCTTGGACAGTCACTAACTATACATGCAACTAATTTTATATAGAGAGTTGGTCATAATTACAATTATATAAGTATCTGTGTTGACCTAAATTAACAGATAAGACACTAATCAACATCTAAATAACAGATATAAGAAATTAACTAACATCTAAATGCAACTAATTAACATCTAAGTAACAAACATTGAACTAAATTAAAATCAAAATGTCATAATAATTACAAGTACCTATAAGCATTCCTTCAACAAAAAAGAAGTATCTATAAGCAAATAACTCTCTATTAACTGAGTAACATTTTTTAAATTCATTCTGAGACAACATATTTTTTTTTATTTTAATATGCTTTTTGGAAGTAATTCATCTTACTTACTTTTTGTATTTACCAAAATGTTACTAACTTTTTATTAGCATGGAAATTTTGTGCAAACTTTTAATATTTCAAAAAGTTGTATGACTCTATTAAACTTTCAAGTTGTTGATCCTTATTTTTAGCAACTTCCTATCAATTAGTGTCTATATTTTAACAATTTACCATCAATTCAATCTTTATTAACCACGTACTATCAATTTAGTCCCTAGTATACAATCAGGACGACTAATATGACTAAAATTTTACAGTGTCAGAAAAAATATTCATAATCTCAGAGACATATTTGAGACTACTCTACAGTCTACTATTTTTTTATTTCTCTCATTTCCTATTATCTTTGTTATAGTTTGTAACAAAAAATTAACTAATTAATGAATTAAATTAATTAGAAGACAAAATAAACAAATCAAAATATGAAGAAGAATAAGAAGATGAATCACCTCTCTCTGGTTTCCACGGCTCATGATTTCTCTCACTCTCTTAAGGTTTTCAATTTTCTTTTTTCAACTTCAATTCTTTTGGTCTAATGTTTGTTGTGTAGAGTCACACTACTATATAGTACAAAACTGATGGGTTTGTTATAACAAATTCTGAGACCGGATTTTAAATTATTTTTTTACCACAGCTGTAAAAAGTAACTATGGTAATTAACTCCAGTGAGTATTTTGTGTGAATCCTATGTCTTTACACGATTAAAATGGATCTTTTCAACCTGTTTACTTGTCTTGCTACATATGTGTGAGATTCAAAATGTTAAACTGCATGTGCAAAGATGTTACGCGTGTATGTATCTCAAATCACATATATGGATATTTGGATATGGATTGAGAGGGGATTAAAGATTATGAACTGTACCCACCACATTTTCGTGAATATATGCACATGGTGGATCCAAGACCAACAACTCACTGCTGCAAATGGCTTTCATGTGTAGTACACATCAAAGGGAAAAGCCTATGCTTTGTTAATTAGTAAATCAAGTTCAATGCTTTCATGTGTGACCTTCTGAAAAACAGCCTGCATCCACAAAAAAATTGTAATCTGCTGCATTTCTTCGATTAGATCTGAGAGTGGTTACGATAGTCGGTGAAACATAGGTAATTCAACTTCATATGGATTATGTGTAATAGTTAACCCGTTAATTACTAAGGCGGGATGCACGGTTTTTGGTATTGGTTAGTGTAGCGAATTATTCGATGGTTAGAAATGGATTGCGAAACGAAAGAATGTCACACATATCATGAGGTAAACAAGTGTGCAGATGCTTTAGCAACGCTTGGTGTGAAAATGGTTTTGATGTGATTTTTTATGAGTAATGTCCGACTCATATTACATAAGTAGTTTCGGATTAAATATCGCCAGTTTGATTGTAGTTGTAAACGTACAATTTACCTAAAGCTGTCTTAGCTACTTTCATTGGCCTCATCATCCAATGCTAGGAACTAGCTTCATAAGTCATAATCATTCATTGACTGAACTATAATTTTCGTTCAAACATGAAAAGTCGCAATATTTTAAAAATGTTTTCCAAACAAAAATAATTTACACATTAAGTAAAATCCTCTCAAAAAAAAAGTAACAAGTAATGATTTGAAAAACTTCTATAATTATCAAAACAAAATTGAATCGTGTTTCAAAGGAAACACTTTCACATTTGAGTCCATATACACAATATGAATGAACATGACATGAAGCAAGCACTCCACAGTAAAAAAAAATGGCATGTTAGACAGTTACCCTAAAGTTTAAGATTTCAAGTCAAATTATTAGGAAGAACGTTATGTATAAAAGAAGCTCATTTTTAGGGTCAAAAACATCAAACACCTTCAGTCATGGTGGTCATCGATCAAGTAGCAAAGAGTTTTAAAATAAAAGTAGATTAGCAGAAAATAGAGATTCACAAACAAGCACATAAATATATAACAATCCAAACTTCATAGCAGTATTTGATTTTTAACTTCCTAAGCAAATGGTGGGCATTTACATTTACAAGTCATGGCAAGTTCAAATTACAAAATTGTAAACAACATTTGACCTTTGACATGCATTGTCACATGCAAAACACCCAATATGATAAATTGTTTTTGGTAGAAATGTAACATAGTTGCCATTAGTTTTTGACAACACGCTGTCATATGATCAACAATACGTATCTTCTTCAACTTGACCATCTACAAAAAATATAAAGATCCATTAAATTTTATGTTCTCCTAACAAATACAGATATGAAATTAAAATTTGATGCATGCTAAACAGATTGTTCACAATATTTCTTTCAAAACGTTATCTAAATTTAAATATATCAATTGAAACATATAGGAATTGAGAAAAGTCTTAAGGTCTAACCTCGGAGATTGATAGCCCGGTTTGCTTGAGCATCAGCCGCAGTATTAAATTCCTTAAGCATTAAAAAAAACATGTTAGTAATTGTTAATGGCGAGATAAACATATAATTAAGAGCATAATGCAATTAGTGCGAGTGAGCAAGAACGATGTAGCTTGGATGGCAAGCGTCAATTCAAGAGTTGAACCAATGTAAATCTTTTCAACCTCCAACTTTGATTTATTTAAGTTTTCCACAAAGCAAATACCAAATAAAAAGAGGGAGAGTTGTAATCTAAAATAAAATATAAAAGATAATAAACTAGTCATATAACTAAATGTAAATATTCATAAAAATAAGAGCATGATGATATGATGCAAGTGATCTTTGCATGTAAATATTCATAAAAAGATAATAAGGATGCTGATTTTTTATTCAAGGTGGAACCAAGTATATCTAATTTCAAATTTAAAAAATGAGAAGAAAAACATCAAAATGATTCTCAAATACTAAAGCTTGTTTTCAACTCCACAAATCAATAGAAAGTTGAGACAGGGAAACTTAAACATAATAGACCAAATTACTAATAAAATACCCTAGGAATGTGTTGGATGCTGAATGAGTGAAAGCTTTCCCTTAGCTGCAAAGCATCATTGCACAAGTTCCATAAATTCTGGTTGTTGATTTTCCATGAACCCAGAAACTGTTGCAAAACCAATAACATATGATAAGAAAAATGTAAATTTCATTTTATTGTTAATGCAGCAGAAACCATATAATTACTTGGAATTTTCAAATAACCATGTAATATTCTATGAACAATTGGATTATACTTTCTATCAACATTCAAATGCAGTTTATGCAAAAGGTGAGAGACTTGCAAAATATGTTTAATATAATAATGCACACTCTATAATAGAACACAAACCTGGTTGATAACAAGTTGGGAGTCTCCTTGCACACTGATGTTCCTAAATCCTTTATTGATCGCTTGTTTCAGTCCCAAAATTAAAGCGCGATACTCAGCAGCATTATTTGTTTGATAGCCCAGTCCTTCACGGAATCGATAGAGCTGTTATGAAAAGAAACATAACAGTCAGCTACAATATTTTTATAAATCAACAATATAAAATAAAAACCAAATGAATTGTTGCATAAATTTGATACCGGTCTCCCATCTTCCGCATACAGAACAGCTCCTGCACCAGCTGGTCCAGGATTTCCACTCGATGCACCATCAAACTCAAGGATACAAGAACGCTGCAAATAAGGTATAAAACTTTAGAGTTAATATATCATATGATTGTCAAAACTTTCAACAGGATTTCAATTTGCCAGAAGATTTCCAAAAATGTAAAAAAATAATAACAAAACAAGCATGATATAGAGCAATTTTATATACCATGCAATACTTTTATACATCGTTGGTCATGCAATTTTATAAGTATCAATTGAACTAAATCACAGATATAAGACACTAATTAATATCTAGAAGTGACATTGATAAGAAACTGATTAATATCTAAGTAACAATATTGAACTAAATTAAAATCAAAATGTCATAATAACAATTACAAGTATCTATATGAGCAAATAACTTTATTAATTGGGTAATATTATTTAAATTCATTCTGAGACAACATTTTTTAATTTTGATATGCTTTTTGGAAGTAACTTAGCCTACTAACTTTTTATATTTGCCAAAATCTTACCAACTCTATTACCATGGAAATTTTGTGTGAACTATAATTTTCTTAATACCTACATTTTAATATTAGGAAGAGTGAAAGTTTACCTTACCACAATAATTATAAAGTAAACTACCAAATTAGTCCTTGACACTTTATAGAGGACTCTCAAATAGGTTTATAATATGTCAAAAAGGTGTTATTAAACTTTCAAGTTGATCCTTATTTTTAGCTCCTTACTATCAATTAGTTTTAATATTAACCATTTACTATCAACTGAGGCCCTAACATACTCTCATAAACCACTTAATATAAGTTATATATGTTCCTATATTTTAACAACTTAATATTAATTCAGTCTTTATATTTAACTACTTACTATCAACTTAGTTTCTAGCATACAATGAGTCAAAATTCTTTTGACAGTGTCAGAACTTTCGTGAAATATTCATAATCTTGAAGACCTAGAACACTAAAAATATGAAGGAGAAGAGGATGAATTACTCTCGCCTGGTTTCCACGGCTCATGATTTCTCTCTCTTTCTCTTGTTTTCAACTCCAATTCTTTTGCTCTAACGTTTGTTGTGTAGAGTCACACTACTAAGTATATAGTACAAAACTCTGATCGGTTTGTTATAACAAATTTTGCAACCGGATTTCAAATAATTTATTAACCAGACTGTATATTATATTCTAGTAAAATGAAATTAATATTTTCTTCATTTTAAAAGAGACTTGTAATTTAAGAAATGGAGGTAGAAGATGTAAATAATTTGTTACTACAACTGAAAAAAGTAACTATGGCAATAACTTCAGTGAGTACTATGGCAGTAAACTCTGGTGAGTGGTGAGTATGGCAGTAATAATGAGTATACTGTGAATCCTATGTCATGTACTATTATTCGTTTTGAAACTTGGTATTGTTGATCATATTTGTCCTACTTGAGAAGATTAACGTGGTTGATGCATGCAAATTTTCATTAAAGTTATATAGATTATTTAATATGATGTGGGTATATTACCAAATTAACTTGCATTAATATAATGTTATATTGTTATACGATTCTTAGGTGCAGTGTTATATTCGTGATGTAAACACTACTCAAAATTATCGACTTCTCAACATTTAATACGTGAGTTTCGTCGCTAAACTCTTTAAAAACAAATTATAAAAACCATTTACTGAAAGAATGTGTATAAAAAACTTTTTTGTGTGGTGTTTCGTTCAAATCATTCAAATTAAGGTCTGAAGAATCATTTCAAAACATACGCAATATGTTAACCATAAGGTGAAAGCAAGATATACAGGACTACGTATAAATAATAATGCGACATTATTTGTGTCATTTTGAGCAAGGATTTTTCTAAATACTGCAATAAGTTAGACGCACCGACTCAAAATCATTTAAAAATGCCTTTAACTTTTCTTTTTTGACATACGTTCCCTCCACTAATCCTATGTAGAGATCGGCAAGAGAGTAATTGTGAACACTATTCCAACCAAGATTCAAACCTTAATTCACTTTGTTATGAGAGTCTAGCCTTTTCTATTAGACCAAACCCTCCACCGGTAAAAGTGCGAACATATATTATGTGTCTAAACAAGACGTCGTGACTTGACCTAAAAAACACGTCGTGACTTTATGCTAACCAATGCTTAGTAAAAACAATGCTGTGAGATAACAGCAGTAGAAGTAGAACAGCATAAAAATATAACAATCCAAACATAGCTCAGTTTTTTTAATTCCCTAAGCAAATGGCGGGCATCTACAAGTCATGGCATGTTAAAATTAACAAAATTGTAAACAACATTTGACCTTTGATACGCAGTGTCACATGTAAAACACCAAATATGGTAAATTGTTTTGGGCAAAAATGTAACATAGTTTGCCAATAGTTTTTGACAGTGGCATGCTATTTGATGATCAGATATATCGATCTTCTTCAACTTGACCATCTACAAAAATATAAAGATCCATTCAATTTTATGTTCCCCTACCAAATACAGATATGAAAATAAAATTCGAGGTAAGCAAAACAGATTGTTCACAATATTTCTTTCAAAATCTTATTAAGAAAATATTTCAATTGAAATAGAAAACCAAACACAAACCAAAGATGCTTTTTGGTTTCAAGGCAGTTTTGGCAGCAAGTCAATGTGATTCTCAATAATTACAAAATCCAAGAACTAAACAATTAAACATGTAGGAAACTGAGAAAAGTTGAGGTCTAACCTCGGAGATAAATGGCCCGGTTTGCTTGAGTATCAGCTTCAGTGTTACATTCCTTAAATATTTAAATAAAAAAAAGTGTTACTATTTGTTAACGGCGAGAAAGTATATAAGGAGTTGTAATCTAAAAAAACTAATCAGATTCGAATGGAAATATTCAGATAATTAGGAGCCTAATGCAATTAGTGTGAGTGATCATGAACAACATAGCTGGGATGCTGAGAAGAGTTGAACCACTGTAAGTTTTTCCAACCTCCACCTTTTGTTTTATTTGAGTTTTCCACAAAGCAAATACTCAACAAAAAGAGGGAGAGTTGTAATCTAAATAAAATAAAAAAGATAGCTAGACATAACTAGATGTAAATATTCATAAAATTAGGAACGTAATGATATGGCGCCAGTGATCTTTGCATGTAAATATTCATATAATAAGCCTAGTGATGTTGGTGCTAGTGATCTTTGATATACAGGAGCAAATATTAGGAACTGTGTACATAGATTGAACATAATATATAACTAGCTGGGATGCTTTTTTTTATTCAAAGTGGAACTAGTATATCTAATTTCAGAGTATAACTAGCTAGGATCACATAACTTCTTATATAGATATGCATTAGAATTAAAAAATCAGAAGAGATCAAAATGATTCTCAAATACCAAAGTAATTGTTTTCAACTCCACAAAGCAGTGCCAAGTTGAAACAGGGCTACTTATACATTATAGGCCAATAACTAAATAAATACCCTAGGAATGTGCTGAATGTTGAATGAGTGAAAGTTATCCGCTAGCTCCAAAGCCTCATCACATAAGTTCCTTAAATGCGGGTTGTTGATTTTCCATATACCCAGAAACTGTTGCAAAACCAATAACAAGTGATACAAAAAATGTACAATAATTTTACTTCAAATGAGTACAAGGAGTACTCCAACCCATAAACAAATCATAAGCTCGAACACATCAACAGTTGTCAAGACAACCCAAAGAGCAAACACGCCAATCCGAAAACCTAAAATTACTGTTTCTCGGCCAGAGCAAACCAATCCCAACAAATGTATAAAAAATTAAAAGTAACAATGAGTAAATATGTCTGTGGTTAACTAATTGACTGGCTTGAGGATGACAATATCTAACCAATTAGGAAGAATATATTAATTAAATGAATCCAAAGGAGCCTTTATTTTTTTGGAAGGGGACATGTTCATCAGATTGTTGTTTAGGGGACAGGTTCATCAGATTGTTGTTAATGTATAAACCACAGTAATTACTAATTACTTAGAATTTTCAAATAACCATGTAATATTCTGTGAACAATTAGATTATGTTTTCTTTTTATCAACATTCAAATGCAATTTATGTAATGAAACATTGACATGTAAAGCAAAAGGTTAGAGATTTGAAAAATATGTTAAATATAGAACAAACCTGGTTGATAACAAGTTGGGAGTCTCCATGAACACTGATGTTCCTATATCCTTTATAGATTGCTTGATTAAGTCCCAAAATTAAAGCACGATACTCAGCAGCGTTATTTGTTTGATAGCCCAGTCCTTCACGGAATCGATAGAGCTGTGAAGAAAAGAAACATAAGAGTCGGCTACAATATTTTAAAAATCAACAATATAATACCCAATTGAATTGTTGCATAAATTCGATACCAGACTCCAATCTTCAGCGTATAGTACAGCTCCTGCACCAGCTGGTCCAGGATTCCCACTTGATGCACCATCAAACTCAAGGATACAAGAACGCTGCAAATAAGGTATAAAACTTTAGAGTTAACCTGATTGTCAAAACTTTATACAAAAACAAGCATGATATGGAGCTTGGACAGTCACTAACTATACATTGCACTAATAACTGAAGAGTAACCTGCGTGAGTATGCAACTATGTATAGTTGTGTGTATCTAAGTAACAGAGATAAGAAACAAATTAACATCTATGTAACAATAATGAACTAAATTAGAATCAAAAAGTCATCATTGCAATTACTAGTATCTATAAATAAATAAATTTATTACCTGAGTAGTATTTTTTAAATTCATTTTGAGACAACATTTTAAATTTTGATATGCTTTTTGGAAGTAATTTTGTTTACTAACTTTTTATTACCATGGAAATTTTGTGCAAACCATAATTTCTTAACACCTAAATTTTATAGTAAACCACCAAATTACTTACTAACTTTGTAGGGCGCTCTCAAATAAGTCCTTGAGATTATGGGTATTTTAAAACGGTCTTCGACTCTATTAAACTGTCAAGTTGGTGGCTATATTTAACCATTTAATATCAACAAGTCCTTATATTTTTACATCTAACTATCAATTTGATACTTATATTTAGCTTATGTTTGGTTATGGAGTGACATAAATTGATTCCAACTAGCGTATGTTTGTGTGTAAAAATCAATTCTAGAATCAAAAGATACAAATCTTAACTTCAAAATCAATTTTAATCGAAAGCAACAAAATATGTCATAATTAATTCACACCTTTAGCATCAATTTTGATCCCTCTAGAAGTGGAACCAAACATACAGTTAACCACTTACTATGAATTCAGTTCCTAGCAAGTAGTTGTCAAAAGGATTAATATGAGTAAAATCTGATAGAGTCAAAATACATTTTTGAAATATTCACAATCTAAAGACATATTTAAGAGGAGATATAAAGTCAAAGACAAATTTGATAATTTAGTACTAGTATTTGTTTAGTGAGACATGTTTTTCAGCTTATTATTTATCTCAATTTTACCATTAAAATCTTAATTGAAAAAAAAAAAATATATATATAATATATATCCATTCATTAAATATATCATTTCATATTTATAAGTTAGTTCAACCGTTAATTTTACCAATCATATAAATTCAATCGGTTAGCTTATATGCCATCGGTTATAAGCTAGTATATCAACTATAGTAAGCTAGTATATAAATTATTCACTATTTCTTTTACCAAACAGAGTCTTACTAGTATCTTATGGTATGTTACAAAAAAAATATTTAATTAAATAATAAATTAATTACATTAGAAGACAAAAAAAAATGAACAAATTAAAATAGAAAAAGAAAATAAAAAGAAGCTTCTACGAGAAGCCAAACACCCACACACAGAACCATCGCCGGAGAATGAACCGAATTCCGATACCGAAGAAAACACAGAACGAACGAACTATACCGAAAAATGTATAAAAAAAGAAAAAAGTGATCGATGATTGGTTTATGATAAAAACGAATGATCATGCATGCATTGCATTTAGAGAGAGAAAAATAGTGAAAAGGAGAAGAAGATGAAATGAACCGAACCTGGTTTCCACGACTCATGATTTTCTCTCTCTTTCTACTCCAATTCTTCTTCTACTCTAATGTGTTTCTGTGTAGAGTCACGCTCATCGGTTTCTTATAACAAACTCTCAAACCTATTTTAAATATTTTTTCTTTTTTTAACTCCTATATATCAATATTATGTTCAATAAAAATCTAATACATGTAAAAATTATGTACCAAAAACAAAATAGAAAATTTTAGAAAGACGAAAACATCTCGTTTTTATTTTTAGGGATTAAAATTAAAATTCGTAATATTTTAGGGATAAAAAATTTATTTAACCATCAAATTTACATGTATTGAGTATGGTAGTAATAATAGTATGGTAGTAATAATGGTTGTGTAAATAGTACTCTAAATTGTTGAATGTGTAACGAGAATGTACGATAGTCTCTCGATGTCTCAAATTTTTAAAATAGTTTCTGATTGTGCACTATGTTAGTCAAAATAATCTCTTACGTTAAAATGTCCTGTTAATATTGTCATATTAGTGTCTCAATATACTTACTTATTGTCATATTAGTCTCTATAATTAATTACTTTATGTCATATCAGTACATATATAAAAAAAGTTAATGTCAACATTGAGGGACTATTTTAACGTCTGTGACTATTTTAACTAACGAAGTACACAATCAAAGACTATTTTCAAATTTATATACATTAAGACTTTGTTTGAGAATTTGAAATGAGAGGAACGGAGTGTTTTGGGGTCGGAAATATGTAAAAAAAAAAAAAAATAATTTATATTTTTTGAAAGAGCAATTTTTTAGAAAATGATAAATCAATGCTTATGATTAAAATATTTTTAATTTTAAAAATATTATAATAACATCGATTGAATTTGAAAAATTCATATAAACTCTCTAACCCACCCACCCCCACCCCAAAACCTCCCCCAATACAAATTTTGAGTTCCCCAAACGATGAGGATTTTGTATCATGAATAAAAAAATTAACCCTCATAGCTCTCTCCTTCCAATATCTTCTATTTCTTCCACTTACTTCTTCATTTTTCCAGGAACCTTCCTCCTTTGAAAACATTGGGAAGGGGTCGGGCTTTCAGCTGATTCGAAAGGGATCGTCAAGCCAAGCAAAGATTCGATTGCCGGTCTTTAATGCAATAGGTCGGCAGGCAACCAACTCCATTCCAAACTCTCAAACAAGGCTTAATGACCATTGTAGCTACTCGTTAACCATTAAAGACCTAAATGACTATTTTTCCAATAATGGCTATAGTGTGAATCCTATGTTAAATCACATTACTCGTATTCTTTTTTGAAACTTGGTGTTGGTGTTTGTCCGATTCTGTGAGATAAATGTGGCTCATGCAAATTTTCATTCGTTTAAGTTAAGTTTCGAAAATTTATTATATGTTTAAAGTTCAGCATCATCTATTAAAAACAAATTGCACAGTAAGTTGAAATTAATCCTACAGTTTTCGGATAAATTAACTCCCTATCAATTTCTTTAATTTAGTGAAAAACGTAACAATTTATATGTTTTAAATATTGGAGTAAGTTGAAAGTTAAACGTTTACGTTAGAATATTGCAATAATGACGTATACTGCCAAAAAAAATTAAGTAGATATCTTTAACAAGTTTGTCTTTTTAAGTTTTTTATATAATGACTTGGTCCTTTTAGTCGTAAGATGTTTACACGGTTACCTTTTTTTCATCCAACTCCATTAAAAAGTGTTTAAGTGATCGTTTAACATTAAGGTGACAGATCCAAAAAAGTGTTTATTACATCAAACATTATAACATACACTCATTCTCTTCTTCCTGTGTCCGAATTCAAACCGAATTTTACAAATAAATATTTTATCAACAATAATATTATAAATCAAGTAATTGATGAATTTCTTTTGAAACCATGATTGAATAATACATATATGAGTCATAGTTTTAAGAACGATGAATTTAAACTTACCAACTTAGCATTAAATGGTTGCATAATATATTTTTTAAATTCATTTTGAGACAACATTTTTTCAGTTTGGTATGCTTTTTGAAAGTAAGTTAGCACCGGAGAAAATTGAACCTGAGACCTTGAGGATGAGCACACTTTCAGGTCTCAAGTCAATATCACTGAGTTAACCCAAGTGGATTAATACCTAAATTTCTTAATACCTAAATTTTATTATTAGGAAGAGTGGAAGTTTACCTTACCACAATAAGTATAATGATTTTGTATATCAACAATAATTGTCATGTAAATTATCAAATTAGTCCGTGATACTATGCACTTATGATAAGTGCCAGAAAGTAGTTAAAAAGCATATTTAATTTAAGCACTTAAGTAGTTTGTTTTGCAAGTTATCATGGGAAAAGCTCATAATTACTGATCAAATGTCAAATTATGCTTTTACTTCTTACCCCATCCATTTGTGCAGGAAAATGCAAGCCAGGACATGATTTGAGCAAAGAAATAAGAAGAAAAGAATCTGATAAACTCGCCCAGCGAGCTAAAGGCGAGCGAATGGCGAGCTTAGGTAGGGAATTTCAGAAGCAGGGGAAGCATGATTTCACCCAGCGAAGTTATCATCGCTCAGCGATATCAAAGGCGGTTTAATGCTATTTGAAGACGTGGCTGAAAACCACTGGCAAAGAAAGCTTAACTCGCCGGGCGAATGGAATCTCGTTGAGCGAGATGTCACTTTCAGCTTTTAGTATATAAGCTTTGTTTCATACTTTTTTGCTTAGAACATTATTATTACAGTTTTGTAATATTATTAGGTTAGAGTTTGTCATACCCCAATTTTTGACCTAAAATTCTTTTTTCACTCGTCTTTTTGGTTCGAAATTTTTCGTCGTTTCAGACGAAATTTCGGCAGAGAGGTATTTTAAAATACCTCATTTTTTGTTCCGAAGGCGACCTTTTTTCAGTTTTATTATTATTTTATTTTACTTTAGTTTTTTTTTATCTTTTATCTTTTTTAATTATTTAATTTTCAGATTTTTCTATTTTTATTTTATTTTTCATTTATTCTATTTTGTTTTTATTTTTATTCTTGATGGTTATTTTTTTGGTCTTTATTGCTAATCAAATCTATCCAAAGTCCAAGGTCAAAGGTCAAGGTCAAATGTTTGATTTAATGGCTTTGACATATGTGATTTAATGGCTTTGACATATATGATTTAATGGCTTTAATCTCATTTGATGGGGATTTAATTCTTATCTCCTTATTGTCAAAAGTCCACCCCAATGTGTATATAAAGGCACACTCCCCAACAACCAAGAAAAAAAAAATTCAGTCAGCAACCAAAGAAAAAGTCAATTGCCATCAGTTCAAGATCATCAAAAAACCCAGAATCACAAAACCAAAAACCAAATCAATCCACAAACATCACAATCACAAACAACACCAACAAACCACAATCACAATCACAAATAACACCAAGTCAATCACAAACAACACCAACAACATCACAACACGGCCAAGCCACCACAAATACGGCCAAGCCATCACAAACACAAACCAAAACCGGTTCACAAACTCGCCTTCCCCCCAAAACCGAACCTCACAAACTCACCCTCACCCAAAAATAACAGACCATACCAAAACCACCAGCCAAACCAAAAAACAAAAGGTAGTCTTTGTTTTCTAAAAAAAGGTAGTATTTTTTTTATTTTAGCATTTTATTTACTCATATTTAACAATCATCTCATGCATCTTTATTTTTGGTCGTGTTAGTTTTATCCGTCATTTATTTTCCTTTTATTGCATAGCTTTAGAATGTATCTAGGACCAATGTAAATTATAAATGAGAAGAAATCATGCATGTGTCCTTTTATTTTATCTACTTATTTCGCTTTACAAAAAAAAAAATTAGGTTAGTTTATTTTCAAAAGGATTTCGCGGTGATCCAACGTCACCACGGAAATTCCTCGCGTTTAGCTTTTAATTATGTTATTTTTTTAGTCTTAGTTAATTCTTAAAAAGAAAAAAACAAAAAACATGCAAATAAGTCAAAACTCAAAAAAATCTTTTCTTAAACAAACCTTAATTTTCAATCAAGTGCCCCTTTTTCTTCTTTTATTGTCTTAATTAACCATGAATCAATTTTAATAATATTTAAATCATTTTCCAAAAATAAAAAATACAAACCAATCTTATTTTTGCCACTTGGCTTTATTTTTATCTTTAAAACCTTTTCAAAAACTAAAAGACACAAAAACAAATCAATCGGCATTTTTACCCCGAACTACGAGGTTTTGATCCCTCACGGATACGTAGGCAAAGGACCTTGTCCTCCCAAATCATAAAAAATAAAAAACAATTTTTTTTCCTCACTGCTCAAAATTCTTTCTCTAAAAAAAATATAAGCAAGTTATAGCCAAAATAAATAAATAAAATCAAGAGGTTCTCGTAGAGTACTACGAACGTTTATGGTGCTAACACCTTCCTTAAACGTAACTAACCCCCGAACCCTAAATCTTTAAAATGTGGTAATTTAGAACTTTTTACCATTTTCTTTTAAAAAATTAAAAGTTCAGTCGTGAAATAAAATTAGTGAGTCAACGCTAATCAATAGCTTGATCTCCGAAAATCACCGCGACAGGAAATGGCAACTTCACTGGGGATTCGCTAAGTGGGTTGAGCCTAACTTGAATTTATTTAATTATTTTGTGCTATAACTTGCTTAAAACATAAAAAAAATGTAAATACGTGTCTATGTGTTTCTTTTCTTTTGCGTGAGTGGTGAGATAAGTCCTACACCCGGACTTGAGGGAAACATAAGATAGGATGGTGGTATAATCAAAGTGTCTTTCCGAGACTGAGTTTCGGATGTGGCACATGTGATAACCCCACTCAATGGAGGAATCTTGGAAGTATTACTATGTTGGCATGAGTAGTCGTGTTCGACATTGTTATTTTCAAGTGACCTATGAAGTTGAGGACCTTTAGAGTTACCTTTAACCCATCTTGGCCTTTTAGGACGTAGTGCGGTGGCTAATCAAGAGTAGTCTTGAATTGGTTGATACGCGATACTACACTCAAACGAGACTTTCCTACGAACGTCGTTGGACCGGGAGTAGTCCCATAATCCGACAATATTCGGAAGTGGTCGATGACTTTGGGAACTTGGTAGAACCCGTGATACAGGTACATGTGAAACCATAGTCCTTACCAAATGGCGTGTTTACCCTTGACTCCAACATTTTGGACTTAACCTCACCATGTTTTCTCCGCTCTTTAGCATAATCATGCATACATGCATCCATGCATAAACTCATTTTTCATCCAATTACCGAAGGACTTAAACAAGTTTTTTTGTGAACATCATAGAGGAGCACTAGGAAGTACACCTTCAAGAGCCCTGATTTGTTGAATTTAAGGAAGCTAGGAGTCTTTAAAAAATTTCCTGTTAAAATCTAGCTTCCACTAAAGGACTTTTGAATTGGTCCCTTGGCTTGGTTTCAAAAAAAGGAACTATTTTGTAATGCCTTGATGCTCAAATGAAATGTTCAAACCATGATGTTTACAATTACTTCAACAAAGTTCTCCGATAACAAATCTTTCTTTTTGCATAAGCATAATCATTCATTCATAGTTTCCCAAACCAAGTCTCACATTTTGTCTTTCCAAAGGTCCATCTGCCTAGTCCAAGAAAGTGGCCCGACTCATTCATTACAAACCCACTCGCACCTACAACACTCGTGCAGACAAAAGAGAGAAAATGGGTGTGGTCATGCAAACACAATGAGGGGTTTGCCGCAATTGGGTCGCTGTTGACATTCCCTCAATTACTCATAGGTCCAAGTAATGTGTTTTGTTGTCTTGTCTTTTCAAAAAAAAAAAATACATTCGTTCCGCCCGAGACGAAAGTGAACTTTTAGGGCTTTTTGCTTCATGCATTCCCATCATCAAATAAAAAGTCATTTTGTCCCCGACTATGTCTTTTTATTCTTTGTTTTTTCTGGAAAATGGTAACACAAAAAACCCAAAAAAATATATTTTATTTTATTTTCAATCAATTTCAAAAGGTCTGCATTTTTCACTCATTTTCTAAAATCAATCATCAATCATATGTAGACTGAACATCAATAAACCCGTTGAACACTGTAACCTTATGCTCTCTCTCGACTTTGAGTTCCCTGTTTACGAAGCTGAAGAAGAGGAGGATGAAGGGATTCCCGAAAAGATCTATCGGTTATTAGTGTATGAAAGGATTAACTTGGGTTCCGAAGAACTGCCATTACAATATTCCTGGTCGAATCCCAGATGAACGGTGCCATTGAATCTGCAAAAAAAACAAAACAGAAAATACAACAAGAAAAAGAAAAAAACAAAAAACAAAAAAAACAAAAAAAGAAAAAATACATCAAGAAGATAGGGCAGAAGATGGTAGCCACTTACAGGACTGGCATGTTACCGTATGCTTTGAATGGGTACCGTACTTCAGTGCGCACTTCAACAGGGGCAACCCCTTTCTCCTTAGTTTACGGCATGGAAGCAGTGCTCCCGGTGGAAGTCGAAATCCCGTCAATGAGAGTTCTGATGGAAGCCAATTTGTCAGAGGCTGAATGGTGTCAAAACAGATACGATCAGTTGAATTTGATTGAAGAGAAACGCATGAATGTCTTGTGTCATGGGCAGTTATACCAAAAGAGGATGAAGCAAGCTTTTGACAAGAAAGTTCGTCCCCGTGTGTTCCAAGAAGGAGGTCTCGTGCTCAAAAAGATTTTATCATTTCAACCGGACTCCAGGGGCAAATGGACGCCTAATTATGAAGGCTCATATGTCATCAAGAGAGCGTTCTCCGGTGGTGCAATGACTCTTACGACTATGGATGGTGATGAGCTTCCCCGTCCTGTGAACGCCGATGCAGTCAAGAAATACTTTGTCTAAAAAATAAAAGAACAGCTCGGTAAGTCGAAAACCCGTAAGGGCGGCTTAGGCAAAAATGAGCGTCTCGGTGGACTGAAAACCCGAAAGGGCGGTCCAGGCAAAAATTAGAGACATGAAACAGAAAATAATCATCCTGATAGATCGAAAACCCGAAAGGGCGGTCTATGCAAAAGTTAAGGATCAAAAGACAAAGTAACTGCATCAGGTTGGCCATGACTCACTTGGGGCACATTAGCGGTCAAAAAGACTCTGAATCGGAAGCATCTAAATGGTGGAATTCAAAGTTGTTAGGGAGAATAACGGTTATTGTGTTCAATGTATCTTCCCCTTATATTTACCATTTTACAAACTTTGTGAAATCCGTGGAGCCACGCCATTGGCGGGCCACCACTCTGTTAAATAAATTTGAGCCTGTGACTTTTATTTGGAATTCCCATTTATTCTGTTTATAAAATTTCTTCTATTTTTTATGGTAGTACCTGAAGCAAAACTTTTTTCAAAATCATAAATCTTTTTATGTCTTTTGGAAAGCATAAACAACAAACACATTCTCTCTGAACACATAAATAAGTGAAGTGTGCGTCAACATCTGTCCCAAGAACGGATAGACTCTGCAGGTTAAACATGGTCGATTGTTTGAAAAAAAAACAAAGAAAGAAAAAGAAAAGAGCTCGGTAAGTCGAAAACCCGAAAGGGCGGCTTAGGCAAAAATGAGCGTCACAGTGGATCGAAAACCTGAAAGGGCGGTCCAGGCAAAAATTAGGGGCACACAAAAAAGAATATATTCCCGGTGGACTGAAAACCCGAAAGGGCGGTCCAGGCAAACGTTAGGGATTCAAAAAGAAAAAAAAAAAAGATAAGCATGACCACAGAAACACTAGTTCTTCTGCCAGGTCTATGGATTAACACGTCTCCCCCATGAAGTGTTTGCTCCCCACCGTTTGTTGCATACATCGGGCTTTACCACGTCAATGTTTGGATATGTCCCCAATGGCATCATCCCCATTGAAGATTGCTGAGTGTTTGTGCTGCGTCGTCGGTCCACTTTCCATCTTACCTGTCCAGTCTTCTCCCATCAAGTCCATCAGTTATACTATCCCACAAGTCAATCCTTCATACAGTCATACAAATCAATCCTTCATACAGTTATACTATCACACAAGTCAATTCTCCATGGAGTCGTACAAGTCGTATTGTCTTACATACATATACACATTCATGCATATACACATTCATGCATATACAACATACAAACAACATCATCTACTACATGGTTGCATTAACCACCCTGAGTCTTGTTTTTCATACCAATCAGTCATGAACATTTTTTTAACTCTCTTTGTCCCCAAGTGTCATCCCCAGTGTGTCTGGTCCAAAGATGTCACCCTCTTTTTGCCAAGTGACAGTTCTTTAATGAACAGCTTGTGCGTACCTTTTCCTTCATGTCGTCAGTGGCAAGTTCGGCTACATCCCGAGCAGCTGACATTTATTTACCATCGTGTCGTCAGTGGCAAGTTCGGCTACATCCCGAGCAGCTGACATTTATCTTTTTATCCTGTCGTCAGTGGCAAGTTCGGCTACATCCCGAGCAGCTGACATTTATCTTTTATCCTGTCGTCAGTGGCAAGTTCGGCTACATCCCGAGCAGCTGACATTTACCTTTTTATCCTGTCGTCAGTGGCAAGTTCGGCTACATCCCGAGCAGCTGACATTTACCTTTTTATCTTGTCGTCAGTGGCAAGTTCGGCTACATCCCGAGCAGCTGACATTTATCTTTTATCCTGTCGTCAGTGGCAAGTTCGGCTACATCCCGAGCAGCTGACATTTATCTTTTATCCTGTCGTCAGTGGCAAGTTCGGCAACATCCCGAACAGCTGACATTCACCTTTGTTTCTTGTCGTCAGTGGCAGGTTACTTTTATTTCCGTCTTTACCTCAAGTGGCAAGCTCTACAAACGGGCAGCTTGTGGTCGGTGTCTTTTCCCATATCATACTTCCTTTTTCAGCTGTCAACGCGATAATTGATCCCTTCCCCAGTGAAACTGTGTTATTCCCCAGTGGAGTCGGATCCCTTTCTTTAACGAACTCGGGTATCCTTTTGTTTTGTTTTATCCCCAGTCAGGTCGTCCTCGCCGTCTTGCATTCACATTTGCATCTCGAGCATTTCGCATTTTTTTTAGGTCCAAAATTGGCGTACTCTGTATTTAAGTCCCTTCGACCTGCCGAATCAAAGATTTTATCTTCAAATCTCCGGACGAAGAGACTTAAATAGGGGCATCTGTCATACCCCAATTTTTGACCTAAAATTCTTTTTTCACTCGTCTTTTTGGTTCGAAATTTTTCGTCGTTTCAGACGAAATTTCGGCAGAGAGGTATTTTAAAATACCCCATTTTTGGTTCCGAAGACGACCTTTTTTCAGTTTTATTATTATTTTATTTTACTTTAGTTTTTTTTATCTTTTATCTTTTTTAATTATTTAATTTTCGGATTTTTCTATTTTTATTTTATTTTTCATTTATTCTATTTTGTTTTTATTTTTATTCTTAATGGTTATTTTTTTGGTCTTTATTGCTAATCAAATCTATCCAAAGTTTGTATGGGCATCGGCTAACCGACTCTTGGTTACTGATGTGAACTGTGTATTTGACTTTTGGTGGAGCTCTGGGTTGGCACACCTTGTGCTAATTTAGAGACTCCTCATCTATTAATATATATCCCATTTTTGCTTGTTCAAAAAAAAAAGGTCAAATGTTTGATTTAATGGCTTTGACATATGTGATTTAATGACTTTGACATATGTGATTTAATGGCTTTAATCTCATTTGATGGGGATTTAATCATTGTCTCCTTATTGTCAAAAGTCCACCCCAATGTGTATATAAAGGCACACTCCCCAACAACCAAGAAAAAAAAATTCAGTCAGCAACCAAAGAAAAAGCCAATTGCCATCAGTTCAAGATCATCAAAAAACCCAGAATCACAAAACCAAAAACCAAATCAATCCACAAACATCACAATCACAAACAACACCAACAAACCACAATCACAATCACAAATAACACCAAGCCAATCACAAACAACACCAACAACATCACAACACGGCCAAGCCACCACAAATACGGCCAAGCCATCACAAACACAAACCAAAACCGGTTCACAAACTCGCCTTCCCCCCAAAACCGAACCTCACAAACTCACCCTCACCCAAAAATAACAGACCATACCAAAACCACCAGCCAAACCAAAAAACAAAAGGTAGTCTTTGTTTTCTAAAAAAAGGTAGTATTTTTTTTATTTTAGCATTTTATTTACTCATATTTAACAATCATCTCATGCATCTTTATTTTTGGTCGTGTTAGTTTTATCCGTCATTTATTTTCCTTTTATTGCATAGCTTTAGAATGTATCTAGGACCAATGTAAATTATAAATGAGAAGAAATCATGCATGTGTCCTTTTATTTTATCTACTTATTTCGCTTTACAAAAAAAAAATTAGGTTAGTTTATTTTCAAAAGGATTTCGCGGTGATCCAACGTCACCACGGAAATTCCTCGCGTTTAGCTTTTAATTATGTTATTTTTTTAGTCTTAGTTAATTCTTAAAAAGAAAAAAACAAAAAACATGCAAATAAGTCAAAACTCAAAAAAATCTTTTCTTAAACAAACCTTAATTTTCAATCAAGTGCCCCTTTTTCTTCTTTTATTGTCTTAATTAACCATGAATCAATTTTAATAATATTTAAATCATTTTCCAAAAATAAAAAATACAAACCAATCTTATTTTTGCCACTTGGCTTTATTTTTATCTTTAAAACCTTTTCAAAAACTAAAAGACACAAAAACAAATCAATCGGCATTTTTACCCCGAACTACGAGGTTTTGATCCCTCACGGATACGTAGGCAAAGGACCTTGTCCTCCCAAATCATAAAAAATAAAAAACAATTTTTTTTCCTCACTGCTCAAAATTCTTTCTCTAAAAAAAATATAAGCAAGTTATAGCCAAAATAAATAAATAAAATCAAGAGGTTCTCGTAGAGTACTACGAACGTTTATGGTGCTAACACCTTCCTTAAACGTAACTAACCCCCGAACCCTAAATCTTTAAAATGTGGTAATTTAGAACTTTTTCCCATTTTCTTTTAAAAAATTAAAAGTTCATTCGTGAATTAAAATTAGTGAGTCAACGCTAATCAATAGCTTGATCTCCGAAAATCACCGCGACAGAGTTTTAGACAGAAAATAGGGCTAAGAGAGGTGATCTTCATGGAGCAAGAGTGATTGAAGTGTGGAATCAACTAAGACTCTTTGGGAAATCAAGAACTTAGGATTGGATCTTCATCATTCTTTACACTTTTGTATAGTTGTCATGAAAATGAACAACTAACTCCCCTTTGTTGGGATTGAAGGTACTTTATCTAGCTTAGATGTAATCTTTGATCTTTAATATGTGATTCTAGCAACTTATGTGATATTGAGTTTATTCTTGCTATTCATTATTATGTTTTGATTTAAATGTTATTGACGAATACTTTTGAATCTTTGGTGAGAATAATATTCTATCAAAATAAGAAATTCTAGATATGGAATTTGGTTTTGATAATCACTTAAAGTATCAAGACTTAAAGCTTTCGGATCGTTTGATAGATTGGGAAATCGTCTATTAAACGATACGATCGATATCTCACGACGTCATTTGGACACGAATGACTTTGTTGAGTGATACGTGATAATTTCGTTAAAACGCTAGAATTCATATGCATAATTATTAGATTATTTTCGATGCTCGATTGAGGAACTCCGATTTCAACGCTTTTATTCCCTATTTCTTGTCGTCTTTATTTCCGTTTTTAGGTTCCAATAGTTTATATGCAAACAAGTTATAAAACCCTTACTCAAAACGATAACGATTGTTGAACGGCTTGAGATAGCGCACTAGTCCCTGTGGAGACGATATAAAAAATACTTACTTTTGTTGCTACCAACAACTTATGCAAGGCATTCTCAAATAGGTTCATGAGATTATTAATGTTCAACAAGGTGTATGATTCTATTAAACTTTTAAGATGATCTTTATATTTAACCACTTAAGAACTTACTATCAATTTTGTCCTTGTATTTATCCATTTACTATCAATTTAGTCTGTAACATAATATCATAAGCAACTTACAATTAGTTAGGTCCCTATATTTAAACAATATACTCTTAGAAAGACTATATGAATAAAATTTGATAGAATGAGAAACATTTTTAAAATATTCATAATCTCTTAGATCTATTTGAGTGTGTCCCACAAAATCAATGGTGGATTTGGTGGTTTACTCGTAATTCTGTACTTTCATAGAAATATAAATATACTATAAACATCTTAGAAGCAATTCAACTGAAATATCCATTCATTTTCAAAGGCAATTCATTTCAACTATGTAACCGAAAAAGAAAAAAAAAAGCAATTCAACTAAAACATAGTAGAAGTAATTCAACTAAATTAAAAAAAATCAAAATTTGAGTGGTATGGCAGTAATAAAAATTAACTGTGATGGCTATACTGTGAATCCTATGTTACTCGTTGTACTTTTCTCTCTGAAACTAGGTCTTTGATGTGTGTTGGATTTGTGAGACTAACGTGGTGCTTATGCAAATTTTCATTCGGTTTCCATAAAACATTTGATAAATCTAAAGCTTTTCAAAAATCTTAAACTATTTTTTATAGATTCCTTTCATCGAAGATAATTTTATTTAAAATACAGTTAAACACTAAACATGGACACATATTTTGATTAAAATTCGAACCTTAGCTCACTATATCATGTGAGTCTAGCATCTTTCGCTAAATTTAACCTTCCATTGGTAAAAGCACCTACCCTTATTATTATTATTATTATTATTATTATTATTATTATTATTATTATTAATAATCTAAACAAGACACCATGACTTTATGTTATCAAAGGCTTGAGTAAAAAAAATGCTAACAAATCATTGGTAAAAATGCTAACATGTCATATATGAAAAAGATGAGCCATTTACCTGATTTCCTTGCATCGTGATCTTTCTTTTGTTTTCACCTTTTTACTCTTGCCCAAATTCTTGCTCTAATGTTTGTGTATCTTTCAATTGAGTCACACTTCTATATATAGACGTATGATAATTATGACAAAATATTTGATTGGCAGTTTATAATAGCAAAATCTGATTTGTTAAATATTAATTTTGTCTCTTCCCCAATTTTCACGATATTTATTTTTTAGTCTCTTTACTAAAATAACATGAATAAAAATTTATGTGTTACTTATTCTCTTTTTTGTTTGTCCTAAAGAGTTAAATGACGAAATTCACGCACTAAGCTCTCCGAAGTGGCGAAAATCGAATTGTACTTACCGGACATAATCGTGGTTTTTTTTTTCATGGTGAAATAAATTTTGTTATCGTATTTGTAACACATTACCAAAAATAGTGATTTCATATAGTTTCTTAAAGAGTATGTACGAAAAACACTCAATATTTACGGCTATTTTTATGAATTCGTAAACTTTCATTTATTTGAAATCAATATCGCAAGAGTAACAGAAGGAATATAGTTACTCGCAAAATTATTACATATGATATCATTTCCAAATATGATTCACAAATATATTGGTAAATATTTTTATTTTTGGTCCCTTAAAAAATTTATTATTGGTGTTAACCCTCCGGTTACTGGGGAAGAGGCCCTAGGAATCAGGAGTTCGGCCGCGAGTTAAGTCTGGCAAAAAATTGTTCCACCAAAAATAGAACTCGGGTTCTACCAAATGATATTGGTAAATAATTAATATTTTAAGAAACCTTCAAAAGCATAAGAAAAAGTAAAATTATAAACCTTCAAAAGCATGTGATAAAATACTTACAATAAGGCCATGTATTAAGCTAAGCAATACCATCCAAACATTAAAAGCACTTTTCTAGTCCCTAAGTTAAAACATTTAAATAAGCACAAACTATACAAGAAATGTCACATAAGATTTCTCTGGGAAAAAATGTCACATAAGATATATTGTTAGAAATTAAATTGGCACCTTTGTTACAGCTAAAATCTCCACAATTTTTACTAACTGAAGGCAAAGGCATAAGCCATGTATGCTGCTAATTGAACATTATTTTATCTCACAATCTTCTTCAACCTGACCAGCTGCAAAAGTTCAAAATCCCTTAAAATTTATGTTCCCCTTCCAAATGGAGATATGAAAATAAAATCTAAAGGAAAAATATTTTTTACCATCATAGAGCAAGTTTCTTTTTGAATTGTCAAACTAGTTTAGGTAATGAAAAAATTTAACTGAGATAAGTCATATGTCTTGTATATAAGATACGAACGCGAAGTCTTATTTAAGTTTAAATTTACTCAAGAAAAATATCTTAATCAAAATGTAAATGGAAAATAGAAACATGCCAAAATCTCATAACTCTAATTAGTTAACCTTTCCTAACACATTGAAAGCATGTTCTGCGGTTTCAGCTCATTGTTTTGATTAACAAGTGCAAGGTTGCATTCTAAGGAGTGTATTTGGATGCAATGACAAGTGCATTGTTTCGATATGCACGAAAATTCGGAGATTTAAGTGGTGCAAAAAGGTGTTAGAGACTATAGAGAACGGAGCGATGTTGTGTTGTGGAACTTGATGATAGTTTGTTGTGAAACTCATTGCAAATTAGAATTGAAACGGATAGGGAACTCAGAGAAGGCTTGAAATCTAACCTTGGAGATTTAACGCGCGGTTAGCTTGAATATCAGCTTCAGAGTTATATTCCTTGAACATTAAAAAAAATGTTATTTATAAACAGATTCCAAATAGTAAGACAAGAAAAAAGAGGAAGCTATAATCTAAAAACAAAGGTAAAAATAGTTTGCATGAAATTATTCATATAATTGGGAGTGTATATTGATGCTAGTGATTATGACTATACAAATACAAATAACTAAAAATTAGGTACAACTAAAGATAGCATGTTGATCTTCTAGTTAAATGTGGGACAAGCAATTTTAATTTCAAACTATATAGGATTTAGCTACTCAAACATTAGGATCACAAGACCTCTTTTGTAGATAGGCGTGCAAATTGAAAAACCATGAGATACAAATAAAAAGATTGTCAAATGTCAATGTAACATCTAACATTTAAGAGAAAGGGGAACTTATCTAACATTTTTAACATTTTGTAAGCAAATATAATGACTAAGTGACTAAGAGGGTACCCTAAGAACATGATTGATCTTGAATGACTGAAACTTATTCTTCAACTCCTTGGCTTCATTGCATAATTCACCCATATTTGGGTTTTTTACTTTCCATATACCCTGTATCTGTTACAAAAGCAAACAAAAATGACGGTTAAATGATTAGAAAGAGTATAAAAATTGAAAAGTTATAAAAGTTATTAGTGAAATATAGACCAATAGAGGTATCAAGAGAGGGTGAAATTTGAAAAATACTAGGTATAATGCATACTAGTGTTGTCAATCGCAGATAAAAGAAAATAGCGATTTATTCAACATTTTGTAATTAATAGCATATGTAATTTTATAATTAATAGCATATCGCGAAACAATAGTGATTTATTGAAATTCTATTATGCTATTGCACCATTAATTAACAACATTGATGCATACTTTGTATCTTTAGAGATAACAAACCTGATTGCACACGAGCAGGGAGTCTCCTTGAACACGGATGTGCTTATATCCTTTTTTCAGAGCTTGTTTCAATCCTAAAATCAATCCTCGATATTCAGCAACATTATTTGTAGCAGCACCAACTCCTTCACGCAATCGATAGACCTATGAAGAGACATAGCGATTGGCTGCTTTTCACAAAGAATATATATTACAAAAATGATTAATTACTTGTACAAATACAAATATTCACCTTGCTCCCATCTTCAGCACGCAGTATAGCTCCAGCACCAGCTGGTCCAGGATTTCCTTTGCACGCACCATCAAACTCAAGTCTACAAGAAAGCTACAAGAAATATTTTGTGGTATTATCTATCTTATAGATTAAGTAGAGTTATTTTGTAAAACATCTATCTTGGTAAGATTAAGAATAAAGTTGAATTAATGCCGAAACTTTAGAGATGAAATCAATTTTATGACTAACAGAACTTTTTATTTATAATAACCACTTGTGGAGAAGTGCATACAAATGAAGAAAATCAGGCAATTAATAGAGATCTTGGACATAATCTCATGGTCACTTATAGAATTCATGTGACTTGATGTTTTAATCTCAAACCTAGTGCAACATACATACTTCAAATGACAGGAAAAAACGTAACCAAAAGTTGTTGATCAACAAGGTGAAATCAAGATTAAGGATCAGAAAGCCATACAATGGTAAATAAATTTAAAAGTGACATGTTAGTTGAGTCATTCTACACAAGGATCGTTCGTGTTATCAAGCAATTCTCCAAGTAAGAGAATGCAGGAACTTGGAGAACTATGAATATGATGTATAATGAAATTAATGATATTAACAATGCAAAACACAGACACGCTTACACAACTACTAGTAGACACATCTGCTTGTAGTTGTAATCCACCTACAGAATGATTCCTTTGCAAATATGTTGAAAATAAAGATGACCCAGCTCCCTTCTGTACAAAAAAAGGAAAAGAACAAGAACAGATGAAGCGGTAAGCAATGAACATTTCTTTGGTAATATTCGGTGAAAATTCATGGTTGAGGATATTCCAAAGTTAACAACTCACACTAGCATCAAGTTGTGTGGCACCTTGCAAGCTCTTTGATGAGGAATTCACCATATTAGTTCTTCCTCCGTAAGAATATGGATCCTGAAAGAAAATTAATCTCTTAAACTTTTCTCCAATTGCAAAGTTGCTAGAGACACGAACATATAAGCTTTAGCTCCTCGATACAAAATAGAAAAGAAGTTTAAGAAGTTATTAGAAATTTAAAAATAATTTTGATAGAAGATGATCCCCTGTGCATTGAAGTCCACCATATAATAGAGAGACAAAAGTTGCAAAATAAAGTTCGAGTAGTTAACAATATCAAAATTTTAGACACATAAAAGAGACTTTATTCCATATAATATAAGAATAGATTAATCACTATAATGCTGGGAAGCCCCAATACTCCAAAAATGCCAAAGTATCGGTGTCCGACACCGATATGTGTCCGATACGTCTTTGGTAATGTAAAGGTAATAATTCCTGGTTGAGGATATTTGAAGTTGATAACTCACACTGGTGTCAGCTTGCAATGCATCTTGCGATCTCTTTAATGAGGAATTTGCCATAACAGTTCCTCCTCCTGGAGAACATGGATCCTGAAAGAACATTAATCTCTTCATTAAGTTGAAATGTTTCCAATTGCAAACTTGCCAGAGACACAAATGGCATAAGCTTAAGAAGTTATCAGATATAATGATAGTTATAGATGAACCACTATGCAATACCATCCAACATAATAAGAGAGGAAAATCAATGTTGTCAAATAGCAGTGTTATAATGCCATAGTATAGCTGAATTTGAACAAGCCTCTATTGTTCTATGATAAGCGATTTAATACAAAGTGTTGCCCAGTTGCGGCTATAGTGCTGTAGCATAATGGAATTTGAACAAGCCGTTATTCTCCTTTGCTATCCGCAATTGACAACATTGAGGAAAACACAGAAGTTGCAACATAAAGTTCAAGTTAACAATATCAAGCCTTTCGATACACAAAACAAGGACTTTTATCTATGTAGAATCGACACTTCAATTTGAAGGTGCGTTCAGTGTCCGGCACATGCCGATGGCTGACACCTATACATTTGGTTACATTCAATTATCCTATTTCATCATATTATTATCGGTGACGACATGCGGTGTTTCATAGGCCTTTATCCCATATAAGAGGAAAATTTACAACAAGTTTAAGAGAACAACAAAAATAAGAACAAAAAATGTCTCAAACCTGATAAGGACAAACAGCAAGTCTTCCAAAACTACCCGCATTTACATGAGCAGCGCTGATAGAGTAAGTGGCTCCCTTAAGTCCATGTGAGACAAGATACTCCTCAGTTTCTTGAGGTAAAGAAAACCCTTTAAAAACACTTACAGCTTCACCAGAAACCTGCTTGGAAAATGAGAACATTTAACTGAGAACACCCCATTTCCATTTTAACCAAAACAAATGAAGAAGACATGGTTGTTTTCAGGAAGGAAAGAGAGAAAAAAAAAGAGCAAAAATCAACCCCATAAGTTCAATATAAAGGAGCTCCATTTAGGCCTGTTTGGATAAACAGTTTCATTAAGTGCTTATAGCATAAACGCTTATCATATACGTGCTTATGTATAAGCAATTCCTGTATTAAAAGGTACAATAAAGTCAAAATTGTTCTCATAAAGGTTGTTTTCGTAGAAGATTTTCATTAAACTATCTTTGGAACTTATTGAAATAAGCTAAAGGCAGCTTATTGACATGTCATAAGTTGCTTCTCTGAGCTCTCTCAAACAGTCTCATGAGTGGTTATGCCAGTGGATGAGCTTATTTGTTCGTCCAAAGAGTCCCTTTATAAATGAACTCCATTTAGTGGTTCAACATCACAAAACATACATACCCAAATGTAGAAAAAATCCAAAGACCAAAACTTAGCATGAAGGAAGAACCTATGAAGCACGGACACTCCTCGGGTTAGGTGTGTCCCGGTGTCGGACACACGTCGGTGTCCGACACGACACCTACAATTACACTGAATTATGTCATTTTCTTAAATTATTATTTGTGTCGTGTCCGTGTTTCATAGGGAAGAACATTACAAATAAGACCTCCATATAGGCCATGTTTGAATAAAAAGAACTTAATGAAGTGCTTATGGCATAAGTGTTTAAGCGCCTATCATATTAGTGCTTATGTATAAGCTATTTTTATAACAAAATATAAAATAAAGTCAAACTATTTTCATATAAGCTATAAGCTGTTTTCGTAAGCTAACATGTAGAGCTTAAAGAAATAAGCTGAAAACAGCTTATGGAAATGTCATAAGCTGTTTCCATAAGCTCTCAAACAGTCTCACCGCTTATGCTAGTATTACACAAGTTCAAATAAGACAATTCAAACATGATCCAGTAGTTCAACATCACAAATCATGCATACCTAAGGGCCCGTTTGGATTGGCTTGTTTTTGAGCTTATGCAAATAAATAAGTTTTTATGTATTATTCATAAGTTTGTCGAGATAGTTTATTAAAAAACAGACTTATGAAGATACAATTTTTGTTAGTAAAAACTTATGATTTAAAATAAAAGCTTATTTATTTGCATAAGCTATTTTTCATAAGCTCAAAAATAAGTCAATCCAAACGGCACTAAATACAGAAGGAAAAAAAAACATAAGCTGAGAGAAGAACATAACAAGAAGTGACTACATTTACTGATACAACATCACAAAGCATACAACCCCAAATGCAGAAAAATTCCAAAGACAAATTTTGCATAAGGATATAGAATATAACAAAGTTGGAAAAAATGTATACATACAGCAGAAGATGAAAGTAAAGGTTGAATATCAGTGAAAGACTTGTATATGCCAACAACATTCCCTTTCTTTACAACATAGAAAGCATCTTTCTCCTCAGCCATTGAAAAACTGCAAGCAAACAAGCATAAAGGGTGTGATCTTAGTTATGAGAGTGACAACAAAATTCACATAAATAAATTAGCTAAAAAATTGAATTTTTCAATAGTGTAAGTTACATTTTGGACAAACCCAGTTGCAGAATCACTTTTTCAGTGATTGGAAAGAAGAATCAGTTTGAAATTTGAAAAGTGAAAGTGAAAGTTTTGAACTTTTTTGTAGTTGATGTGGGAAAAGAAGAGCCAAGACAGAAGAGTGACTGCGTAAACTGTTGTTGTCGTGTTTTTTAGGATGTTAATTTTTGTCTAATAAAAATTACAGTTTTTGTACCAAAAAAAAAACAATGAGTTTAATTTAGTTTTTTGAAAGAATGAATTTATTTAGTGTAAAAAGTTTTAGAAATGATATGTTTTCTTATTATTTAATAAGTTCAAAACACATTATTTGTCGTACCTTGTTAGTTGTTGTGACAACACATCCTTAGATAAATATGTAAAATTTGTGGATAATTGTATATAATATAAATTAAACTCACAAAGAATCTAATTAGTATGCACGATCAATGTTAGTGCACAGTTGAGTAAATCATTAAATTGGTCTATGTCTTTGTAATCAACTCTCAAATTAGTCTCAAACTCTATTAATATTTCAAATTAGTCCTTGTTTATATCAAAAGTTTTTCAATTAGTTTCTTCGTCATGTGAAAAAAAACATAAAGACAGAGACCTAATTGAGAAACTTTTGACAAAAGACAAAGACTACTTTGAAATATTAATAAAGTCATAGACTAATTTGATAATGACTTACAAAGACACAGATTAATTTAGTGTTTTACTCGTGTACAATTCTTTTATACATGCATCAAATAATATATTGACACATTAATTTAATGAAGGCGTTCAATTTAATAATATTGACATTGTGTGTCGAGCTAAAACTTACAAACAAGCTCTCAATTTTTTTTTGGTACACAAGCTCTCAATTTTTAATAGTGAAACTTTAACCAAGTGCACATTTTGGTAAAATTCACACTTAATTTTAGAAATGTACTTCTAGATGAAACTGGAAAACTATATTATTTTTTTCAGATTATAGATAATAGATTATACTTTCTCATGGAAAAAAATACTATTTTTTTTGGATGTGTACTTTCAAAGTGATTTTAAAGGGAGAAAAGTTGCACCAAATATTAATTGGCTATGAATATATGTGGCTACTTTCCTCATCCACCACATCTGTTCAGATGTATGTATTTAGAAAAGCCACTGAATTTATGCAATTCATATATATGTGTACTTTTAGATGACTTTTGAGATCTAGATGCACACTTCCAAAACCAAATATAGACGGGTGATGTATCATTATTGTGTGCTTATAACAGTCATCAAATACTTAAAAAAGAAATTCACTTCAAGCTATGTACTTGAAGTATTATTAGTTATGAAAAGTTACTTTCTCCAAACAAGATACTCCTACTAAGTTACCAACTTTAATTATAAAAATGTTGAAGCCGTTTAAGGGGTTGACCTCTCTTAAAGGTATCATCCGCGTGCAACTGCAAATATTAATCCCCTCAAGATAATTAAGATTTATTTAAGGGGTTGACATCTCCCAACAAATACTTCTCCATACGCACCGGCCAGGGACCGAACTCTAGATCAAATGGTTAATGGCCCAAGTATCTATCATTTGTGTTGCACTATGTTGGTATATCATTGTTGATTTTGATGATGTTTTTGATATGTCACAGTTTGGTTTTTACATACACTTTTGACCAATGTGTTAAAAGTCAAACCGGAAATCAAAGTCACAGTTGAACCATTCAAATAACCAAACCATCAACAATGTCGGCGCCAGTTGACATGTTCGATTTAATTGCTTCTAACTGATGAGGATAGATTAGGATAGACCGTTCTTCAATCTTAGTGACCTAAGTTCGATACTTTGGCAAACCGAGAAAAAAAAATTAGGATAGACCATACACTTTCTCCACATTAAGGAGACTTTCTTAATATTTTTTCTTCCTTTCTTCTTAATCAAAAGACAAATTGTGTGAAGTAGGGATTCATATTAAATAATATATTATCACAAAACAGAAACAACCAGAAAGGAAATGTTGCTCATTTCATAAGCTTTTCTAAAAGATAGTAGTAAGTAAATACAGATATGTTCAATCAACATTTTCTTGATCCTACTTTACATAAGTGAAAAACCACAAAAATAAAAAAACCAAATAAATTATATAACTCTCCAACAAATTTGAAGTCTACAAAAAAAAATGTAAATAACAAAAAATTACATTCTTGTCTCTATGGATCCTTATCATTTTATGATTATACAATCAATCAACTTTACTCTATATCCCATTTCTTGCCAGCTGATATAGTTCTTTCAACTGATATATGGACTTAAAATTAGAATCACCAATTATTGGTATAAAAAAACAAGACATTTTCAATGCCTTGTTCTTCAGCTAACTTGTTCACCAATCAAGTCCAAACCCATAACAAGGAATGCCAAACCTTGAAAAAGCAAAAAATAAAAATGAACACCATGTGCTGCTAAAAGACTTCTAGCACAAGCAGTGAGTAAAAGAAAAGCAAGTGCTAATTCTTTCCTATAGAGTTTGTTTTTCTTCTTCTTTGAAACCACTTCTGTTTTCTGAATTTTGCCTAATAACTCCAAACCAGATTCTGAGTGTCTTCTATGAAGTTTATCTTCATTTGAAGACTTAGATTCTCTTTCAGCTAATGCTAACAAATCGGACTCAGATGATCTACCTGTTTTCTTTGTCACAACCCATTCATAAGCACTTCCTAGTTGAAATAGTCCAGAAACCATTGCATTGAACTTTGTAACCGACATTGTGTTCTCGAAAAGAAGGTAAGGGACAAGGAAAGGGACTGATTTTGGTGATGGAAGAATGTTTAAGAATGACATGACAATAGGGACATAACAGATTACCCAAAGGGGTAGTTCTGATTCAGGTATGAACATTGTTAAGGGTAGTATGATGCAGAATAGGGTGAATGAGTAAAAGGGAAGTATAAGTTTCCTCAACAAGAAGAACAAAAAGATTAGGTTTGCCTTCTTCCACACTGATATCTGCACAAAATAGTAAATAAAAATTCAGAAAACTTAATACACATTTCTAAGCATAATTTTAAATTATAGTTGCCAAAATTTGTGGATAATTGTGGTCGATGTAATCACAATTGCAATAGCAGAGACCACTAGGATTTGTTTGGATAAACAACTTAATTAAGCACTTATAGTATAGGCACTTATCATATAAGTGTTCATATGTAAGTTATTTCTATAGCAAAAGATAAAATGACATGTTTAGACTGCCTTATCTGAGCTTGTCTATTGGTATAAGAACTTGTGAGACTGTTTCACAGAGCTTGTGGAAACAACTTGCGACCTGATCACAAACTGTTTTCGGCTTATTTCTGTAAGCTCTCCAAGATAGTTTATAAAAAATAGCTTATAACTTATATGAAAGCTGTTTTATAAGCTCTCCGCCATATGGTAAGGGCTTAGTAAAGTTGTTTATCGAAATAGAGCCTAAAGTCAAACTGTGTTCATATATATAAGCTGTTTCTATGAGCTCTTCCAAACAGTCTCACCAGTGCTTATGCTAATAAATTAGCTCAAACAAGTCAATGCAAACAGACCCTAAAACCTTATGTTGCAGCAGCAACTGACCTCAATCTAAAACCATGTTACACTATAAAGTTGAAAGAGAAATGAGAATTAGCAATACCTTGGCAGTTAATACAGCAGGAAGACATAGCCTAAAAAGTTGCATAGGACCAGAATGCCAACGATGTTGTTGTTTCTTGTAAGCTTCATAAGATTCAGGTAATTCACAAAGAACTTTAACATCATTAAGGTATATAAATTTCCATCCATTCAAATGAGCTCTAACAGCTATGTCCATGTCCTCAACTGTTGTCCTCTCCAACCAACCGCCTGATTCCTCCAAAGCCTTAATCCTCCAAACACCAGCTGTTCCATTGAATCCGAAGAAATTCAAGAAATAACCATTCACTTGTTGTTCAACCTCAAAATGAAAACACAAGTTGATGTTTTGAAGCCTTGTTAGTAGATTCTCATCTTTGTTCACATATGACCATCTTGCTTGAACTAGTCCCAAGTCAGGTTTTCCCTATAAACAAGCCACGGAAATTGTTAGGGGCGTTTGCTTGCCTTATTCCACTTTCACAGATAAAATATGTATTACATACAACAACATACAACATTGTGGAAGTATTTGAAAATAGATTGAATGTTTTTGAAAATTTTCAAAACATTGATTTCGGTACTTCATGAAATGCATAATTTCTAGTTAGCTTCCATCTTCAGTCATTTGTCACATACAAAGTGAAAGTTGACAATGAAAACTGTAAATGTGGTTAGAAAGTAAACGGGACTAAACTTTTCCTTGTCCTTATTTGGCTTATTTATAATGCTTACCTTGAAATGTGGAATGGTTTGCATGAGGTAATCATGATTTGGCTGAAAATCTGCATCAAATATTGCCACAAATTCATAGTCTTTGACATAGTCACATGACATAGCTGACTTAAGATTCCCTGCTTTATAACCAGTTCTGATCAATCTGTGTCTATAAACAATGTTGACACCTTTCTCTTTCCAAGAAGAAACCTCATCTTTGATAAGCATCTGTAAATTAGGATCATCTGAATCATCCAATACTTGAACTAGTATTCTATCTTTTGGCCAATCAAGTTGACAAGCAGCACCAATTGATTGTGAATAAACCTTCATTCAAAACAAAACAAAAAATGTGTCAGATGTAAAATTGGAAAACCAAGTGTTTGAGCTCAAATGGCTAATAAGCCTCAATGAATATTGAATCAATCAGTAGTATCGTAATTCGAACCCTAGTTGGACAATCATTGGTCAGACTTTACTTACTACGAGAGATCATTTCCCTTGAGAATCATAGGGTTAAGACAAAAATAAAATGGAAAATCATGTATGAATTAGGCTACCAAGTTCCAATCAAAATTTAATCCATTATACACATTAGATTCGGTGAAGGCTGAATTGATCAGGATTACCCTAGCTCGCAGTTTGGTTGGAACAATCCTTGACCAAACTTTTTACTTGCCGGTCAAACTCCAGATTACCGGTGAAGATAGAATCGATGGGGAGTAGCTGAGCTCAAACTCTGGCTAAAACAATCCTTAGCTAGAATTACTTACCCACCGGTCTAACTCGAGATTACCAGAGCTTTGCTCTGGGAATGCGAGGGTTACGACAAAAAATAATGTAAAATTGGAAAATCATGTATAAATCAAGCTACCAAATTGCAATCATAATTGAATCCAGTATGCACATAAGATGTTTGAAAGAAGATCCTAAATCATAGATTAGAATCAAGTGGCAGCATTCAGTTACCTCTCTTTCATTACACATTGGAATCTGAACAAGAACCATAGGAAAGCTCAAAGGATCCTCAACATCATAAGCATCATCATCAATCATAGGCTTCAACTTCTTAACTTTGATCCAAAAGCATCCAAGACAAAGAACAAGCCGATCCAAAGATTGAATCAAGAACAACACAATACAAAAGTTTGACACAAACAAAACCAAAGGAGCAACATAATCTTCTCTAAAAGAAAGCCAAACCATATAAAACCATTGCAGAAGATTCTTAACTTCCCAAGGTTGAATCACATGCAAATTCCACTTATTAAAATGAGCAATGATTTCAACAACCAAAGCAACAATTGAAAGTACAAGAAACACTTTGATGAATCTATATAACCTTGTTGTGTTCTTAGGATTTTCATCACCAATATCAGATAATGAAATTCTCTTTTTGACCAATGAAAAAGTTGATTTGAGACCATTGGTCAACCATGTCAAACATGTCAGAAGTTTGTGGAGTTTAAGGAGAATAACCCATGTAAACTGTTTTGTACTTGTAGATTTTTTTTGCTTCTCTTGAAACATTGGAGAATCCAAACCATCATGAACATGTAACAAAGTGAAATCATTAACTTTGTCCGTTGCATTTGTAACTGTGTTTGGTGCCATCACTATGTTTTTTTTTTTTCTCTCTCTATTTTTTTTTTGTCAAAACCAAAAATCTAAAGATTGAATTTTTATGGTGACCAATGATAATGGAAGAAAATTTAGAGAATTTTCTTCAACATCCTTGATGAATGAAGGAAAAGAGAAGCATAAACACTAAATGGTCATGCTCATATTACAGTATTTAATGTGTGTGATTGGTTTTGAAATATGAATGGAAGCAAATCAGAGAAATCTATTATGGAATTTGGTGAAAGAGAGACTGTATCTGTTAGAGAGAGAGAGAGAGAGAGAGAGAGAGAGAGAGTATGTGCTAGAGAGAGAGAGAGCTAATTTGACAGGCTAAAGCAAGGTATTAATAATGCTTCATAGTAAGAACAAACTTTTGTGTTTTTTGTCATACGGTAATAGCCAGCTTAAAAATATGAATATTTACGCGGATTTGGATTGTCTGCGGTTAAAGTATCTCGATCGTTGAATCAATATTAGGTAATATATTTTTACTTTGTCGAATCAAAAATTTAAACTCGAAACATAAATCGTTTGATTTGAATCTAATGAACAATATGTTCATTGTTTAACTTTTTTTGTTTGTGTGAATATTGAAAAGTTTATACTTTTACTTTGACGAACCAATATAACAGACTAGAAATATAGATGGTTTGATCTGATTTAATGGTTGCAAATTATTTTTTCTAATTATGTTATTGGTGGGAAGTATTGTTTTGTCAATGACTAATTTTAATTATAGGACCCGACTGACCACTTTTATTGAGGTCTCTTCCCATCCACAATTTTTTTTCATTCCAATTTTGACAGCATAGAATCAAGTATGAATTTTACATATAGTGTGAAAATCATGTTAAACTAATTATAATACCCCAATTTTTTAACTAAAATTCTTTTTTTACTCGTCTTTTTGGTTCGGAATTTTTCGTCGTTTCAGACGAAATTTCGGCAGAGAGGTATTTTAAAATACCTCGTTTAGGGTTCCGAAGGCGACCTTTTTTCAGTTTTATTATTATTTTATTTTACTTTAGTTTTTTTATCTTTTTTCTTTTTTAATTATTTAATTTTCGGATTTTTTCTATTTTTATTTTATTTTTCATTTATTCTATTTTGTTTTTATTTTTATTCTTAATGGTTATTTTTTTGGTCTTTATTGCTAATCAAATCTATCCAAAGTCCAAGGTCAAAGGTCAAGGTCAAATGTTTGATTTAATGGCTTTGACATATGTGATTTAATGACTTTGACATATGTGATTTAATGGCTTTAATCTCATTTGATGGGGATTTAATCCTTGTCTCTTTATTGTCAAAAGTCCACTCCAATGTGTATATAAATGCACACGCCCCAACAACCAAGAGAAAAAAAAAATTCGGCCAATAGAAAACAACAACACAACACCATCAACACAACCCACAACACACGAATCAAAGCGAAAAACCAACAACCATTCGCCATCAATCCACAAACACACGAATCAAAGCAAGAAACCAACAATCATCCACCATCAACCCAAAACACAAATTCGGCCTCCCTCCACCAACCGAAACCACCACAAAACCATTCCCAACACACCCAAAAACAACACAAACCGAACACAATAGCCACAAGCCGCGGCCTCCCCATTTCCGCCCACTGCACTCCCTTTTTTCTTTTCTTTCTTTATTTTCTTGCATTATATTTTTCTTTTCATTTTCTTTTTTCCTTTTTGTATTTTCATTTCCATTTTCGCATTTTTATCATTTCATGCCATTTTACTTCTGTTTTATTTATTTTGTTTACCCTTTTTATATTTTTTTTAGTACTAGGTTTATATTTAGTGCATTTTTCTCTTTTTTGGTAGTCTAGTTTTTTTTTGTTATTCACTTTTTTTCTTTTTCTTCTACATTTTTTTATTTTGTTCTATTTATTTTCCAGCATATCATGCATTTTATCTTTTTATTTATTTTTATGCAACATAGTTATGTAATGTTTAGCATCTCATACATTTTTATTTATGTTCATTTTTTATTTTGTCATTTTTTATTTTATTATAATGTATTTAGGAACAATGTAAATTATAAATGAGAAGAAATCATGCATGTGTCCTTTTATTTTATCTACTTATTTCGCTTTACAAAAAAAAACAAAAATATTAGGTTAGTTTAATTTCAAAAGGATTTCGTGGTGATCCAACGTCACCACGGAAATTCCTCGCGTTTAGTTTTAGTTATGTTTTTTAGTCTTAGTTAATTATTAAAAAAAACAAAAACATGCAAATAATAAAAAATTCACAAAAAAATCTTTCTTTTAAACAAACCTTGATTTTCAATCAAGTGCCCCTTTTTCTTCTTTTACTTTCTTAAAAAAAATCATTAATCCATTTTAATAACATTTAAATCATTTTCAAAAAGTAAAAAATACAAACCAATCTCATTTTTGCCACTTGCCTTTATTTTTATTTTTTTAAAACCTTTTCAAAACTAATAAAAAATACAAAAATAAATCAATCGGCATTTTTACTCCGAACTACGAGGTTTTGATCCCTCACGGGTACGTAGGCAAAGGACCTTGTCCTTCCAAATCATAAAAAATAAAATAAAATTTCTCACTACTCTAATTCATTCTTTTCTTTTAAAAAAAATATATAAGCAAGTTATAGCCAAAATAAATAAATAAAATCAAGAGGTTCTCGTAGACTACTACGAACGTTTAGGGTGCTAACACCTTCCCTAAACGTAACTAACCCCCGAACCCCAAATCCTTAAAATTATGGTAATTTAGAACTTTTTTCCACTTTTCATTTAAAAAATTAAAAGTTCAGTCGTGAAATAAAATTAGTGAGTCAACACTAATCAATAGCTTGATCTCCGAAATTATACGCTTTTTTGACCCAATGATTAACAAGGCACTTAGTTATTATTCTTAGACTATGGTGACTCATTTTGATTGGTTCATTTAGCAAGTTGAGGTAAGTTTGAAAGAACAAAGCTGGCATGTTGAGCAGTATTTGTTTCACACGTAAGCAGTCTCACTCTAGAGAGTTTTCAACAGTACACCTACCTATTTTATTTAAAAAAAGAAAAAAACAGCACAACATGTTAAAGTTTTTCTTTTTTCTCTCTCTTTCTAAAGGTGACAATAAGATACAGCTAAAGTGCAGATCATTGCCATAAGGGAAAGTTCTTATTTTATGCTTGCATATAGATTTGAAAATGAATCACAACAGAAATTTCCATTTTCCTCTGTCACAATTCAGATGTTTCTTTCTGCATCATAATAACTATTTTATTCTTGTAGTAACCATCCGATTTTTATGAGAAAGTATCCCAATAATACGTTAAGTAATTCCGTTGGAGTTAAGTAAAATTTGATCAAGATTTTGTTTTATAATTTCATTTGATTCTTTACTTAGAGATTATTTTTTATTCTTGATCAGAAAAGAAATGTAATTGTTTAACTGGTGATTGCAGAAAAGGATTGTTTATTAACTATTGTCAATGATCTCGCCTTGATATTCAATGATTACATTCGGTGCATTTGTATTTTGCATTTATTTAATTGATTTTGTTATAAGTGTATTTATTTAATTGATTGATTTGTCATTAATCAAATTTAAGGGGAATTGTTAATGCAATGTAATTTAGGAAATTGGCATATGGGATATTCTTCATTTAAAGATGTTGTCTTGAATGTGATTTAATATTTTTCAATTTTAAAAAATATTACATAACTTATTTACCAAAAACAAAATAAAGATTCAATTTTTTTGTCCGTAAGTGAATATTGTCTGAAACTTAAACACATAACTGCAAAGTTTTGATTCAAACTCGAGTGAAAATGTTCAATATTATATATTGATATTAAAAATTGAACTATATTTTTATGGTGTGACTAAAAAAATTCGTATATTATTTATACTTTATATAAATATGCTGTTTGTTTTTAGTAAAAGAAATAAGAGGGATCAAAGTTGAAGAACCAGTGAATTTTGTTTTGGGTTTAAAAACAAAGAATAGGAGCATATTTATACAAGCTAATGTGTTATATTAATATACTCCCTCCGCCCCAAATTATAAGCAAAAAAAATCATTTTACACTTATTAAGAAAACTAAAACATAGTAATTTGTAGTATAGTTTCTTGTGTTATCCTAGGAATAAGTTTCATAGAAAGATGTAAAAACAGTTTTCATTGGTTATTAGTTATAGAGAAAATGAAAGGGAGAGCAAAATGAATGCAATTTGCATTTAATTTATCTTTGGAAAAGATGATTTTTTGAAATAACATAATTAAATATGATAAAAATTGGTCTTTTTTGCTTATAATTTGGGATAAAGAAGATGAGTTTTTTTTTTCTTATAATTTGGGACGGATGGAGTATTTAACAAGAAAAGTCAAGCAACATTGTCTCATAGTAGACATTAGATGACAAATTTAATCTAAAATTAGTGCCTTCAATGAAGCCGTGTTTAAAGGTAGCTGAAAAAAATCAGGCATGAAGTCAAAATTTTAATACAAGTTTATTTAAGAATTCAAAACAAAACTTTAGAGAAGACCAATCTAAAGCAAGTTTTTATTTGTTTTAGGTGTAGAAATGTTTTGATGTTAATTAATTTTCTATGGTCAAAATAACCATTGACTTTGTTTAGGCTTTTCATGCCAAGTTGGACAGTGTACAACATAGCCAAATATGGTGGATCTCTCAAATGCAAAAGCTATGATTATTAATTATTATGCACCAACGTGATGCTTATAGTTGTGGATCTCATGCATCAGGAAGGAACATAGCATATTCCATAGTTGTATTTTTTAACATTTTTAATCAAAATCATCATAAGATATTATTTTATTCTACCCCTTTTTTTATGAAACAATATTCATAATTCATAGTGTAGTGAAGTGTAGTCCCACTTGATGCCTTCTGGCTATGGTTTGGTATCATTGGATGTGTCGGTGGGATTAGGTTGTAACGCGGTGTTCTAATTCACAAAGATAATGTTATGTCAATTGGTCAGAAATTAAGGCGGGAACAAGTAAGAAAGTAACACGTTTGTTATTATTCTATCCATAAAGTATTTTTTACTCAGTTTTAACCTAGATTTATGTTATATATATATATATATATATATATATATATATATATATATTGTGTTAATATATACATATAATGACTTTATTTTGTTAAAACATCTTCTTTTTTCCCTTATTGGTTTTCTCTATTTACGATTAAAATTTGTTTTGTCGTTTGTGAGAATCTACCTCATTTTGCTAGGCACTATTTGACAATTTCTTTTTGAGAAGGGATTTTATCTTATAATATATGTGTATTTTTTTCTTTAAAAAAACATTTATTTCTAACAAGAAAGTAAAATATCATATTGCCATAAACTGGGAAGTATCTCCATTTTAATTATATTTATTTCATATATTTTTCTATGTTAGAGTTCTATTTGGGTACCGTTTGATCCGACTTTTTTTCTACTTCTCTACCATTTTAAGGAGAAGGTAGGCCAAACACAATATCTATTAACTACTTACTAAAAAAATATTTTAAACATTTTTTCTCTTGACGTTAAATGTAAAAATCTATACTTGAAATATAAAATTTGGAAAAAAAAAAAATTAACCATACATACAGCTTAAGAATCAACTAATTCTAGATATCAATATAACCGTTCATTTGCAGAAATTTCATTTAAAGTCAGAATATTGACAAACTCACAAAAATTGGCACATGAAGAATTCAAACCTAAAACTTTAAGATGAGTTCACTTTAATTCATGTGGTTTTTTCCACAACACAACTAACATTTTTTTTGTTTGGTACACAACTCACATACCTATATTTTTTGCAACAATATATTTATTTTCTTACAAGTTTAATGTTTGTGAAGTATTGTAAGTGTTAAGAAAATGAAACTCGGATTTATTGATTGAACAAAGGTCTATCTATATATTTGTATACACTGTAATGACAATGACAACCAGAAGGAGGTAAAGAAATAGCATAACAGAAAGAGACTCCCGAATTAATTAATCAGTATCGCAAAGTTCATAACAACTATCAAAACTACACTGAATAAAATTATCTTAGAGTGTGTTTGGATGAGGTAATTGAGAAATTTTGAAGAATTTAAAATTCTATGCAATTCTAATGATTCAATTAAATTGACTTCATTTCTAAATATTCTTGTTTGGTTGGAGTAATAAAAAATTTCATTGTCGTCATTTTTGGGCAACTTTTATAAATTTTAATTTTTTTGGCCAAATTTGAAAATTGAAATTAGGGGTCAATTTGTAAATTTCAAAAATTTTGAGGGGTCAATTTATAATTTTGAAAAAGGTAAGGGGTTAATTTGTAATTTCCAAAAATTATTAGGGGTCAAATTGCAATTTTTTGTAAATTTATTGGGGTCAATTTGAAAATTTTGGAAAATTTGAGGACCAAAATGCAAAATTTGAAAATTACAAGAATGAAGAAATTTGAAATTTTTAGCTTTTAGGTGTCATTTGAAATTCTCTAAATTTAACTTGAACAAAATACTTTATAAATTTCCATCATTTTGAAAATTCTCCATATTATTATCCAAACAATGGAATTCATCTAAATGTATTTGAATTCCCTCAAAACATTACTTTACCTCAAAACATTCTCTCATCCAAACACACTCTAAGTGAATTTCATCTAATAAAAAAGTGATGGTTAAAGAGAAGGTGAGAAAGAGAGTTTTGCAAACAATTTTATAATATGTATCATATGACTAACCGATTATGCGAAAGAGAGAAAAGCTCCATTTGTCAACTGACAGAAAATACCTATAGTTTCTTCTTAAAAAATCTAAGTAATTTTTTATTTTGGTGCAAAAATCTAAGAGTGTGTTTGGATGGGGAATGTTTTGAGGTAATGTAATGTTTTGAGGGAATTCAAATACTTTTAGATGAATTTCATTGTTTGGATAATAATATAGAGAATTTTCAAAATGATGGAAATTTATGAAGTATTTTGTTTAAGTTAAATTTAGAGAATTTCAAATGACACCTAAAAGCTAAGAATTTCAAATTTCTTCATTCTTAAAATTTTTCAAATTTTGCATTTTGGTCCTCAAATTTTTCAAATTTTTCAAATTGACCCCAATAAATTTACAAAAAATTGCAATTTGACCCCTAATATTTTTTCGAAATTACAAATTTACCCCTCAACTTATTCAAAATAATAAATTGACCCCTCAATTTTTTTGAAATTTACAAATTGACCCCTAATTTCAATTTTCAAATTTCGCCAACAAAAAAACTAAAATTTATAAAAGTTGCCTAAAAATGATGACAATGAAATTTTTGATTACTCTATCCAAACAAGAATATTTAGAAATGAAGTCAATTTAATTGATTCATTTGAATTGCCTAGAATTCTAAATTCTTCAAAATTTCTCAATTACATCATCCAAACACACTCTTAGTTTTTGTAACTACATGTGAGATTCATTTCTAAAGAGTGTATAATTCACTTATGTTTTACTCAATAAAAAGATTAATGTTAAAGAGTGTATTAAAAATAAAATGTTCATAAGTCATAACACACATTTACATACTAATAACAAAAGAAACGATAATTGTACAATTATGTGACAATGTTTGAGACAACAATCAATAATACTCGCATCGTATTATTATTTCTCTTGATTATTTTTGTTCCCAACTAAAGAGAAAAGGTGGTTGTTTTAAAATTTGTCTATAAATTGATCGTAAAGGTATCATTTCTCAAATAACAAATATAAAGCACACGTCATTAACTAACCATGATATCTCTGTCAACGAAAATTCACCAAAAAAAAATAATATTTGTCGAAAAAAAATGACTAACCATGATATATATATTTCCCCAAAAAAAAAAACCATGATATATACATTTATGACTTGGTTTAAATTTTAGACTATTATTTTTCTTATCTATTCATTTTTTGTACGCATTATTTTGTTTTACAAAAATGTCCATGAGTTTCAAATTATATAATTCAAACACATTTTAAATATGTTCGGATTATATAAATCAAAGAATGCTTATATATAACCAGCAATTAGAATCTTCTTATTTCAGTAGTTTTGAACTTTGTTTTTAAAAACGACAAAAAAAAACTGATAAAACTTGTCAAATAAAATCAGAAAAATATAAAAATACCACCAAAAATTCTAAAAATCAAATAAAGGCAATGCAAATTTTTCGGAATTTTTTTAGATAAGAAAAATTTTAAAAATTTAAAAAATAAAAAATGAGTCTAAATGATGGAATTTTGGATTCTGAGGGGCGGAGTCTCGTAAGAAGTCACTTCTATGAGAATCTTGATCCTTGATTTTTATGATTTTACGAAATAGTTTCGGAGCAATCTGATCAAATAGCATGAAAATCAGATTTTCGACTGGGACACGACGGCAACGACCTAAAACACAAGGATGGGGTTGGGATGATTAGGTTCCTTAAAATAGCTATCCATGTTACAAAAGGGCTCAGTATTTGTGCTGATACGGTTCAGATTATATAATCCGACAATTTTCACGTGAATTCCTGACACAAGAGAGGTGTTTAGGGGGTGTTTGGATTTTATAATCCAAAAAAAGCAAGGAACGCGTCCTATTTTTTAGGGCGTTCGGATTATAAAATTTGAATAAGTGGAAAACTCATTTTTCCACCCCAAAACAAGGGGAAAACTCATTTCAAATTATAGCATCAAAAAATTCCACGGGCATTTTCATAAAAAAAAAATATCGGGGGCAAGAGAAGTTCATAAGGTAGAAAAAGTAATAGTATAAATTTTATTATTATATTCTACAACGATAATCGGGACCGGCCCAACAAATTTGGTAGTCTAGAATATATTTTGTTATAAGGCTCATTTTAAATGCAAAATAATAACATAAAAAATAAGAGACTTATTCAAATAATTAAAATATATTAATTTCATATATATATATATATATATATATATATATATATATACGTTAAAAATAAAGTTAAGATTTAATATGGACAATATTTACGATTTTTTTAAATATATGTAACAAAAATCAATTGTGTATTGAAGTTGTTTTAGTGTATATCATTGAAATTATAAAAATAAAAATAAAATAAAATTGTAGCATAGTTAAATTTTGGAAAGTGTCTCAAAGATTCTTATTGATATCGTTTTCAACAACCGAAAGATCAAGGAAAATATTTTCTCCTTGATTTGGCGCATTCAAGAGCTTCTTCAAAGAGATTGATGTATATAATTTATTCATATTTAACGTGAAGGCAATATAAGTGTTAACTGATCAAGAAACTTTATTCTTAATACTTATTCTTGAAATCTTCTTGTTATTAAGACCGTACTAATGAACTTCAAATGCTTCTTTAAAAAAAAATGAACTTCAAAGGCTAATCTTTAATGATGTTTTTGAGATTGCATTCTTAAAAAATGTTTGTTTTTGTTTCTTAGTTTTCTTTTTTATTTATTCTTTAGGGTTCTTTGGCTCTTTTTAGTTCCCAATAAATTGAATCATACAACACAAACTTAAAAGCCTACATCTTACCAATTGAGCTAACAAATAATTAATAATTAATAATAACATAAACTATCTGACTTCAATGTGGTTTTCTTTTGTTAAGTTATTTTAAGGTCTAAGCCCTTGCTTTAGTAACGGGTTTTGATTCGGCCGTAAACATAAGCTAATAAGCACTTGTGAGATTGTCTGAAAGAGCTTACGATGGTGACTCAATCAAGAGAAAAGAAAAGAAAGTTGTCGTTGAGACGAGGGCAGCGACGTTAGGGATTCAAGTCGCGAACTTCAACTTTCTGATTTAGTTTAGGGATTGATATGAACGATTTTGTTTTTGGTTATATGAGTGTGATTTCAGGTCTGTGAGTTGAACGTTTTATGGCCTCTAAATAGAGGACTTTGGACTATCAGAAGTAGAGAACACTAAATCCTCTAGTTTAGACTTCAATCCTCTAGTTTAAACTTAACTACAGTACTATGAGCATTGCTATCCATTTATAACACAACATGTAGACATTCTTTTAAAAAATGGTAATAAATAATTGTGAGCACATAATCAACATCTCATGTTGAATTGGAGACAACACCATAAGTATTCATGTTACTGTACCTAAATTTTCTTCAAAGCTTTCTAATAGCCCCCACTAATTAATTTTAGGATTAAATATGTTGTTTGTTGGTCATGTAAATATAGAGTACTCTAATTTTAGTTCATATAACCTTTTTTTTATGCTTTTTATCCTTGCAATTTCCAAAAAACATCAATTTTGATTATTTTTTTAGTTTGAAAATGCTAATATGACTACTTTCTAATGACTACAATTTCAAAGATGTTAAACTTTTTGCCCTCACACAACGTAAAATTCTTGGATTCACTTGATACCTCAATTTGAATTTCACTAACTTAAGTTCAATTTCTATTCTCATAGCATAATAATGATATTCTTATCCAAAATTAAGATTTTGGTGATTTTATTGTTGCATGGAGACATGACACAAGTCAATTTGATTCAGGACACAAATAAGAACAAAACATTCATTTGAAAAAAGTACTCTAGGCACTACTTACAATTTGATTATTTGAATTTTCCCTTTTTTTTAAATCAAAATTATTTGAATTTTTCCTAACTGAAACAAACATGATCAGAAAGAAACACAATTATGGGCTGAAAGTGTTATTTGGTTCGGTTGTTTTGTAACCTAGCATGTATCAAATCACACCTTCATCCAGCGATCAAACCCCACAAGAATTGGATAGCAAAACAAACATGGGATATGGGCACTTAATGTATATCTCAATATGAGATTTTTGTTGTGATTGAGTTGAGACAATGTCATGTGATGTTAGAATCCCTTCATTGGTACCCCATGTGGTGAGCTACCCTGGTTATGGTTGTCTACATCAATAATGTCTGCAACATTTTGTATTCAATTACCAATTGAGTGTAGCACAATTGACGCATGCTTGAGTGAGTTGAGTCTCTTAAGTATGAGGTCACGTATTTGATTCATGATCGGTGTGTATGGAAGAACATTTGTTGAAAGAAACATTTTTTTTATTGGATTTTCGTACCTCGAATGATTAGTATCTAGCTTTTGATTACGAATCCATCAGACAAACCAAAAAATATTGTATACAATTAATTGTATATTAGTTTTTTCCTATTAATTGAAAGTGTCTACTTTTTTATGTGATGAAAACTAAAAATATATATTGTAGTAAATATAGTGTGATACAAGTAATAGATAATTCAATCACTTAGTTTAAAGTTTGATCCTTCACGGATATGTATGGAAACATACATTAGAAAAATCGTATAATATATTTACGATAGGTTCAATTTTTCTTATAAGAAAGTTGTGGTAAAATATTTGGATTCTGTACCACATAAAATCATTTGAATTGATTGAGACTTAGTATATTGCTAATAAAATCACATAGTTTCTAATCATGTACAGTATAATCTAGTGAATCTAACCCCTCATCCCACAAATTATATGTGATTCGAGTAGGACATCCCCAAGATCCATGTGCTATCTTATGTGTTGACCCCTAGATAGTGGATACTAAACAGTGATCTTAAATTCCTTGGTACATGTATCTTGATTAATTAAGGTGTAATTTTATATCATCTCAAACACATGTAAAATATCCCACCGTGCCACCATTGTAAATTTGATCTTCAACTTGCAACATTTTTTTTAATATCAAATTAATATATCTTTTTTTTTCTCTCTCTTTGTATTGTATCAAATGCTAAAATTAGTTTGCATTGTAGTTGAAATTAAACTTTTAATGATTTTTTTTATAAATTCATGAGGATTGATCACTCTATATCATTAGGTTGTATGATTCGTCATTTAAAAGATATCAAATAATCATTTTAAATACAAAAATATGATGAAAGGAGAAAATCAGAGTGATTTTTTTTGTCAAGTAGTCTATCGATTAAGAATTCACTTTTTTAAGGTGATAAAATGGAGTGTTCGGGGTTCAAATCCCGGTCCATGCATATATTATGCAGGGTCGACCCATAGCCCGTCGAGGCTGGGCTAGACCACTGGGCCTCAAAATTTTAGGCCCATAATATTTTTTTATATTATAAGACCTAAAAATATAAGTTATATATTAGAAAAATTTATAGATGTACATTTATGGTGCAATGGTCTGGTGGTAAAGCTTCCTGCATTTTGTTGCAAAGTCAATGGTTCATCACCCAATAGGCTCATTTTTTTTTATAATAACTAGCAAAAAAGACGGACATGTAAAGCCTGTATATTATTAATGATATTTAATAAAAATTTGCGTGTAAATTACTAATGATATTTTATATAATTTCTTATATATTTTGAAATTATAAGTATATGTATAAATATTTGTGACTTTCAAATGTAACAAACTCAACAAACCATATTTATTTTTTCAATGACAACAATAATATAACAAATATAATAAAAATTCTTATTTTTTAAAGAAAATTCTTATCTTTTTTAATAACACCAACAATATAACATTGTTATAAAAAAAAAATTTAAGGATATAACTGTAATAGCAAAAAAGTCAGCTCAAAATCTCTCAAAAATGACTATTTTCTTTATATATAGTATATATTATGTTAGTCGATTATTTTTCTTTACATTGCCTTACTTTTTTTTTGGCCCATGCTCTTAATTGATAAAAAAAAAAAAAGCCTTGCATCTTTAAGTATCAAAAGAAACCTTATAACAACGGTCAATTGATATTTTTTACAAAATTTGGATGTTATTTATAATTTACATAAAAAAAAATGTTTTCTTGTTGTGGCTTTTATCAGGGCCCAACTTCTAAAATTAAAACGGCGCCTTCAAATTTTTTAAGACAGCTCTGATATTATGCAATGTATATACCAACTAAACTAATTTTTTTTTTTTTTTTAATTCAGTATCTGATCCATGAATCGACTAAGCTAAACTCATCGAAACAATCTGAGTGATTTTAAAATAGAGGGTTAATTACATGAATAACTTAAAATAGAGGAACCAAAACTATAATTAATATTTTTTTAATATGTATAATATACCTTCCTTGCCTAACCAAAATCAAGGAAACAAACAAGTAGAAAAATAAATGATCTATACACCTTGTGGATTTCTCAAAAGTCCGTTGAATTTATTGGATCGTAACTCTCGATCATATTAAATCTATCATGAGTTACGATCTGATGAACATTTTTTAGATCGGAACTCAACTTCTAAATCGGCTTATTTCACAAGTTAAGCAATTTATGGGGCACATATAACAGTTCTAAAAAAATTGTTTTACTTTTTCCACTCTATCTACTTCTCACGCGCCCTATAGTTTTACAAAAATGCCCATGAGATTTTGGATACTAAATTCCGAACACATCCAAACTAATTTTGGATTTTATAATTCGAAATATGCTTATGTATAATGAGCAATCAGAATATCTCTCATTTCAGCAGTTTTGAATTTTGCTTTTAAAAACAACCAAAAAACAAAGTAAAAATGATAAAAACCTGTCAAATAAAATCATAAAAATATAAAAAAAATACCACCAAAAAATTCTAAAAATCAAATAAAACTAATGCAAATTTTTTCGGATTTTTCTGAGAATATGAACAATTTTAAAAAATGAAAAATGGGTCTAAACGATGGAATTTTGGATTTTGAGGGGCGCAGTTCCGTAAGAAGTCTTTTCTAGGAGAATCATGATCCTTGATTTTTTTCTAATTTTCTGGGGAAGACGGAACAATTTGATCAAGTAGCCCGAAAATCGGATTTTTGACTAAGAACAGCCAACAATGACCTAAAACTGAAGGATGAGATAAAAATTAATATGATCATTAAACTAGTTATCCATGTTACAAACAGATTCAGAATTTGTGCTGATACGATTCAGATTATATAATCCGAATTGTTTTTTACTTGAAAAAAGGTGTTTAGGAGGTATTCAGATTCTATAATCCGAAAAAAGGAAGGAACACACCCTATTTTTTGAGGTTTTCGGATTATAAAATCTGAATTGGTGAAAAACTCATTTTTTTTCACCCCATAACAAAGGAAAAACTGATTTCGGATTCTAAAATCCGAAAATCACATGGGCATTTTCGTAAAAATCATAGGGCGCGCAAGAAGGTGAGAAGGTGGGAAAAGTAAATCCCAAAAATTGTTACTTTTACAGGCCCAGCCCAATAATCAATCACACAACAAAGGAAGCCATTCATCGCTCTCTCCTCTCTGCTTCATCTAATCATCTCTCTCCGTCGACGGCGTTGCTCTGTTCCCGTCCACCGCTCACCACCATCCCTGCCGAGTTTTTAGGTAATTTATCTTCTCTTCTCTTCTTGTTATTTTTATTTTGTATTTGTTGGTATAAGATTAATTACATTAGTTTATAAAGGTTCAAATTTGAGTGGCATAAATTTATCATCAAACTGCATAATCACTTTTAGTTTTATAAGTACTGAATCAAAATTTACTTATTTATTTTATAGAGATAATAAAAATAGTTTACCATTTTTGATAATAATCATTCACAGTTCTTGTAATCTTTGATTTATAATGTTTTATTGTATTTGAGGAGTAATTTGTAAGGAGTCAAGCTTTAGTTTAATGCTTTTAAGTGTATGTTTGGTTCCACTTCTAGAGTGGCCGAAATTGATATTAGAGGTGTAGAATTGATTCTGGCATGTTTGGATGCTTTCGAGTAGAATTGATTGAGCGAATTCATTATGTAAATTTGATTTTGACTAAGAGTGAGTTGAATGTAAAAGGATTTCCATTTGGATACATTCATATAAGTGTGAGTTGTACTATAATTGTGTGTAAAAATCAATTCTAGAATCAAATGCTACAAATCCTAGCTTCAAGTAGAATCAATTCTCCTCGAAAGCAACCAAACATGTCAGAATCAATTCTACACCTCCAGAATCAATTTTGACCCCTTTAGTTTAATGTTTCAGTGTAGTGAGAAGTAGAGGGATTGTGCCTGCTGTGGTCGGGTCGGGTCGGGAGGATCTGCGACCAGGTCCGTGGCTCAAGGCTTCAAAATTTTGAGGGCCCAAAATTATAGTTATAAGTTATATATTTTTAATGCTCATAAATTTTCACGTTTGTCGCTATGGTCCAATTGAAGAATGTTCTTTGTTAGCATGCGTACGCTCCCGTGTTCGATTCTCGAAATCGTAAAAAGAAGGAAAATAAGGATCAAACCTAGGTTATGACATTCATTTGCAGCATACACATATACACCGAAACATTAAACTAAAATCTACTTAAAAGCATTAGACTAAAGCTTGACTCCTAACAAATTGCTCATCAAATACACTCAAACATTATAAATCGAAGATTTACAAGAACTGTGAATGATTATTATAAAAAATAGTTAACTATGTTTTTTTTAAAAGAGCTTGAAGTTGTATTTTGATGTTACTTATTAGAATATGACTCTTTTTTATGTTAGTTACACGGATGACTATTTTTTTTATGTTATTGATGTTATTTACACTTTAAATATTAGATGACTCTTTTTAAAAAAATTGTGTTTTTTTTTAATTAGGGGTACATTTTTACTATTTGAACAGGCCTCCAATTTGATTGGGCTGGTCCTGGAGAGGATGACGGCATCACTTACAGAGCTTGATGACGACATTGTCCGCACCATGTCCATAGGAGCCGTTTTCTCCGACTACGTTGGGAAGATATATTCGATTGATTTCCATCGTAAGGATGATTTATTGGTCACAGCTGGTGAGGATGACTCAGTGCGAATCTATGACATTGTTAATGCTAAGTTGTTGAAGACCACTTATCATAAGAAACATGGTACTGATCAAATATGCTTCACTCATCACCCAAGTTCTGTCATATGCTCTTCAAGGTACAATTTGGAGTCTACCGGAGAATCGTTGAGGTATTTATCAATGTATGATAACCGCTGCCTACGATACTTCAAAGGGCATAAACAGAGAGTTGTTTCTCTCTGCATGTCTCCTATTAATGATAGCTTCATGTCTGGTTCTGTCGACCACAGTGTAAGGTTATGGGATCTACGTGTAAATGCATGCCAGGGAATCTTACATGTACGCGGTAGACCTACTGTTGCCTATGACCAACAAGGCCTGGTCTTTGCTGTAGCAATGGAAGGGGGGGCTATTAAGTTGTTTGATTCACGTTCGTATGACAAGGGTCCCTTTGACACTTTTCTTGTTGGTGGTGATACAGCTGAGGTTTGTGATATTAAATTCAGCAATGATGGCAAATCAATGCTTCTGTCAACAACTAATAACAACATATATGTTCTTGATGCATATGGAGGAGATAAGCGCTGCGGATTTAGTTTGGAACCATCTCATGGCACCTCAATAGAGGCTACATTTACCCCAGACGGGAAGTATGTAGTCGCAGGCTCAGGAGGCGGGACCATGCACGCTTGGAGTATTGACAGGAATCACGAGGTAGCATGTTGGAGCAGCCATATTGGTGTGCCTTCGTGCTTGAAATGGGCTCCTCGCCGAGCCATGTTTGCTGCAGCCTCAACTGTTCTCACATTTTGGATACCAAACAACAAACCGAATCTGAAAGCTGAAGAATATGGAGGCACAGACGCTGAAGCAGGACTTCATCCCCAACCCCAGTGAACCAACCCAATATGCATGCTATTCCTCTGAAGCCGTGCTACAATTTCTCTCTTTTGGTGTATAAAGAAACCAACCACGGCCTCTTGAATTTCTCAAGATTCCAAGCTAGTTTGCTTTTGAGGATGCAAATTAGATGTTGTAAATTCCATAAATTTTGACTGTATTGAGTGCTCTTTCATTATCAGACAAATTTATAGATTAAATTAGAAGTTTTAAGTGTTTACTCCAGTTGCTAATTTTATTTAATTAATGAATCAGGGGAGTTGAACTTGAAAAACATCAATGGGTTTAGAAGTTTTAATTGCAAAATATTTAGTTGCTCAGTTTTTCATGTTTTCTAATATTGATGAATTTGCTTAAAAAATGACTCTTTAAATAGCTATAAAATTGATATTAACATGAAGTTATATTTTGACGTTATTGACTAGAACGCGATTCTTTTTTATGTTATTTACAATTTAAATAAAAAATTGTGTTTTTTTTTATTAGGGTCCAAATTTTAAGATTAGAGTAGGGTCTTCAAATTGTTCAAGACAATCTTGATTGTCAATGTAGGTTGGTTTGTAAGAAGTTGGCTCATACACTGCGACTGTGAGTTCAACCTTGTCCGTCAACGTTGGAATCTCGTTGGTGTGATGCTCTATAAATCTTGAGATTTACTTTGAACTTGTTGAGTCTCCCTTTACCCGACTCTCCTAAACTTATTTTATAAAAATCAAGTATTGAATTCCTATATGCTCAAGACATCGCTGTGTCTCATTCATAACCAAGTGTATAAATCATCAAAAGACAGAGGTAACATGATACATACAATTATAATAATATTATTAAAAGGAAAATAAAATAATATTGCTAGCTTAACAGGTTAGAGCAATTTAATAAAATTTCACAGCACGTATATTAATTGCTGAAAATAATTAATAAGGAAAAACTGATGCATCATTGAATCCATGTACCAGATAGGGTACCCTTCAGAATTTTATATTTTAGCAAGCCACATCAATCTTTTTTTGATATTATGTTAAGATATTTAGGTTTTTAGCAACTATATCACTTTTTTTTTTCTTTTTTTTTTTTGAATAAAAGCAAAGATTTTATTAAAAGAACCCCATGTCCAACTTGGGTTGGTTACAAAAGGGGTTCCCTTAAGCTAAACATTATTTGAAAGAGCAAAAAAGTTAGAGCTAAACTAGATACATATTAATACAATGTGTAATCATAAGATATAAATATGGTAAATGCTAACTTGTGTCCTCAAGGGCACATGTTAAGGAATTCATTATAGAAATACATGTATCAAAAGTCGTGCATTCAACTTCTTAAAAGTCAAAATATTATGTTTTATAATGTAAAGTTCCTTTTTTTGGGTTCTGCCCTTAGGGCAAAAGTTAACATGACCCAATAAATTTTGTAACTTTGGAAGAGCAAAAGTTAGAACTGAACACTGGCTGCTCATACAAGCATGGTTGTAAAACTCGGGTTTACTCAAAATAATGTGTCTACCATATAAAATGGTTATGTTTCCATTAAAATGCACAAAGTATTACTGGTTAAGAACAATTCAATTTGAATGATAAGGTTCTGCTATGCACAACACTCCTAACAGAATTTTTCTCTTACACAAAAATTAAGGCTTAAACTCATAATTTATAAAGTACAGATACTTCAAAATAGATGACGTTCTGTATCCGATACGTATCCTGCAAAGATACCTGACCGATACGCTTCGATACGTATCGGAAGAGTATCCGGAGATTAAATTTTATTTTTAAAAAATTGTCCGATACTTTTCAGATACATCGAGGATACGCGAGGGATAGATGGTGGAACACTGATACGTGCAGGATACATGATATTTCTATTATTTTTGGGATATATGTAATGAACTACAGTAAGTAGTAGTGTTCTCTTTTTGAGATATATCTTATATGTAATTAACTAATTGCCATTTTCATTATTATCAATGTTATTATAATTATATTTCTGTTGTTGTTCATTGTCTCTTTTGTCTCTTTTTGTTGTGTTGAGAACGCTGATATTGTTGATTGTCATGTGAAGACAATTTCATGTCGTGCCTTATTGTTGTTCTACGTCTAATTGATCTAGGTTTTGTGCCTATTTTTTGCTTTTGAATTTTAGTTCATATTCTGTATTATGAGTTTTAATCTGTCATTTAAATTTAATTTTTTATTAAAGTATCCGGCCGTATCGTATCTTGAATTTTAAAATTTTCCCGTATCGGTGCCGTATCGTATCAAGTATCTGTGCTTCATAGCTCATAACCATTTGCTTAATGTGTTTGAGCCTTTTACCACTCGAACCAATCACATGTTGATTTAATGGAGTGCATGCTATATATGATAGTGCTCGCTTATCCGTTTTTCTATTGTGTTTAATTTTATATCTATTTCATCACTTTAATTATAAATTTTTGGCAAATGAGATCAATGAAAACTTGTCTAATATGATTCCTATTATAATGAAATTAAAGTGATTTTTTTATAAAAAAAAAAAAATTCAAATTATATTATAAAATGGTTAAAATTGTAAATAGAATAATTTAAATAAAAAATATATTTAAAAAACGTAATTGCAGTTTTAGCCTCTATATTTATACTATTTTGCAGATTTAGCTCCCCTATAGTAAATTCTCCTCCATTCGTTGTAAATATTTAGCGGATAACAAAGTGCAGCCGGAGTTGGTCATCGGCCGCCGTTAACACGGAAATATTCCGCCCAGGTAATCCTTCCTCTCTTCTGTGGGATTGAAAACATAGCGTTATATGAAATCATAGCTTGATTATACATTTCGGAGTTATTAGTAATTGATTATCAATTTAGTTAAAGTAAATTGATTACTCATTTTGATGCATGCTTCTATGAATAATGGATTCATAGTTGTTGTTTTTATTTTTATTGATAATAACAAATTTTCTTCTAGAACCCTCTTTTGCTCGTGTTTCTTGCATTATCAAATAGAATTTGTTACAGAGTCCGCATTTATGAAGTACTGTCCGCTTTGTATCTTGTGTAAGCCTTCACGGTTTTGTCAGACTCGCTCGGTTGGGAGAGCGTATGTTTATAAAATTACCTTTAGTGTCTGTCTAAATTGACTTATTTGAGTTTATCTGCTGATATAAACATTTGTTTATGAAAACAGTGTATGGTATGTTATTAAGTTGTTTTTCAACTTATTTCCATAAGGTTTCTAGGATATCGTATGAAAATAGCTCATAAGCTTATATGAAATCATTTTGATTATCTTTTGTTATAGAAATAGGTTATAGATATGCATTTATGTGATAAGCTCTTAATTAAGTTGTTTATCCAAACAACTTCTGTTAGACTGTTACAGTTTTGTCCATAGTGGGTTGAGGAGTGTGTTTATAAACTACCCATTGGGTCTGTTTGGATTGACTTATTTGAGTTTATCTGTTGACATGAACACTAGTGAGATTATTTAGGAGAGCTTATGAAAACAGCGTATCACAGATCCATAAGTTATTTTCAACTGATTTCCATAACCTCTTCGGGATAGCTTATGAAAATAAGTTATAGCTTATAAGAAATCAATTAGATTTTATTTTCTCTTTTGTTATAGAATAGTTTATGCGTAAACACTTATATGACAAAGGTTTATGCTATAGACGTTTAATAAAGTTACTTATCCTAACAGGGTCTTAATCTTGATTTCCAACAAATGTGAGACTTTTTCGTTATAGCGAAACATAAATTATAAATTGAAAAGTGTCATTGCAAGATATATATAACGTGTAAGGCACTTTGCCTGATGAGAATCAATTTCACGAGCTATCAATAGATTCAAGTTCAACACATCAAAGCCTCGTTTTATTTTCTTCTTTTCTGATATGGTTACATTTTGTATCCAATGGCAACTTTCTATCAAAATATAGTTCTGAATTGTGGTCCTCATTTGCTCTTATATTACTCTGTACCACGATTAGCGTGTGAGGATGCGATTGTACTCTGTACCGTGATTGCGCGCTAAAGCGGTGCGATTGAAAACATAGCATGATATGTATTTATAAGCTTGTTTTTTTTTATTTTTATTAAATGGCTTCAGACACTGGCTTGATTATGAATTATGGAGTTATTAGTAGTCGATTATCAATTTGGTTAAGTAAAATGATTATTCATGATGAGGCATGCTTCTATGATTCACGGATTGATTGATACTGGTTATTATGTTGCTCAATCTGCAATTTAATTTTTTTTTAGCTAATAACAAAACATTCTAGAAGCCTCTTCTGCTCATCTTTTTTTTTTTTTTGCATTATCAAGTAGAATTTTTTCCGACCTTAATCCGCTGTATCGTTTTTTTAGTTATTGGCTGTTTTGGGATTTGTGTAAGCCTTCACGGTTTTGTCATTGAAGCACATACACGACACTGCCACTGAATGGCTGACACGGGTAATAATTTGAGTTGAGAAAATAGAATGATCAAATGTAACCACATGTGTCGGTAATACTGACACGTGTCGGACTTTGGACACACCTTCAATCTGAAGTGTCTGTGCTACATAGATTTTGTCTGCCTCGGTGAGATGAGGAGAGCGTGTGTTTATAAGCTATCCTTAGCCTTGATTCTCAAACGATTTGAGAATATTATGATATACCATTAATCAATGGTAAATTGATAAGTTTCATGGCAAGATATTGTAGAATATTTAAGGTGTACGTACTTTGACTGATGACAATCAATCTCATGAGCTATTAGTAGATACAAGTTCAACTCAGCAAAGCCTTGTTTTATTTTCTTCTTTTCTGATACGTTAATATTTTGTATTCAATGGCTAATTTTCTGTCAAATGTCAATGTTCTTTGAGTATAATAACAAGCATATAGACAAGAGTTTGTTTTCTTTTGATTAATAGCCTTCAAAGTTTAAACACTGGCTTAATTATTAACTGTGGAGCTAGTAATCGATTATCAATTTAGTTACATAAAATGATTACTCAATGCATGCTTCTATGATTCATGAATTGATTGATAGTGGGTGTCATGTTGCTCAACATGCATATTCCTTGTTTTATTTTGGCTGATACTAACAAACTTTCTATAACCCTCTTCTGCTAATGTTTCTTGCATTATCAAATAGAATTTGTTTCGACCTCAAGTCTGATGCACTGTTTTTATGAAGTATTGTCCGATTTGTGTCTTATTTAAACCTTCACGGTTTTGTCCGCCTCGCTGTGTTGATGAAAGTGTGTTTTTATAAATTACCCTTTCTTCTTTTCTATCAAAATGTAGTTCTAAATTGCAGTCTGCAACTGTAGTTTCTGCCACAATATAACGATTTTAGAGGTCTCCGCAACGGCAGTTGCAGCCGCATCAGCAGTATTTGCTTGCATTTTACCTAAATATATAGTTCCGCAGTGTAACCAGAACCACAATTTAAAAACATACATGTCAATTTTCTTGAGTATCATAAGAAGAAGCATAAAGAGAAAAGGTTTTTCATTTGAAACAAATTGCTGATGTATATATATAAAACTTTTGCAGGTTTTAGCTGGTTATGATCGACTAGCAAAAATTTGAATCTCAAATGACTATTCTTTCTCTGTTGCCAACAAACTATTCAGGTTTTTTTCTAACTACATTGGTTTGTTCTGCACATGAATGCTAATTTTGCTTCCTGTTTAACTTCATTTTTCTTGATATTTTGTAGGATTCCTTCATCAAGGTACTCCTCTTCTGCAATCGAAGTTTTCATCGACAGTTGGTTATCACAGAGATGGTTCTCTTACACCACAAACGGTAAGTATTTCCTCATCACTTGTATCTGTCCCTCCTTCACTTTATGGGTCTGTGAATGTGTTTCTAGTGCTTATTTATCATTTGAAATTACATACTTTGTATTGGCAGATTTGTAGAGCGAAGATAAAACAAAAATATTCAAACCATATTAGCACCAAATTTTCGACGTCTGCTTCAAGAGACGACCATTATAATATAAGCTATGATGATTCGCCTGAGGAGCCCTTTTTGCTAGCATTGATCAAAGAATCCTTATGGTATTTGTGAAACTTCAGTTTGTCCTCAAAATGCAATAGTTTAGTTAATCACTCACTTGTTCCCTATTTATTGAATATGATGAAAAAAAATACAAATCACTCGGTCCCAAAACTCTAACGACGATCGATGATGCCTCTAGAAAGTAGAAGCAGACAGTCTTCCTCATCCGTACAACAGAGACGGTGATCTAACCAGGGTCAAGTTACACTCTCAGTTGTGAGGGCGAGGAGAACCTCCTCAATAAAACAAGGAGAAACATGAGTTGAATTTTGAGACATGCATAGTGGTTTACCTTTGTTTTTGTTGAACCGGCACTGGTCAAGTTACCGTCTTAGTTGTGTTGTGTCTCACGAGGAAAACCTCGAGTTTCTCCTATTGAGAGTTATCGTCGATTGTCATTAGTGTTCCAAGTGGTTTTTAAGTATCGGTCTATGATGAACCACCGAGGAATTTGCCCAAATCAGTAAATCACTCTATTGCTTTTATTGGATTTACAGAAAAAATCAATCATATATACAAACATCAATCTGTTGTTTTTTTTTCAGGGGTTTAAAATCTTTATTTGCATTTTTGATTGAGCAACCTAGCCAGCTGAAGTACATAGAGTGGCCAAGCTTTAGTAATACGGTATGTCTCATTAGTTTATTGTTGTTTTTAGTTACAAATCATGATGTCTTGAATTTATAATAACAATGTGTTGAATGGTTACTTATATATCTTAATCAATCCTTGGCAGCTGAGGACTGCAACACTCACTCTTGTTATTGTTGCATTTCTTCTTGTTGCTTTATCATCTGTTGATTCGGCTCTCAGCTACATTTTAAATTTAGCTCTTCGGAAGAGTACATAACTTTGCAGCTCTGCTCGTGTTACCATTAATATGTAAGCAGTTTTCTTCTGATGATTGTAATCTGTTTAGGTCCATCATTGTTAGCATTTAACTATCAAATAGGTGAAGAAATTGGTTGCATTGCGTGGAATTTAACATAATTTCATGGATGAAACTGGATACAGAAATATATATTTGAGCATAACAACAGGGACTGGAGGGTTTGAAGAATTTTTTTGCATTGCAATTGCATGAATTTTGCTGGTTAGATAATTTTAGAATTGTAGTAGTTCTTCAGAATTCGGGTATGCAGCATTGGGAGGATACTCCTTCAATGCCGTTATAAACTTGCATTTCCTTTTGCAAGGGCATGAATGAAAGATGAGAAATTAGTTATTTCTTCTGAGGAGGCTTCTCTACCCTCAGTAAAGTAAATCATCTTTCCCAACCATAACATATTACGGACATTATTTCATGGATAGAACCTGTATACAGAACTATATATTGGAGGATATGTTATGGTTGTAATCTTGTTATCAATGCCGTTATAAACTTGCATTTCCTTTTGCAAGGGCATGAATGAAAGATGAGAAATTAGTTATTTCTTCTGAGGAGGCTTCTCTACCCTCAGTAAAGTAAATCATCTTTCCCAACCATAACATATTACGGACATTATTTCATGGATAGAACCTGTATACAGAACTATATATTGGAGGATAACATAATTGCATGTAATCTTGTTATCAATGGCATCGCTTCAGGTGAAGAAATTAGTTGCATTGCATGGAATTGGAGAATGATTAAAATAATAGTTATATAGATAAGTGATGGAATTTGAGAATGGTTAAATCTTGTAATCTGCTTTTTGTGTATGGATACCCGATACTTATTCCTAATATTTTGCGATTATACTCTCATTTCTTGCTAGATGGCATCATGAACTTCAAAACAACTGAAATCTGGACTCAGAACAGAACTTAAGTTTTGGTATCAAAAACATGTAAAGCAAATTTTCAAAAAAAAAAAAAACACAAAGCAATTTCCATGCTTTACTTCAACTCACTTGCACCCAAAGAGAAACGGTAACTTTTGGAAGAGCAAAACAAAGAATCGAACATCATCTGATGATACAAGCATGGTTGTCAAAGTCAGGTTTACTCAGAGAATAATGAGTCTACCTTATATAATGGTTATTTCAACTTCAGCATACCTAAAATGATACAGGTTAAGAACAATTCAATTAGTAGTGCACGAAACGCTGATCTCAATTTTACTGCTGCACTCCACATATGAATATAAAATCTTTGGTGAGTTTCAACTCTCTAGTCCTTAGTCTCAACTCCAAAATTTAGAAAAAGACAGTTTTTTTCCCACTCTGATTCTTATAAACCGTTCTACTCCTGATTTACCCATCCACATGTGAGAAAAAAATTGTTTTTTTTTTTTTCGTCTAGATTGGTAAATTAGGAGGTGTGGGATTAACTTTGATGAGCTGATACCGAGCTAGATAAACCTCTGCAACCTTTCTGTATTCTGAGGAACCTTATCACTAATGTCGGAATGAAATGTTCTGTGATATATCAAAGGTGGCCCTGAGCCCCGTACAACCACGACATACAAGTCAAAACTCTAAATCACGAACAATGGAGTTTAAGTAGAAGAGTCCAATGTTTTAAGACTCTAAGTCACGAACTTGTAACATTCTATTCTATGTCTTTCTAGGAAAAAATTTGTAATAAAATGACATCACTTAACTTGAATACACTTCGTAAAGTACTTGGCATTCAGCTTGGAACATATTCGATGACATCTTGATCAAAACAAGATTGAAAATGTCACTATGGCGAACACCTTGAAACAGTTAATTTTATTGAATAACCGTGTATCCAGGCACAAGAAATACCCGGAAACGCGCAACAAGTACAACAAAACAGTCGCAGCAGTAGGAACACAAACTAGAAAAAACACCTGCAATAGCAACCCAATAACAAGGAAAAACCATAACAGTAACAGCTACATAACCAAAACCAAGCTAGATGAAACTAGCAGGAACCTCCAAATCCATAAAAAATACCAGCAGAAAACCAGAAAAGACCCGCAATAGCACTCATGAACGACACCCCCAAGCAGAAAATCACCGTATAGACCCAAGGTTCCCAACACCATTCATAGTAGATGCAAGATGATTTTGCCTCCCTACTCAAAAACCACTGTCATGCTAAAACCTTAATCTTTTCTACCACTTCCTCCACGGTCTCCACTAGGTTATTGAATAGGCAATCATTCGTCGATATTAACTTTTAATACTTGCACTGCATTTATTCCTCGCAAAATTTTAATAATGATACAAATGGGAAATTCCATCCAGAAGTATACTTTCGGAGATGACTGATTGTCTCAAAATAAGAATGAGAGGTTTTTAAGAACATATGGGGGTGGAAGAGAAACTCTCCTGATTATTGGGTGTATTATCAAAATTTGACCACCCTTTGTTACAAACTGTTCTTGTGTGCCAAAACCCCAAGTGGGCTGTGTTAACTTGGCTTGTGTTGATGGGAGTAGTGTCACTATTTTGGAACATTTTTTAGAGGAAAGTTGTTGTTCCCACTTTTGAAATTGCTAAAAAACTTTTACCCGACGGTAGTTAACTACCGTTATGCCTTGGTCAGCGGCAGTTAACTGCCGTTGTGGCATTTTTTAAAGCGTAGATCCGGCGGCAGTTAACTGCCGTTGGGGGTAAATGTGTAATTTCCTAGTGTTTCATAGCAAATGCTGAAGTAGGAACAACAACCTTCTTTTTAGAGAGGTCTAATGTTACAACATATGTTCTATTAGTCTTTGATGCTATTTAATCAACCACTTCGTCCATAAGCTATTTTAGAGTTTAATTAAATGCTTATTTTGGCCAACAACATGGACACAAGTGGTAGATGCTTGGGTCCCTTCACCATTTGGTCTTTAGTTCGATCCCTGCTGGTGCGTATGGGAAAATATGTGTATCACATAGATGTTTGGTCTTGATTTAAAAAAAATGCTTAGTTTAAAATTTGATGTGGGGAATAAAAACAAGTTATAGGTATCACATATATATTTATTTTTTTACGATAGGTATGTATCACATAATTTATGCAACCACTTTGACTCAATTTTTTAAACACATTCAATAAAAAATCTGCATTCCAATGAAATTTTGGCCAAAGATTATGAATGGTTCCTTCACTCAAATACTGGTTGAGTTATCCATCCCTTGATATGTCTATTTCTGCATATCAAGCTTTGGATTTGCAGTGACGTCCTTTCATGCTAAAGTCACAACTATTTCCTAGTCTTCATAACCAGTAATGTGAATAGAACTACTAGACTTGAATGCCGTGGTAATAGTAGGACTGGTGTAAAAATTTAAAAGCAAGGTTACCTGCTACCTTACCCTGTTATATATTATGATTTTCTTAGGCCAATAACCTTTTTCAGCTTAGTATATAGTATTATGATTATGAAATCACTAAAAATGATTTAAATCAAATGGCCTATTTGATGATTTGATTTTTTATAGAACATGATGGCATTCTCAAATTCATTTAGCAATAAGATATTCACACAAATATGTTACTATATATGCTTATTTATAGTGCAATTGCATTATTAAATAAACAAGATGTCCTTGCATAGGTTGCATTATTTTTCAGTATGAATGGCATTATTTTCACTCATGTCAAAATATACAATTTCAATTTACAAATATTAATTAATGAATTCTTAATTCTACTGTTACAATAAAATGTACATTAAACCTAAGGCCAACTTTAGTTGAGTTTTAGAGCCATGAGCATAATAGACAACACATTTCAAATTTATTTGTTCCACCATCAGTGGTCTTCTAGTCTCTCTGAAGTCCAAAATCCAAATGCTCCTCAGTCTTGACTGAAACCAAAGACATTAACATTTGTCCCTGAATATGTAGTACAGTACGTATGTGTAATGCTGAAGAAGTATTACGAAGGAGGTCTAGGATTCGATTCTTACTGCGAACAAATTTTTTCTCCTGCTAATAAATTAACGACTAACATTTTCCTATAAAAAATAAAATGAGTATGATTTTGTTGGACTAATTTGTGCTCTCAATTTGAGTTTTAGTAATGTCCAATTTGGCATTCACAATATTCATCATTAAGAAAAAAGCAGAAATTTTGATCAAGCATGATCATTCCCCTCATGAAATATACTTGTTAGGAAAGTTTAAAAAACTAAACTGGAATGTTAAACCACGAACCGACACTATCTAGGGTTCCCTTATTTGAGCGGTTGCCCGCAAATTCATCCCGATTCAAGTAATTTATAGTCATTGAACCGCGACTAAGAGATCTACCAGTTCAATGTGCGATTCAGATTTTTAAAACATTACTTGTTAGACATTAAAAGATTTTTCATTTAAGTTACACAAGGGAGATCCTTAAAAAAAAAAAAAACTTGTTATATGGTTAAGGGAACTCATCAAATACAAAACCCTACACAGATTTGGATCCTATGATGTTAACATACAGAGAAACAAGCCAAATAGGAATTCATGTTTTGCACTTATGGCTTCTCTATGTCTTCAAAAAGGAGTGATTCAATGATGTTTTAACTAAGTCAGTGTTAAAACATGAAATTCAAACAGTGATTGATTCATTAAAACCTAACTCAAAAATCATAAAATCCAAAACCAAAAAAGTATAACAGCCATATCAATAGCTTTACACAGAATATCATGTTGAGTCAAGTAAACTGTGCAATAGATGGTTCAATTGATAGTTTATGAAATGTATGAAACTTTGTCAGTAATGTGTACATTGAATAAAGCTTTGTCAGTTTGGTGACTTTTTGTACAAAGTTGAAGGAAAGACTTTTGTGAAATGTTTTAATTATTACTAGTGCTTTTATTCACCAAAATAGATCAAAATTACGTTTGAATTTTGAAGAAATGTGTGTTCTATAAAGTCATCCTAATTTAAGTCTTAACCATATTAATTTTCCAAATAAAAAGAAGTAATCTATGAAGTCATATTCATGTGCTATTTACAATTGTAACACTATTAAACAAGGAAAGTAGAAAAACAAACCTAACCTTAACAACAATATGAAAATGGAAAAAGCATAAATATTCAGAAAAATAAAAAAAAAATCAAATAACCAAATTCATTTTCTCAATCAATTGTTATAAAATAGTCAATATAAATCAAATCCAAACTTGTCATGTAAAACCTCAGAGCTACATCACTTACTCAATCGGCTGAGATCGTTTAACTGTGTGACTGCGTCCTTCTTGTCGGTCTCGTATCGCGGATCAAAGTAAACACAAAATTCTTTTCCACACCATACAAATTCTGCTCTTCACACACAAAGGTTCACTATCAAAACCAATATAGTTAAGGCCATTTATTCATATGACGTTATGGCCAAACAAATCTACAAGACTAGGACCAACTTTTTGAAAATAGTAATAAATAAAAAATGGCTATGACACTGAGTCACTGACCTCAAATGTTGAGTATGTCTTGAAAGTTGTTCAATTTGTTAACCAAAAGGAAAGTTTGTTACTCCTTCTGTACTCATAAAAAGTGGTAATTGGCACACATGCATTTGTTTATGTTGTCAGCACATATCTAAATTTCTCTGGCAAAAGTGGACATTGTTATCATTTATCATCAATCATGTTCATGGTTTTGAGTCATCCTATTTTACTTTATTCACTTTTTGGGCCCCACAATCAATCATGCAGTATAGAATGTGTTAAATGAAAACACCATAGCATATGGGGACACATTCCAAAAAAGTGACAAAAGCTAACATTATCATGATTGTGCTATGCGTATATTTATTTATGTGTCTTACAAAGTTTAAGGTATTGGATAAAAAGGCAATAAAAAAATTAAAAAGTATAATTCTAATACATTGTCAGAATAAAAAAAAAATCACGGTCAATACATCATAATCAATCATATGTATGGTTTCAAAAAGTTATGATTAAAGTTGAATATTTAGATAATCTGACAATTACAATTGATTGATAACGTAATAAAGATTAATGATTTGTATATAAATTTGGTGTGTGTTTAATATCACGATGGATTATGTTTTACAAAGTTATGGTGAGTCGATTCTTCTCATGTCGGATACAAACATGCATTAAATCTCAAAGAAAATAAGTGCGGCTTATCCCCCTCCTTTTGTTGCTCTGCTTCCCCACCCTATCCATCGAAATCCATCTTCTAATAAGGTTTCGTTTACCAACAAACCTTACTAGAAGTCATCTTTCGATAAAGTTATTATCTGAAAATGAACAGTACAAGGGACCAAAAGAGCAAGTTTTAAAAAAAAAATATTGTTGAATAAGGAAAACCATGTGGCCCAATGGGCTTGTATAAAAAGAGACAAGTGTAAATTGAACTCTTCATGTTGTTGGCCCACAAGTGAGGTCCAAAGTCATGAGCCACATGCCTTGGGGAGCAAGAACTGACTTAAGGAACAATCCCTAATAACGAAAGCCATGTTATTGATAGAGACATGCATCAATATATTGCATATAGTAAATGACAAAGAGAGGCATCAAAAAGCAGTTCCGTGTCCACAATAATAATTATTATCATCATGATTTGTCACTTGCTATCACTAGTCAATATCTTTCATTTTCAATATCCACCACCTCACTTTTCTCTATTCTTTGTTAACTCAAACACGCACCTCCATCAACTCCAATTTTGTTAAATCAACTTGACTTTGTTTAATTTATATAAATAAATTAGCATTGTAACCGGTCAATTCGTCTAAAGTGGTTAATGATCTTCGTCAAAACGAGTTGTTCAAAAGAATTCGAGCTCGACTCTGGACGAAATAATTATTGGTCTGACTTTACTTATCTTCTTTCGAAGTCCGAACTATCAAGATTCATTTTTCGTGCGAACCCGATAATTAACACAAAAAATTAGTGTTGTATGTTTATTTTTTTATTGTTATAATTAAATCTTATCACATGTTAGTACATGTTAAGATTTTCACAAATAGCAAGTATTTATTAAAAAAATAATTATCAAAAGTTTGAGAAATAAATTGGCACAATTTTCAATAGATAATTTATATCTTTGATGTCTTAACACTTGTTAGCATTTCCCTTAATTTAATTATGAAATTTATTGATTAATTGTAAAAACAACCTTGAGTACGGTTGAAGACATATGTCCTTTGTGCACCATAGATTTAGTTAACAAACTATTTACTAGTTGAAAAATCTTCGGTGGACATCCAAACACCCCATAGACACTTTGAAAAATGAAATAGATAGAGATAACGATGTAATAGATCGATCGTGTGATAGAAAGAAAGATAAAAAAAATTAGATGTTGAATAAGTGTTGAGTAAACTGATGTGTCTATATATCATTGTTGTTACTAATTTAGTCTTTAATATTGTAGGTTTCTAACTATTTGAACTCTAATATTAATAAAATTCTAAATTGATCTTTCTAATTAAAAAGATTTTGCTAATATGTGCTCTTAAGGCACAAGAATAAAAAATAAAATGGAGTTTTTGTGTTGGAAATGATCAATTTTAAGTTTTAAGAAATTTCTTAAACAAAACAAGTTTTAAGAAATTAAACACATCACTTATAATACTTTATATATATATATATATATATATATATATATATATATATATATATAAATATTTATTACAATAAACTGACCTATGGCCATATCATTAGTACTTGTATTAATGAAGGATTAGATTTATGTAATGACATAAAATTAAAAAATCAATTAAAAAAGCAAAACCTCACTGAAAAACACCAATTAGGTGAATTTTGTGATCAATTTGCTTTTGATATAGGGAAAAATTCTCCTGATAAAACCAAGAGGGATAAAAATTTCAAGAAAAACAACAAATTTAAGAAACCTTATAGGAAAAAGAAATTTAAAAAACCCTTTCGTGAGAAAGAAAAGCCCTATAAAAATAATAAAAAGAAGAAGCCTAATAGGTCTGATATTAAAAAAAAGTGTCTTTGAGACAATTATCGTCAAATATATATATATATATATATATATATATATATATATATATATATATATATATATATATATATTTGACGATAATTGTCTCAAAGACACTTTTTTTTTTAAGATCACAAAAACACTTGTCAGCATGTATCTAATTAAAATTATTGATCATATGAGATTCTTTTAATCAGACAATTTCATCTCTAAAATTGTTTTGGATGGATTAATATGATTTTGTCTAAAAAATTGTAAATGTCGAACGATTTGAACTCTGACATTAATAAAATTTTAAAATTATCCATAAAATTCATTTTTTAAAAAGTAAATTATGAATTCTTTTGAATCAGTCAATTCTATCTTTCTAATCATTCGAGATGAAGAAATACAATTCAATATTTTAAAATTTCGTTAATTTCAAAATATAAATTGTGTTTCTATAATTTTAAGAAACTATTTTATTTTATTTTATTTTTACAAAAGAAACTTAATTGTTGTTTACTATTTTTTAAAGTTAAACTAAAATTATCTCATTTTAAAATACTTCCACATGATTCATAATCAAAATAGTAGCTATTCAATAAAACAGAATTATTGCTTAGATTGGAAATTGATATATAAATTATGGAATAACCCACTTAATTGTGTTTTGATGTCCCCTACACTAACGTCTAAAAGATGTAATACTATGGACTTTAGTTGCACAAGTCTTGTTGTCCTTGTCTTAATTTTAATTTTAATATAAATGATTTGACTCTTAATGCTTAAGGAAACAATTTTCAAGTCTACACAATAAATTGTCAATCTTATTTTGTGTCACTTTTGATTTTTTTTTTCTCACCTTGGTCATGTGCTTTGAGCTATTGATAGATCCTCATTACTTGATTTAGCCAGCTAGAGTATAATTTAAACTACCCCAAAGATCACCATTTCAAGGATATATAAAAAATTGTGATGTTCACGTTTTGTTAATATGATGATAGATCAATGTACATTTTCCCCTAAAAAATACTAGCAAAAGAAAGAAAGAGACATGTATTTTGATGTCAAGCCTGAATTTCATTCCATTTTGTCTTCTTAGATTGTTAATTAGATAATTTGAAATTTTCTGAAAATGCTGGCCATGATGATGTATCATATATATTACTAGAACATTGTGACTGAAGGGAGGATTATACCATTAAGTTAAGTTTTCAGAAAAAGACAAATGATAGCGACAATTGATATACACCTTAATCCATCTTACACATCTTAGGTTAACAAAAAAATATTGAATATAATTTCAATCCCCATATTTTGTCTCATTCATGAATGCATCCCTTAATTCTTAAAATGTTTGATTTTATTTGCACCTATGCATTTTATGTTAATTTTTAATGTGACAAGTGATATACTTAAGTGGCGATTAAGTTGTTCGGGTGAGGTTAGTTCAGTTGGTATGAACATTGCACTATATATACAGGAGACGAAGTTCAAACCCCGAACATAACACTAATTTACTTTAAAATGTGAATTTCTAGTCAATAGACCACTTGACATAAAAAAAATGGCAATTAAGTTGATGAAGTGAGTTGTTAGTGTGAATTCACTTAGACAATAGTCTTATAATAAATTTGATTGTTTTTGTGATATAAATTAATGTATATTTTGCTGAAACAAAAAAATTAGTGTTTAAATGAAAATCTAGTTAAGCATTATCATATCGACTGTTTGGTCACATAACTATCTGGCTTATTATCATATTATAAAAATTCAATCTCAAAATGTAAAATTTTACTCAATCTCAACTTGTATACATGGAGAAAAAGTCAAATATTTTAAAATTTGAGAGGTCAAAATTGTAAATTTAGAAATAGATTTGTAAATGAGGTGTATAGGAGACTAAAATAGTATTTTATGCCAAAATAAAAAGAAAGGACAATGAGTAATTCAAAATAAAAAGTGAGAGTTAAGAGTAAATAAATTTGTTCACCAAAAAAAATAAGAGTATATAAATTTTGTCGTGAGCATAATTCAGTTGACAAGACGTTACCGTATATAGGGGCGGATTCGTATATCAAATTTCTCACTTTTTTTTTGAACAAGCAAAAATGGAACTTATATATACAAAAAACAGAGGTACCAGATTAGCACAAGGCGTACCAACCCAGGGATCTAACGGTTACAGATGTACAAGTCACAAACCAAAGCCACAGACGGCTTAACCGATGCCCATGCAAACAAAGGGACTCGACCACCACAAATGGGAATTTAAATGAACATTAATATTACAAGTTTTCATCCACCAAAATGTATTTAATTTGACTTTATCTAGAAATTAATGGACTGAACTCTCCTTATTTTTAAATAATCTATTGTTTCTTTCGTTCCATATAATCCACACACCACATAACCAAACAAGTTGCATAAAGAGACGACGCGGCCGCTGATCGCCTGCTGAAGAAAGTGATCGTGAACCAGCGTCGAGTATGCGGAGGAGACACTCGTCCAACCACGGAGAAGGCTCCACAAAGAACCAAAAATGGGGCAGGACACAAACATATGATGGGACGACTCAATGCCACCACACCCAGCCACACAAGACTGATCATCGGTAGAGATAATACCTCGCTGCACCAAATTGTCTTTAGTAGGTAAACGATTCCGAAGTAGCCTCCACGCCAAGACAGACACCTTCATTGGAACCTGTTTGTGCCATATGAACTTCGAACTAGCTTCAGTCACTGAATAGTCACGACGAGAGAGTTTTTGATACAATCCCCGCACTGAGTAACCTCCAGAGATATCCAACTTCCACTGCCACTGGTCTGTAACATGAATCTGCAAAGAAATGTCAAGAGTAAAGTCCGACACTCCTCAAGTAACTCCTCCTCCCACGCCCACAACCGCCTACGCCACTGCCACGCCACTCCACCAACCCCCCAGCCTAAACCACACATATCCGCCACCGTTATCGACTTGTTATCAGATAAGTCAAAAAACGGCGGAAACACATAGAAAACGGAACCCCTCCTAACCACGGATCGGTCCAGAAGAACGTCAAGGGCCCACTCCCCACCGAACGGCCAACACACTCCTCAAACCACCTACCATCCACCCCTCCTACACCATCCCTAATCTTTGCTATCTCACGCCACCAAGAAGAACCACTCCGGCCCCCTACCTCCAACCTCTCATTCACCTCACCGTACCGAGCTACCAAAACCCTATACCATAATCCCCCTCTATCTACCAACAATCTCCAACACCACTTCCCTAGCAACGCAATGTTAAACTCCCTCATCCTCCTCACCTCCAAACCTCCCTCCTCCTTACTACTACAAATATTATGCCAAGAAATCCAAGATATTTTCCTATGATCCTCACTCCCTCCCCAAAAAAAATTTAAAAATAAAGATTCAATAGAAGAGATAATACCTGATGGAGCTTTGAAGAAGGAAAGAGCATAGACAGGCAAGGATGACATGACAGACTTAAGTAAAACCAAACGACCGCCGAAAGAAAGGAATCTATTCCGCCAACCAGACAAACGAGAACGGATGTGAGTCAAAACAGGCTCCCAGAACAACAGACGCTTCGGATCCCCACCAATAGACATACCCAGATACACAAAAGGAATTTTACCTACACGACAGTTCAACACATATGTCGCTTCTTGTAACCAGGAATCAGAAACATTAACCCCAACCAACATACTCTTGTGAAAATTCACCTTCCCGGTATCATTTCGAAGAGCACAAGGACTGCCCGAAGGGCTCGAACATTAGCCCAGCTTTTCAACCCCAGTAGAAGAGTATCATCTGCAAACTAAAGATGTGAAATGGTAGTGTGGTTTTGCACCCCTACAGTATAGCCAGTGAAAATATTTGTCACAACCATGGCATTCATGAACACATTCAAACCCTCAGCAGCCAACAAAAAAAAGGAATGGGGACAATGGATCACCTTGCCGCAACCCCCTCTCCATTACAAATTCGGTCGTGGGGCTTCCATTAACTAACACCAACGTCGTAGCCGTACACACGCACACCCTCATCCACTTCCTCCACAACGAGGGGAAAGAAATTTTTTCCATAACCGCATCTAGATACCCCCAATCAACTGAATCATAAGCTTTTTCAAATTCAACTTTAAACAAAAGTAAATCCTTGTTACACTTGCGCGCTTCATCGACTACCTCGTTAGCTATTAAAATACCATCCAGGATCTGCCTATCTTTCACAAATGTTGACTGCGCCTCCGAAATGACACTACCAATCACTATATGCAGTCTGTTAGATAACAACTTTGCCAGAACTTTATACAAACTCCCCACTAGAGAAATAGGTCGAAAATCATTTAGGCTCTGGGGACTGTCTACTTTTGGGATAAGAGCAATGAAGGTGTTGTTAATACCTTTCGTTAATCGACCGTTTCGATGAAACTCCGTCACAAACCGTAGTAAATCATCCTTCAACTCCACCCAAAACTCCTTGATAAACTCGAAGTTAATACCATTTGGGTCCGGACTCTTGAAACTATCACAGTCTCACACGGCCTTCTTGACTTCATCCACAGAGAAAGGTTTAATCAGTCCACCCCCTTCAGACAAGGACAACCTCATGAAGTGAAGGTTCGCCAACCCAGGCCTATCTAAGTTGCGAGCCTTGAAGTGAGACTCGAAATGAGAGAACACCGCTTGACGGACCGCCTGAACGCCCTCCACAACCTCTCCGTCCACCAAAAAAGACGAGATCGCGTTCCGACGACGTCTCCCAACCACCACGGAGTGAAAATAATTAGAGTTTGTGTCACCTTCACATAACCACTTAGCCCGAGACTGCTGCCAACAAATACTAGTTTGAATGCGCGACAAAGAAAAAATCTCTGAAGTGATACTATGATACTATGATATCAAATTTCTCACTTATTTATCTTAAAGGTCCATTTTTATTTGATAAAAAAAATTAATAAATTTTAGCACATATGTGAATATCAGTAAATCATAACACTAAATTGTCCACTAAAAAATAAATAACATTAAATTGTTTCATAAAAAATTATACATGCCCTCTCAATTTATTTATCTTTGAAGAAGGTTCTTGGCTTTTTTGCTCGGAAAAAACCAACCTCCAATAAAAATATAAATTATTTTCTAACCCGAAATATTTTGATTTTTCATTTGTTGAGCATCAATCTCAAATACAATTATAATATCTTGAGATTTATTATAAAAGAAAAATGAAAGAGAAAATTTGAAAGAGATTTATAGGCTATGAACGATAAAATGGTAAAAAAATAATTAAATGGATAGTAAAATTGGAAAAAAAATATTATAACAAAACACAATATTTTTTTACATTTAAGATCAAAATAAAAAAAATTATAGTGTCTAATATTGTTTCCTAAAAAAAATAAACTGATGTGTTCCTATTGTTTTTTTAGAGGATTTGTTCTTATTGTTGTGGATTGCTTTTTCATATTATTGTGAATTAGTCATGTTTTAATGTGATTTAACTGATTTTTCGATTGATAAGTTAAATAATATTATAAAAATTATAAAATGATTTAAATAAAGGATAAAAATAGAAGATAAATACAACTCAAAATGGTGTATCCCATTTATAGATAAAAATGGTACTAATAATTATTTTATAAATATTCTCAGTTGATATTTAAATTATGTCCCTTGCATTATATAGTCAAGCTCTTATCTTCTTCTTTTTTTTAAACTGAGCTCTTAATATTTGAAAATAACAAAAAATTATGGGAATTGCGAGGGAAAAGTCTATCTTTTGTTTTCATCAAATATTAACTTGGTCGTTATAGCGATATATAATTTTACAACTTAGTAATCACTAGCAAAAATATCAATTTAATTAATTTGTAAAAAAAATCAATTTAATTAATTAATTATTAGTAGAAAAATGCATTAACAACGGGTTATCTAGCACGAAGCCCACAACAACCTCAAGATATATACTCCTTTCGTTTTAAATTATATGTTATTCCAGCAAAATTTGTTTGTTTTAAATATCTCAGTTTACAATATCAAAAAATTATTAATGATTATTTTCCTATTATGCCCCTTACTATTTATTACTTTATCTTTTTCTAATATTTTTAATTTATGTTTTCCATGCCATTAACGAATGATAGTTTTGTAAAACAACTCACAATTACTCTTTTCTATACAACATTAACTACATTTCTTAATTTGTGTGAAATTTCTAAAGTGACATATAATTTGGAACGGAGGAAGCAGTTGTTTGGGCATAAGCTTAAATAAATATATTTGGACACACACACAACTAAAAAAAATAAAAGAGAATAAAATTGAATAATGTCAATTGATGTGTCTAAATTTTTTTTTTATTTTCATTTCATGTGAGGGTGCCTAAATAATATTGATTTGTGATTGTGTCATGAAATACTTTCTCCAACTTCGATATACTCTTCTATAACCCTCCACATAACCATTCACCTTCACTTAGACACAAATGACATTTCCTCCCTCACAACTAGACACAAATGGCCTTTTCTCCCTCGCAACCATGTGACCTAAGATGAAGCGACTCTAACTTGAATTCAATGAAACCCTTCAAAGCTCCTTACCTAGATAGTTTTTAATGCATTTTCTTTAAACATTTTTGGCACATTATGGAAGATGACATTTTTTACCTTGTCAAAAATGTTTTTATGTCATGCCACTTTGAGCCAACTATATGTGAAACCTTCACCGATCTCATTTCCAAAGTTGATCCTCCCACCACCTTCAAAGACTTGAGACTCATTGGTCTTTGTAACATCATCTACAAAATCATTACCAAAGTTCTTTTGAGTCGTCTTTGGCCCCTCTGTGATACAATTATTGGCCATACCAAAGCAGTTTTCTGCGAGGCAGAGGTACTGTTGACATGTTATTATTTTGCAAGAAATTGTTCACTCTATGCGGGAGTCCAAGAAGAAGAAGGGTAATGCCAGGCCTAATCTAGAGAAAGCATTTGACAATGTCTAATGTGACTTCTTATAGTATTGTCTTATTGATGTTTTCTTTCCCTTATCGCCATCAAGCTCATTATGCATTATGTCGCCTCGTTTTCACTCTTTGTGCTTTAGAATGGTAACAACAACAACAACCGAGTCTTATCCCACTAAGTGAGATCAACTACATGAATAAAATGATGCTATAATGTTCTATCAAAAACCATATCTTTCTCCAACTCATTAATCTCTATATCCTTCTTAATAGTTTCTCTTATAGTTTTTGTCTTCCCTTACTACTAGTAATTTGACTCCCATCTACATGATCTACTCTCCTTACCACATAATCCATATGTCTCATCTCTACATGTCAAAACCATCTAAGTATAGTTTCTATCATATTTTCTACTATAGGTGACACCTTAACTTTCTTTTTAATATTGTCATTTTTAATTATATCATGTCTAATCTTGTCACACATCCAATGCAACATTCTTATCTCTGCTATACTTAACTTATGTTCGTTCTGGTTCTTTACAGTCCAACACCATGTCTTGTACAACATCGTCAATCTTACCGTTGTCTGATAAGATTCATCAACTCACCACAATATCCAACATTACTAGCACCTTATCTCTAGATAAGTATCTTGGTTTTCTCATACTCAAAGAAAGAAGGAAGAATTTACTTTAATCATAGAAAATATACAAACTAGATTGACTTCTTGAAATCATAGATTACTTAACAAACATGGAAGGTTAGCTATTGCCACTTCATTTTTTTCTCCATTCAGACTTAACTACTTGAAAGTTTCTTGGCTCCCTCATAATATTTGTGACCTCATTGACCCTACTATATGTAACTTCGTATGGAAGAGCTCTCATAAAACTAGCATTAAATCAGTGAGTTGGGATGTAATTGTTCGGCCCAGGTTGTGGGGCGATCTAGGAATTCGCAATGAAAAGATGCTAATACTTTTCTTTTGGGCGAACTTGTTTGGGACGTGCTTCAGGGAACTACAAGTTTTTGGTCAATAATTTGACCCAAAAGTACACATCCGACACTTGATTTCTCTCTCATACCATTACTTCTGGCTCCCCTATGGAGCTTCATCATCAAAGCCAAAAAAATCATCAAGATAGCTTTACTTGGCGTGCAAACTCTAAGGAATCTTTCTTCTGGTTTAGTCATTGAACCTTCTTTGGTCACCTTTGCACTATTGTCCCTTATGTGCACATAAATTACTTTTCTCTTGGAGTTAAAGAAGTTTGTGTCTCATCTTCTCCTTGTCTTGCCACCATTTATACTCATTTGACTTAAGCCATTTTTTATAAAATCAACAATCTCAATCTTCACTTTAATCCCAACAATGAAGATATTCTCCTTTGGTTTGATAACACTAATGATTATTATACTACCAAGGTTGGTTACACCTGTCTTTTGAATCAGAGAAATGTTGATGTAACCTTTTTTTATCTTAGTCTTGGATCTGGTGCCTTTGCCTTCCATAAAAGATCAAGTTTATTCTGTGATTAACAAGTAACAATTTTATCCCAACCTTGTTCTTGCTACATCATCACAATTTGGCTCCAAATGAACTATGTCCTCGTTGCAGTTTTTTCTCCATTGCATTATAGACTACCCAACCTCTAAAAGTAACTGATATGCATTCAATTTCTCCTTTATTGGGTTCTTTTCCAATCTGGATCCTATCATTTGGCTTAAGCAGGGGTTATCTTTTATAAGCACACACACACTTTTACTGTCTGAATTTGGTGGTCTTGGCAAAACTGTAACACTACTTGCTTCTTGGATACAACTATCCCACACTATCGGATTATCTTGTAAGCATGAAATATTACTTCTACTTTCATCTCATTCTTTTTGTGATCGCCGCTTGAGAGACATTACATATAAGTAAAATGGAATTCCTTCAATCAATATTGTTAGCACAACTATGAAGCTTAACTTTCTTAAGCAATTATTTTGATCTTTAGGGTTTTGATTTGAATGGAATTTAGAGAGAATGAGAAGAGAGAAAATGATAGAGATTTGAGAAAGGAAACTGTGTTATTGATTAATGAGAATGTACAAGTGAATTGGCTTATATACAAAAGCTATGCTAGATTGCTTGAAGCACAAGCTAAATAACAAACTCTAACAACTTTTAGCTAAATTCTAGGGAACTTGTAACTAATCAATAACAAACTAAATCTAATGTGATTAACCAACTAAACATGATTACATCACTAATAAACTTGAATTAACAAACTAACATCCTCCCTTAATTCAAGTTCCCACTTCCTTCATACCAATCAAACTTCTTAGCTTGATGAACCTGTCAACCTTCAATGGTTTAGTGAAGATGTCTGCAAGCTGCAGCTCAGTGGAACAATGAACAACCTGCAATGCTCCTTTGTTCACTTGCTCCCTCAGAAAATGAAACTTAGCTTCTATATGCTTGCTTCTTCCATGTAAAACTGGATTTCTGGCTAAGTTTATAGCAGATTTGTTATCTATGAACAATGTTATAGGTCTGCTAACCTCTATCTCTATCTCCTTGAGTATATTTTCAAGCCAAACTGCCTGACATGCTGCCATACACCCTGCAATATCTCATATTCACATGTTGACAATGCCACAACTGGTTGCTTCTTAGCACACCATGAAATTGGGGCATTTAGAAACTTGAATAGGTAACCTGAGGTGCTGTTTCTATCATGCTTATCTCCACACCAATCTGCATTAGAGTTAGCTATTAATTCTCCAGAGTTTTCATTCAGACACTTAGGAAATAGAACGCCAGATTACAATGTTCCTTTGATGTATCTCATCACTCTTTTGGCTGCTAGTAGATGAGATACTCTAGGTTCACTCATGAATCTACTGATTATACCAACTGCATATGAATATCAGGCCTACTATTGCATAGGTACCTCAGTGATCCAACAATTTGCTTAAACAATGTAGGATCCACAGGTTCTTCTTCTTCATTCATTACTAGTTTTACATTTGTCTCAGCAGGTGATGATGATGGATTGCAGTTCATCATATTGAACCTCTTCAATATATCAGATGCATACTTCATTTGATGCATTACCAGTCCCTCTTCATTTTCAGTAAACTCCAGGCCAAGAAAATATGTCAATTTTCCTAAGTCTGACATTTCAAACTCACTCATCATCTGAGATTTGAATGCTTCTATCTCATTCACATCACTACCAGTCACTATCAAGTCATCTACATAGAGACAGATGAGTAACTGATTACCTTCAATTCCTTTCTTCACATATACACCATATTTAGACTTGCATTTAACAAATTCTTGCTACACAAGAAAACTGTCAATTCTTTTGTTCCAAGCTCTTGGTACCTGCTTCAATCCATAGAGTGCTTTGTGTAATCTATACACCATATCTTCTTTCCCTTTGATTTTGAAACCTGGTGGCTGTGTTACATACACTTCTTCATCTAAGGGACCATTTAGGAAAGCAGATTTTACATCCAAATGATACATTGACCAGTTTCTTCCACAAGCTATAGCAACTATCAGTCTCACAATCTCTAATCTTGCTACTGGGCATATACTTCAAAGTAATCCATACCAACCTTCTGCATGAATCCCCTAGCAACTAATCTAGCTTTGTGTTTGGCTACTTCACCATTTGGCTTCAGCTTCAATTTGAAAATCCATTTCACATCTATAGGTTTCTTGCTAACAGGTATTTCAGTCAGTTCCCATGTGTTGTTTATGATGATTGAATTCAATTCTTCAATCATAGCATTCTTCCATACTTTTTCATTCAATGTTATTTCATGGTTGATTGGTTCTGCATCTGCTAATAAGGCAAAGTGAACAAATTCCCCTTCTTCATTAACTAGATTATCTGGAATAACTTCATGTCCAGCTAGCCTTGTGGAAGCAAATCTATGTCTCCCTGAAGTTCTAGTAGCTTGATTCTCTTCAACATGTACTTCAGCTTGAACTTCAGTATGTTCAACTTGATCATCTTCTTCAATTATTGTGGGAACTGTGTGATTGGAACTCTTCTCTTTCTTGTTCCAATCCCAAGCTTCATTCTCACAGATTTTAACATCCCTACTAATCACTATTGAATGAGTTAGATGATGATATAACTTGTATGCACCTGTTTCATGATAACCAACCATTATCATAGGCTCACTCTTATCCCCTAACTTTCTTCTCTTTGCATCAGGGATATGTTTGTAACATAAGGAGCCAAAAACTCTTAAGTGTTTAGCTGACTGCTTGCATCCTAACCAAATTTCTTCAAGGATTTGATTCAGTTTCTTAGTGGGGCATCTATTCAAGATGTAGGCTGCAATTCTTACAGCTTTTCCCCAAAAATTATTGGGCATCTTCTTCAATTTCAACATACTTCTGGTCATGTCAAGCAGACTTCTATTTCTTCTTTCAGCCAAACCATTGTGTTGTGGAGTATAAGGAGCAGTTACTTCATGTATAATACCATTGTCTTCACAAAATTTCTCAAACACTTTTGAGGTATACTCACCACCACCATCAGTTCTTAAAACCTTAATAGATTTTCCACTTAGCTTTTCTACTAAGATTTTAAACTTCTGAAACATATCAAATGCTTCACTTTTGGTCTTAATCAAATATAACCAGAGTTTTCTGCTAAACTCATCAATAAAACTTATGAAGTATCTGTTGCCCCCTAATGAAGGAACCTCTAAAGGACCACATACATCTGAGTACACAACATTGAGTAGCTCCTTTGATCTACTAGCAGTACTTGATCTGAATGCATTTCTAGGTTGCTTGCCCAACAAACAAGTATCACAGGCTGTGTTAGGTATCTCAATTTTAGGTACACCAAGAATCATTTCCTTATCAACCAGTTGATTAAGACCTCTAAAATTAAGATGACCAAACCTATAATGCCATAACCAGCTATCTTCATCTTTTACCATTGCAGATAAGCAGTTCAACTCTACAGCTTTCATATTGGTCTGAAATGTTCTATTTTTTGCAAGGGGGGTTTTCAAGACTAACCTTTGATGTTTATCAAACAACTTCAGAACATTATCCTTCACTGTAACTGAGTATCCTTTCTGAACGAGTTGACCAACACTAAGTAAATTGCACTGCATTCCAGGGACATAGAGAACTTCTTCAACTATTGCTACTTTTCCATTATTTCCTTCAATAGCAATCTTCCACATACCTTATGAAGTTAATGTACTATGATCTGCAAGTTTCACCTTTGTGTTCCTTCCATGATCAACTTCCCTCAACCATGCTTTGTTTCCAGTCATGTGATTAGAACAACCAGTATCTAAGAACCAACTTTCTGAATTGCAGCTCTCAGTACTAGTTGTTGTAACCATCAATAATAATGAATCATCTGAATCATCTTGTGCAATCTTAGCTTGTACCTCATCATGCTGACCTTGTTTTCCCTTACCAGACCAACATTCAGAAGCAAAGTGTCCAAATTTCTCACATTTGAAACACTGAATCTTCTACTTATCAAAATTTCCCTCCTTTTGATTAGAGTTTCTTTCTTTTAAATATTCACTTTTGTCAGTTACTTTGTTCTTGCCTTTAGACCAGTTTCCTCCCTTAGTATTATTCTTCCCTTTCTTGCAGTTCTTCCTATCATAGTCATCCTTCTTGATAATTTGAACTTGTAAGGCTTGTTGAATTGATCTTTCACTGCTCCTTTATGAAACCATCAATTCATGAGCTTCTAATGAACTCTGAAGCTCCTCAATCTTCAAGGTTTTTACATCTTTTGATTCCTAAATTGCCACAACAATGAAATCAAACCTTGATGATAGAGCCCTCATGATCTTCTCAACAATTTGTTGATCAGTCATAGTTTCTCCACAAGCCTTCATATGATTCACAACACTGATGAGTTTGGAGATGTACTCTACAATCTTTTGCTCATCTTCCATCTGCATCAATTCGAATTTCCTCCTCAGTGATTGAAGCTTAATCAACTTCACCTTATCATCCCCTTCATGATACTTTGAAAGAATATCCCATGCTTCCTTTGAGCTAACTGTTTTTGAGATTCTTTCAAAATTTGCTTCATCAAGACTCTGTTGAATCAAGAACAAAGCCTTGCAATCTTTCTTCTTCAAATCTTTGTGTGCGTTCCTTTGCACTTCTGTTGCATTCACAGCTAACTCACCAACTCCATTCTGCACAATTTCAAGCAAATCTTGTGCTCCAAACAGATTCTTCATCACTGCACTCCATCTTTCCCAATTGCGTGCTTCAAGAATTGGAAGATGAGTGTTGAAGCTGCTGCTACCATTCATGGTACTTCCTTCAGCGTTTCTTCTTTGTACTTACGTGATTGAAGATCTTGATTACCCCTTAGAACGAAACCAAAGGCTCTGATACCAATTTGTTAGCGCAGCTATGAAGCTTAACTTTCTTAAGCAATTATTTTGATCTTTAGGGTTTTGATTTGAATGGAATTTAGAGAGAATGAGTAGAGAGAAAATGATAGAGATTTGAGAAAGGAAATTGTGTTATTGATTAATGAGAATGTACAAGTGAATTGGCTTATATACAAAAGCTATGCTAGATTGCTTGAAGCACAAACTAAGTAACAAACTCTAACAACTTTTAGCTAAATTCTAGGGAACTTGTAACTAATCAATAACAAACTAAAGCTAATGTGATTAACTAATTAAACATGATTACATCACTAACAGACTTGAATTAACAAACTAACAAATATTACACTGTTCTCAGTGTTAATGACAATTGCCTTGACAACCCTATTAGAGTCGGTTTTAGTGATTTACGTTTTCACCCTTATGGTTCTTGGATCTCAAGCTTCTCGAGGTTCATCTCAAAATTCTCTGAGATTCTTGATGTTGAGCTTCATGCTATTCACCAAAGGTTTTCATCAGCTATGTAATTGAATCGCCATGGTGTTTTTTGCTTCATAGACTATGTTATTTGTGTTAATCTCCTTCAAGGTCAAACTCCAAGATTTCACAAGTATACTACTTTGATCTATGACATCAAAGATATTCTCTATCAATATTGGAATGCCCATGTCGTTCACACCCTTTGGAAAAGAAACAATATTATTGACTTTCTAGCTAAATTTTGTGCTTCTTTTAATATTGGTTTCATGGTTCATTCCTCCCCTTCTCCTGAACTCTCACCCGACTTTGTAAGAACTTAATTTAGTGGAGGGTAGCTTTTTCTTTCTCTCTCCTTTTTTTTTAGCTTTGTAACAAAAAAAATTCCCTTCAAGGCATAAGCACAACTGTGCAACGTGCAACGTGACATGTTATTATACTAATACATTTAGATATAATATTCTTTTTATGAATCTAATCATTGAATAATATCTATATTTTTTTTGACAAGAATAAACTATAATTCTATAATAAAATAATTTAATTAAAGCAAATAATATTCAAAAAAATAATAATTTACAACCAAATAATTTATGTTTTTGAATATTTCAAAGTGCATAGCCCTGTTTATTTGTTTATGAATTAGTTGTTAGTAGAATGATGCAATTTGTTCTCATCTTAAATGAATGGACTATGATTTACATGAGTCATAATCATAACAGGTATCCCACATGCATATGTGGCCATCATAAGCTCAGCTGCCCCTCATCTCACGAAAGAACATGTAATGCTTGTCCAATCCTCTTAAATAATAATTATTTTAAGCTAAATAAAAAACAGTTACTACTAGTATGTCTTAATCAAAATAAAGAAATAGAGAACAGTGTTTTAGATACGTTTCCAAACGTTGCTTTCAACAGTCACAAATAGTAGAAAATAATTTAAATAAACATCTCAAAAGAAAACAACAACATAAATAATCAATCACTTTCCTCCATCAACATCTAAGACCCGTGTGGTTTGGACGGTTTCTAATCCTTATGGGTTTTATCAAAAGCTCAATACACAAACAAATCTTTGAAACATATCATAATTAAACACCAAAGTAGGAAAAGACAAACCATGTGAGGAGTGATGATCTTGACTATAGTGTATGCTATTCCATTTCTAAAGTGGGTTTAGAATGTGACATATCATAGATAACACAAAAATATAATGTCACAAAACCTATTAACCTGTAGGGTGATGTTTAACCAATATAGTGCAACAGAATTAAGAGGTAATCTTGAACCAATATGGGGTGACATAGTCAAGAGATATTCAAGTTTTTTTTTTTTTTTTACTAAAAGAGATATTCAAGTTTATTAAGTGTCACATTTATTCCAAAATATAAATTCTCTTTAACTATATTTAAAGTTTTTAGATATTTATTAATATTACTTTCAAAAATAATTTAGGAAAAATCATACGCATTAAATACACAGCTTATTTTTTGAGTATGTGTGAAAATTGCAAAAAATATTACAAAAAAAAATGCAAAAGACACTTAAAATGATATTAAAAAATATTTTAGAGAAAATCTTAAGAAGTAGACGCATTAAATACACAATTTTCTTTTAATATATGTAAGAATTGTTATTAAATAAACTTACAATAAGGAACAAATTGTTAAAATATTATCACAAATTCAATCTCGGATTGATGTGTATAGAAGAGATCAACCTAAAGCATTTAAATAAATAGCAATACTTCAAATGATTATTCTCTCTGGATTTGGAATATCTATCTGGTTTACCTAAAAAATATGCTGATAGTATCGTGTCAATAGAGACCTAAATTCTGTTATGGTCCAATTCTGTCCTATAGTAGATAATTAGGCCTAAGATTATGCATGTTTTTTAAAATTGAAATTCACATATGGATACCCTTTTGATTAGCTGAGCTGGCTGCATGGTGCATATGTTCCTAATGCATATGTGTGTTTTCACTATCAAATCGTACATGACATAAGGGCATTCCAAAACTGTTGTGGTGGACCAAGTGGTGGTGACAGGTAATTGGATTTTCTTTCTACTATAATATGGTTGTTTTGGTTTGTGTGTTAAAGAGGTATATGTTCCTAACCATATACTGGTCTGCAGTTGCAGGAATCATAATACCAAAAAAATTAATAAATTTCACTGCACACTATGAAGGCTTTTTGCTTGGCCAAAAGTGAAATACAGGTTTGCTTATTTTGTGGATGTTGTTCTATAGAAGTAGCATAGAAGAATCTTAATCAGAACATAGAACTCACTATCCTATGATGTTATATATATTTTATTTTACTTATGTACAGCCAAAAGAATATAAAAAAAAATAAAAATAAATTAATACTAATAAAACTAATTTGACTCATGTTGGAGATTTTTAAAGAAGAATCATCATTATTCATTGATGATGGAAAATGAAGAAAAAAATAGAGAGAGATAGAAGAAAGGCATGAGAGAAAAGAAGAGGAAGAGGAGATTGAGAAAGAAGAAGAGGAGGAAAAAGAAAGCTATGAGAAAGAAGATGCATGAAAAGGAATATGATGAGAATCATGTCAAGAAATTCAAAGAAGAAAGTGGAGAGTAGAAACAAGATTAAGCAATGGTTCATGTGGTGACCAAGAGAATCAAAATGAAGGGAGATGGAAAAGCACCAACTTTGTAGAGGAGAGTAATGAAATCCAAAATGGTTGAGGAAGGAGAATAGAATATTAGGTATGTATAATTAATATGGTGAGAAAAACTAACGGGTGCGCAAATAGCAATAGAGGAGAAACAGGGTGCAAACATCAAGTCTTTAAGTAAGAAAGTGGAGGTGCAGCAAGCTAGACAACAGAGGTGCTGCAAGTAAACAGACTAGAGGACAAGAAAAGGAAGTTTGGCCTAATAAAACAAAGGGTCTATCAGTAAAAGATAACACAAAGAAACAAGGGGTGTATATAGTAAAGAGAATAAAAAACACTATATCCATTTACTTTTAAAGTATTTTCATAATAAAATACATGATAGTACTTATTTAGATAATATATTTGTTCTAGATTGATATTACTTCAAAATTAATATCTTATAAATACCAAATAATAAAAACAAGTTGTTAACATACCTTGCAATTTAAATATATGAAGCAGTATCTAAGTTGTAAGAACCCCCTAAACAAGAAATAATATAATTTACTAAGAAAATGATAAAAGAAAAGTAGTCGAGGCGAGTGATTATTCAAACAAAGGTGAATAAACAAACCCAAGTGATTGTTCTTATTGCTAAAAGATTTGTGCAGTTTAATTTAGTGGTTTGAGTTGTGAACTACCTCTTGTACATGGAGAAAACTTGGTTGAGAAGACAACTCATCACGTTACATAAAGAAGATTATAAGCTATTGTTAAACGACAATGAATATTTCATACCTTCAAGGATAATGTGCTTTATCAAATCATACTAGAGTGGTTTGATAGACGATTAGAAGTTATTATTATTATTATTGTTGTTGTTGTTGTTGTTATTATTATTATTATTATTATTATTATTAACTAGTAGATCTATTAAAAATAAGATGTTATTTATATGACTTGAAAGCTAATAAAAATATCTACAACTCTATTCTTCATAGAAAATTGAAATTCAACCTTTTAGGATAGTTAAAAGAACTACAAATTTAACGTGCAATATTATATTTGTTGCCTAGGTTAACTAGTATTGAAGACAATATCTTGAGTTAAAAAAAATAGGTCATTTTTGAAAGTTAGAGATAATTTCTATAATATCATGAAGGTGAATAAAGTTGCTTTAAGTGTCATGAAATTACTCAAAGTTGGTTAATAAGTAACATCCAACACTTAGAAATCTTACATTTAACAAGCTATCTCTATATGTATTATTGAAGTTTCACATTTAAAAATATACTCACTTTACACTTTTCTTCTCGTATATAAGGAGCGCACTATTGAACATGGAGAAGTCAAGAGTAATTTTTATCAAAAGAGAAAAAGAAGAAGAAGTCGAGAGTAATGATAAAAAAAATTGATCATTGGACTTAGTTCATATTATATACGGCCATGGTTGATTTTTTTTACTTAAAAGGTTAATTATTTTACGTGGTTTATTTATTTAAAGAAATATAAAAAACCGGTTCGACCTAATGACCCTGATTCACTCCAATTTACATTGATTTGTATTGGTTCAATTGCATGGCCAATTCAATGTTTATCTTGAGTCGGTCAATGTTAACAAATGTCTTAATCATACTAGTATTGTTTAAGAAATTCATGTAAATAGCACGAATATGATAAAATGATCAAATGATCTAAACTAATTTTAAACAATTTAGATCAGTCCTTAAAAAAAACAATTTAGATCAAAATAAAAAAGAATCGTATGACATAATCAAGACTATCCATATCCATATTAAAAATAAAAAGAAAACAAAAAGAAAACTTTAAACCTTGTGTTAGAATACCAATAGAAGTAAAGTCAAGTCGGCAAAGTGGAATGAATAAAATTGGTAAGAGAAGAGAGAGGCATGGGTAACTTGATCTAACAATTAAGAGAATAAAGATAAAAAAATATACTCTTAATCTTCTTCTATAAAAAGGAGCTTTGATTAACAAGAAGAGTATAAAGAAGATCAAAGAAGTTACTCACTTACTACTTTCTACTAGTTCCATAATTTATCATTTTTCATTGTATTCAATTCATTTGTCTTGTGTTGTGTTTTAGTAATCATTTTTTATTGCATTCAATTCATTTATCTTGTATTGTGTTTTAGTGAATTCAATACAAAGAGATATTTCATCTATTTATTTATTTATTTATATTTCTCTACATCCAACATTTGCCGAGAGCTAAACCCTTTCACCTTTTATGATAATAAAAATTTAGAAGGAATTAAAATGCTAATGTTTTACAAAAAAATATATACACATTTCATTAAAATATAATAGTAACTTTCAACCACATTTAATTAATCATTTTATTTTAAAAAAAATGTAAAATTTGTAAACCGTACTCCAAAATATTAATCTGAACACTTTTTTTTAGAAGAACTAAATAATCTTCTTCATCCTTGACCAAAATAATAATAATAATAATAATAATAATCTTCTTCATCATAATCATACACTTACAATGTCACATGTGTGACATTGTAATCATTTTCTTAGCCTTTTTTTTTGGCACACTTTGCGTTGAGGAGTTTTGGTCCGTTAATAATATAATTTCATTTGTTTCTTTAAAAACCAATTAGTAGTACAATTTATTTCAAAAAATAATCTAAATATCAACAAATACAATAAGTAACACCTCTAAAAAAACACACTAAGAGGTCCTTCAAAAGGGTATTTACTATTTCTTTTTGTCAAGAAAATAGAGTACATCACATTTAGTAGTACTATAATAAAACGGGAATGGGCATTGCGTAGGCACCACAAGGATGTAAAAAGCACGCACGTAATACATAGAAGAGCCACGTGAATGTTACGAAAACATCAAACGACATCGTTTCGCAGGCCCATGTTTTATGGTCATAAAACTATATTTTTTTTCTAAAAAGAAAACTTAAATACCTTACGAGATTTAACTAATTAATAATTTCAAACCTAAAACTTCATAGTTTTGTCTTATGAGTTCAAACCTCAATTGTGGTTGTTCAGTGATATACTCTCTGATGCTTATTTTAATAACATAAAAATGAGTTGTTAGGTGATAATCTATTTACCAAGAACGTCATCAACGTAATTGACACATAAAGAACTCACTTATGACATCATTAACATTAAACCACAAATGCATATATCTAAAATATAGCATGTTTTGTCTGGTTTTGGGTTAACTAAAATTAAAACTACCTCGGAGCTTCGACCCTCTTTGTAATAAAAAAATATCAAAACTACGCCATGATTTTGCAATATATATTTTGTTTTCATAAAAATGATGTTAAATCCTCTCCTCACAAATTTTCACTAGAGAAAAGTCCATGACATATATCTTGCGTTCAATTTTTTTTAATGTTTTAAACTACATGCTATAAGAAAAACAGGTGACCATGATTTTACTGAATTTTTTTTATAAGAGAGGATCTCTTCTAATAAAAATGAGTTGTTAGATAAAAAAGAGTTAAAATTCTACGAATGTATCTTCTTAAATAAACACAACATCATCAATGTACTTAAGTTATCACATAAACATCTCATTTACAAAATCATTAAAATCCAACCTCAAATCCATAATGTAAAAACAAACAAACCAAAATTGTAAATCAAACATAATACACGACCAAGATTGCAATTAACCTAAATTAAAATCTTACATTTATATATAACTACACACAAAAAAAAAACCGAAAATTTTGTCACAAAATATTATTATTGTCTCAAAATCTTCACCGTTTCGCGATTCTCACTCTTCTCTCTTTCTCTCTCTCACGACTTTCTCTCTCCTCTTTCTCTCTCATCACCATCGCGATTCATTCGCAGAAAATCTCTCAGATTTTCTCAATTTTCACAACAATCAAAATTCCCTCATCGATCTATCTATAGATTCAATCCACAACCATCAATTTCACACCAAAAATCCCCCAAAAAAATCCCCTTTTTTTCGCCACATAAAACCCTAGAAAATTCCACCAAACCTTAATCAATCCCTAATTCATTTCAATTCGATCGATTTTCTTTCGAATTTTGAATCATGGTGTGTTGTAAGAGGAGATCTTAGCTTGATCTAGGGTTTTATTGGAAATTGATTTTGGAATCTAGGGTTTCGAATTTGGGAATTGATGTTTCTTTTCAGGGAAGAAGATGATGGAGGATTATGTATGGGTTTGGTGGTGAGAAGAAGTGGAAACACAATCGGCACATGTGGCCTGTACCTTCTAACCCGACCACTGTAGTCACCGTTTCTTCACCGTCAAAATTTATATGCAAAGTATATATCAATTCAATTATTTTCCTCTAAAGTTTTGTTTTTTATTGTTCATTGATTAAATTTTCGTAAGATTTTTGTATTTTTTTTTGTTTTTTTCTTCCTTTTTTTTTATGTTAAATTTAATTGATATTGAAATTGAGATGAATTAATGTGCATATCTATCAGCTTTTTATTGGATTTGTTTATTTTTTTTAGCTGATTTTGGTGTTAGTCTTATGATTCATGATTTATGATTTTTGAGCTGATTTTGTGTTTATTTTTATGTGATTCATGGTTTTTGTGTTTGATTACCTTAATCTGGATGAGAAGTTTTTTTGATCTGTTTATTAATTTGTTTAAAGGGGTGATTATTTTGATTTTAAGGGGAAAAAAGGGAATTTGGAATTTGTTTTTTTATAATTGTTTTGAGGTGTTTTGGGGGTTGGATGAATGTTCTTGAGATGTGGTTTTCTTTGGATGTTATTTGGGTTTATTTGGGTTTGTGTGAATAAAATGGGTACTTCTATTTTTTAAATTACGGTTGATATCGCGGGAAAATTTTGTCAAATGTGGCTGATTTCGCAGTTATTACCGGCAATTGTAACTGCATTGCTGTTGTATTTATTTAAAAAGCCTCGCCGCAATCTCGGTTGTTGTTGTTTTTAATAACTGCTTTCTGAATTTTGCAAATCAAATATGCTTGACATCTTATTCCATATTTGTTGTATACATGTTTTGATAGTGTTGCCACAATCGCTGTTGCAGATTGTCTTTTAAAGTGAGTAAATTTTTCTTAATGACTCGTTGTTTTTGTTGAGATCTATCTTTATTGAAACTGTGTTCTGATGGTTGAATTGATTGCATTTTTAGCTTCAATTTACTTCTAACATAATCTTAAATCATTTATGGTTGTCATTTTATTCTAAATTTTGTTAAATATCAATGACATGACCATATTGCAGTTAAAACCTTGGTTTTTGAGCTCTATCATTACTGCGTGTTGCTGGTTGGATTGATTGCCTTTTGAGCTTCAATATGCTTTTAACATTTTTGTGAATCTATCATTGTATGAATCTTATTCCTAATTCCTGTCTTTGTTTACCTTAATGAATTCGTTTACATTTTTTTTATTGAATTTTGCATTTGGTATATCTTCTTTGCATCCCTTTCCGTATTTTTTTATCTATATTTTTCTATGCTTATGAAGATTAGTATATAATTTTCCGTTATTGTTTTTGCTAATTAGTTTTAATTGCTTCAACTGCTTTGAGATTCATTTTATATCCTTGTCGTCTTCCTGAATATCTTTTGATCTAATTAGTTCTCATTGTTACTCATTTTAGGATGGACGCAAGATTCGTGTTGGTGACTGTGCACTATTCAAACCTCCCCAGGACTCGCCTCCTTTTATTGGAATAATTCGCAAGTTAATATTTAATAAAGAAGAAAGTCCAAGTTTAGAAGTGAATTGGTTTTACCGACCTGCTGATTTGAAGCTCTCTAAAGGGATTGCAGTGGAAGCTGCACCAAACGAAGTCTTCTACTCCTTTCACAAGGATGAGACACATGCTGCATCATTACTCCATCCTTGTAAAGTCGCATTTCTCCGTAAAGGTGTTGAACTTCCTTCAGGGATATCCGCATTTGTTTGTAGACGAGTGTACGACATTGACAACAATTGTTTACGGTGGCTAACTGATAAGGACTACGTTAATGTAAGTCTTTGTATATATTTTATATTCTTTCATTATTTTTTGTGTATAATTGTATGTTGATAAGTTTGTGATCTTTCCATTGATTCAGGATCAGCAGGAAGAAGTTGACCACCTATTAGACAAGACAAAACTAGAAATGCATGGGGCTGTGCAGTCAGGAGGCCGTTCTCCAAAACCCTTGAATGGTCCAACGTCAACACAGTCATTGAAATCTAGTTCTGATAACATTCAAAATAGTTCTTCCTTTGGTGTACAGGGTAAGGGAAAAAAGAGAGAGCGAGGTGATCAGGGATCTGATTCATCTAAAAAAGAGCGATTATTTAAGGTAGACGTTGGAGATTCTGGTCAGTTTAGACTGGAGATGCTAAGGACCGAGATTGCTAGAATCACTGAAAAAGGCGGGCTTGTGGACTTTGAAGGGGTTGAAAGATTTGTACAGCTCATGCAACCTGATAGTGCTGATAAAAAAATTGATTTGGCTGGGAGAATGATGCTTGTTGACGTCATATCGCTCACGGAACGTTATGACTGTCTTGGCTGGTTCGTACAGGTCCGTGGTTTGCCTGTGTTAGATGAATGGCTACAAGAGGTCCACAAGGGCAAAATTGGCGATGGTAATGTTGATAAGTCTGAAGAATTTCTGTTAGCTTTACTCCGTGCATTGGATAAGCTTCCTGTGAACCTTCATGCACTACAAACCTGTAATGTTGGAAAATCTGTTAATAATTTACGCAGCCACAAAAATTCTGAAATTCAGAGGAAAGCCAGGAGTTTGGTAGACACATGGAAAAAGCGTGTTGAAGCTGAAATGAATATGACTGATTCAAAATCTGGTTCAACCCGTGCTGTTTCTTGGCCCACAAAGCCATCACCGTCAGATGTTTCTCACTCTGGAAATAGGAGAACCGGAGGATCCTCTGAGAATGTTGCAAAGAGCTCTCCTATCCAACCTTCAGCATCCAAAAATTCCCAATCTAAACATAATTCTGGAGAAGTACTATCCAAGTTCTCTTCATCCCCTGGCTCAACTAAATCGGTGACTGCCTCTGTAGGCAGCAACACAAAAGATCAAAATGTTAAACTCATTGTTGGTGCAACAACGTCAGATCTACCTCTGACACCCATCAAGGAGGAGAGGAGCAGCAGTTCTAGTCAATCTCAAAACAACAGCAGATCTTGTTCTAGTGAACACGCGAAGAGCTCCACTGGAGGGTCAATGAGTGGGAGCAAAGTTCCTGGTAGTGCATCCCGATCTCGAAAGTCGAGTAATGGTATACATGGAGCTAGCGTTGCTGTAGTTCTGAAGGATCATAGCTCTGCCAAGAATTCAACAAGAAATTCACCTTCTGATAAAGTTTCACCAACCAGAATGTCCCATGAGAAACCATCTGATCAGCCCCTTGCCGATCAAGGGCATAATCAGCGACTGATTGTGAGGTTGCCAAACACTGGGCGCAGTCCTTCCAGGGGAGCTAGTGGGGGCACTTTTGAAGAACCTGCTATTACATGTGGCAAAACATCACCTCCTGCCGACAAGAATGATAATCAGGACAGGAGAGTTAAAGCTAAAACTGATTGTTTGCAAACTCATGTGTCGAATGTGATGAATGATGCATCCAATGCTAAGGAAATTACTGGTTGTGATGAAGCTAAGTGCTCTCCACGAGTGGATGAGCGGTGCAGGGCTAATGAAGATGGTGATAAAGTAGCAGAAACGTCAAAAACAACCAGTTCTTCTACTGGATTTGTTTCCAGATCAGGGCAGACTTATGATGCTTCTTTAAGCCCCATGAATGCATTAGTTGAGAGCTGTGTGAAATTTTCTGAAGCAAGTTCCTCTGTGTCCCCCGGAGATGATGGTATGAATCTGCTTGCTTCTGTGGCTGCAGGAGAAATGTCCAGATGTGAAAATGTCTCACCTCTGCCTTCACCCGAGAGGAAGTCTCCTGCAGCTGATGAATCAAGCTCAGGGAACGATCGGCATTCTTTTGAAGCAGCTGGTCGCACTCAGAGACAGTCTGATGGTGGGGCTACCGGAGAGCATCCTGTGAATACTTTGCAATTCAAAAATAATTCTAGGCATCTGGTGACTGCAGTATCGCGTGATTTTTCAGATGGTGAAGCCGTTTCATCTAGCTGTGTGGAGAAAACTGGTGATCGTAAAACTCAAGTAAATTTCTCTACTACAGACGCAATACAGAATGCTGAAGGTCCATGCTTACGGCCTGACACCAAAGAGGATACGTCTGAAACTGTATTTCCCGGCAGAAAGGAGTCTCATGCAGAGGCGGGAGGCGCAGAGGGTTTTCACGAGAGGAGGGAATTGGGAACTCAATGGCCTAAAAACAGCAGTAGTCCAGGCTCTAAAAAGTCGAGGACTTCCTCTTTTGATGATGATCAGAAAACTGATAACATGGATGGCGGTCTCACAGTGCACGGGAAAATGTTAGTTTCAGAAACCGCTGCAAGTGGTATGATTGAAAATGAACCAGGTAAAAAATCCCCCGAGTTATCTTCAGGTGTAGACAGTAGGAGCCAGATCAGTGCGGAGAAAGTGACGGGTATTATGCCTATGCAAAAAGGCTCTCCAGTTGCAGATACCTGTGAGTCCATAGATGTGAAAAGGGAGGATGTTATGTTACCTGCTCCTGGTAGTGCATTGACGGTATCCAGGGATGAAAATGCTAATAATGTGATGGCAGTTGAGATCAAGCCTGCTGAGAAACGAATGGATCTGGATTCAGCAGTTGCAGATGGTGTTGATGAACGTTGTGAAGAGAATTCTGTTAAAAAAGAGCTCATTGGCGGTTCATCTGTTCACTCAGATATACCAATTACTTCTGAAAAGGAGAGCGAAGTGCCCGAGACATGTGATTCTAATATAGAAGGAAAGAAATCTGTAGTTGCTGCAGAGTTGAATGCGGGCAACGCTAATCCATCCACAATTGCTAGTGGTTCTGATGCAGCTGTAAAACTGGACTTTGATTTAAATGAGGGATACCCTGTTGAAGATGCAGGCCAAGGGGATATTGTTAGACAGGAAGATCCTACCAGTTCATCTGCAGTTCATGTTCCTTGCCCATTGCCTTTTCCTATTCCATCCCTCTCAGGGGCCTTCCATGCTTCTATTACAGTGGCTTCTGCTACCAAAGGACCAGTTGTTCTACCAGAAAATCCATTGCGGAGTAAGGGGGAACTTGGATGGAAAGGTTCAGCTGCTACAAGTGCATTCCGGCCAGCTGAACCTAGGAAAAATGCTGAGATGCCATCAAATACTGGTGATATTCCTTCCGTTGAAACTACTTCAGTCAAACAAGGCCGTGCTCCTTTAGATTTTGATTTAAATGTGGCAGATGAAATAGGTTTTGAGGACGTTGCTTACCGGGGTTCCTTAGAGTCTGGAGCACATGACCGCGGTGCTGTGGGACTTGATCTTGATCTAAACAGGTTAGATGAGACTCCTGAAGCTGGATCTTTCTCCATGGGTAAATTGGATATTCCTTCTTTTCCAAGTAAACAACCTTCATTGTCCAGTGGGTTATCTAATGGCGGAAGTGTCTCAAGAGACTTTGATTTAAATAATGGGCCAGGCCTTGATGAAGTTAGCACTGAAGTCCCAGCTCGTAGTCTGCAGATGAAAGGTGCTGTGCCATTTTCAAGTTCTGTTCATGGCACCAGAACAAATAACGCTGAATTTGGGAACTATTCTTCATGGTTTCCTCCAGGTAATTCGTATTCTGCAATTACTGTCCCGCCACTTCTGCCTGGTAGAGGGGAACAGAGCTATGTTGGTGCTTCTGGGCCACAGCGGATCATAGGTTCGACAGGTAGCTCACCTTTTAGTCCTGAAATGTACAGAGGGCCAGTACTTTCATCCTCTCCTGCTGTTGCATATCCACCTACAACTCCCTTTCCATATCCGGGATTTCCATTTGAAACCAATTTTCCATTATCTTCAAACGCCTTTTCTGGTTGTTCAACACCATTTATGGATTCATCAACTGTTGGTGGACTTTGCTTTCCTACTATGCCCTCGCAGCCGGTTGGGCCTGGAGGCGTTGTCACATCTACATATCCCCGTCCTTATGTTATGAGTCTTCCAGGCAGTACAAGTAACGTAATTCCCGACAGCAGAAAATGGGGAAGTCAGAGTTTGGATCTTAATTCAGGCCCTGGTGGTACAGACGTCGAGCGCAGAGATGACAGATTGCCTTCAGGGTTGAGGCAGATGCCTGTCCCCAGTCCACAAGCCTTGATGGAGGATCACTTGAAGATGTTTCAGATGGCCGGTGCATTAAAAAGGAAGGAACCTGATGGCGGTTGGGATGGAACTGATAGATTCAGTTACAAACATCCCCCCTCATGGCAGTAGGATTAGCTCTTCGAAGCAATTTTTTAAGAGGTCAGCCCCTTGTAACCTCTCTGACCATCTCAACCCTTTTTAATGTATTTTCAACACATTGATTCCAATTATATACAGTTCGAATGTATTTCCGATTAAGGGATTTTGTTATGTACTAAGCATATTTCTTACATGGACAAGCAATCTTGTATTCGAGAAGCTTCTCCTTTCTGTTACTTTTGTTAAAAAATAGTTCCTTTTTTATGCTTCAGATTTGTTTGTATGTTTCTGATATGTTTCTGTTTTGGTTACGCAAAGTTTAAAGCTTTTGATGTATTGAAGCCGTAACTCTTCTGTCAATATGCAGCTTTTATGGAAAATGTCAGAAAAATTGGGGAAACTGAGTGATGCTACTCGTGCTGCTGATAGGTCGTAAAGTGATCAGATCTTCCGATGCGGTTGTTTTGTGCAAATCTGGTCTAGCAGATAGCCTCTTGCAGATGAGTTTTGTTTTTCCTGTGTAGATATCTAACTGAAACAGCAGGTGTGATAATATGCCGGCCTAGAATCAGAGAAATTGGCATCAAAGTGTTACTTTTCTGCAACAGCACTGTGCCCAATCCATTCTCGAACATTTGGAATGAGAGGATTGGATGTATGAACTGGTTGATGCCAGTTTGGCTTCTTTAAATCATTTTTTTTTTTCAACTTTTGTTACATATATAGTTATTGCTGTAGTCATGACTTCCGAATTTTGTTACTTATCAGTATCACATTCTGGTTATGCACAGGTTAGCGCCACCATGTACAATTTGTCACTTCTCCCCCTTAATGTTATTACATGGCTGTGCTCTTGCATCATTTTTCATTTTGGTATCATAATTGGAATTGGTATGGAATTCCTTTGAATCCGTCCTGTTATAGGGCGTGGTTGTCTTCAAGTTAAACTATTTCTAGTGAATTATTCAACCAGATATACGCGTCACTGGTGATATGACAAATGCAGATATTGTTAATTTAATAACTGCCCGCCGGTCATTTGTGTTTGTAATTCATATGCAAACTTTTTTATCGCGAGAAATAGCATTGGTCTCTTATGTTTCGCGTGTTTGGATCCTCTTATGTTTAGCGTGTTTGGATGCTAATGATTGTTATGTTATAAAAGCTTGTGAGTTGTATGTGTAGTACGTTGGCAGTGATATGCTCTTTCCAAGTGCGATTTGCTCGTTAGTGAAGAGTGACATTATGTTATCCTTGTCATATTTTGATTGAAAAGATGAATCAATATCACCTTTGAGAAATGACCAGTGATGTCTGCATGCTGTTATTAATTGTTTGCCGTTGGTTGCATCTTTTTTTCGAACATTTTGTCAACCAACCTTGTGTATCTTGTGAAGCATTTTGGGGATGTATTCATCAAGAGTTGTTATTTTTGCCATAAAGTTGGCATCAAATTTTGATTAACGGAGTTTAAATTTGGTTAATTAGATTTGGTAGATATTTATTAGTAATGTTCTTAAGACGTGCCCTTTTCAATGTAAGCCAACTCTTTTTTGGTTGATTATAGTGAGTATATCTCGTTGGCCATGTTCTTTTTTACATAAATAAACGCAGTTACCACATGAGCACATTAGTAGTGATATGGCAAATTTAATGCGTTAATTCAATAACTTCCCAAGTATGGTTATTAGGGGCCTTTTATTGGTCATTTTCCTGTTTGTGACTCCTTTATGAACTTTCTGTTGTGAGAAGTGCTTAACGTGTTTGGATTGTAATAATTATGATGCAATAAAGCATGTGAGTTGTAATGCGTTAGCATTGATATGCTCTTTCCAAACACGAACATTATGTTATTCTTGTTGTCATTGATTCTTTGAGAAATGAAAAGGGGTATCTGCTTGTTGTTAAGGTCTTTGTATGTTTTTGGTTTACAAAATAACCATGTTTCCTTCCATTGATTCTTTCTCATTGGTTCCATATCTTTTCAATCAGTTTATCAACCTTGAATCACTCTTTAAGGAGTTTGAAAGAAGGGCAAAATTTTTTTCGTACCATCTCAAAGTATAGGTTCGATTTAATTATGTTTTTTGTTTTATGTACTCCTTGAAGAAAACTGCTCCCAAAACAATGCTAGCCTTGCCCACCCTAAATGGATGGGTTAGCTCATATAATCATAATTTTGAAGAAAAAAAAAAAAAGCTAAGACATAAAAGGAAAAAAATAATAACGCCTCGTTTACTTTATGAGAGTATTTTTTATTTTTGATTTCCTAAAATTTATTTTAGTTTTACATGTTAACAAGAAAATATTAGATTCTTAGTAGACAATTGCGTGTAGTTTTTGAAACAATGAAAACAAAAAAAAAATGTTTTCATTATTTCTAAAATTATACAATCTCTAACTAACATTTCATCTTCTCTCTTGATTTCAAGAGTCTCACATATTTCTATTAGTAAGTTAAAACAAACACATGTTTTCACGAAGTAGACACACCTAACAATTCATATTTTTCTCGTAAAGCAACAGAGGTGGTGAGAAGTACGACGAAAGAGTGAGTTTTGGTTTTGACAATGATTTCTCCTTTCAAATGTTCTGGTAGTTAAATGTTAAAGAGACAAGAGGAGCTTTAATTATATTGGAGGTAGTGTACTTTCAAGTTTAAAATTAAGCTTCAACAATCTTTGGAGAAGAGGTCTTGAAGGAGGGTTGTGCCTTGCAGGCGGAGTTGTATAAAATGACAAGGCGTGACAACAATAATGATCAATCATCAAGAGATAATATTGAGCGAAATGAGTCAAATTCTAATATAATGCAAAAACTTAATATCTTCGATGCAATCATGTCACATAAACAAAAACTTTAACAACAACCAAGCCTTATCCCACTAAGGGGGTTAGGTACATGAATCAAACAACACCATAATGTAATATCAAAAACTATGTGTTTGTCCAACTCATTAAATTCTAAATGTTTCTTAATAGTTTCGCTTATAGTTTTTTCAGATTTTTACGTATCTCTAGTGGTTTGATTTTCCTCAATATGATCTACTCTCTTTAGTACAAAATTCATATCTTCTCTTTGACACAAATAGAAATTTCACTTAAGTAAACGATAATTCAACTTTTCAATTTGTCAACCAATCACATGATGTAAAAAAATATAGGGAGATTTTCAACTTTTCACTTAAGTATCCGTTATTAACCGCAAGCCATCAACAAAGTGAAGCAAGGGGGGTGCACGAGGGAGAGGGAGGTGTAGTCACAAGTTCAACTGATGAAACAATTAGGCATAGCGCTAAGAATTTTTAATTTTGGGTTATTAATTTGATGAAGTTCTCTACAAGGTTAAACTTCTGGTGATTGTTTTGCTCTTCAAACTCCCAAAACTGCAGTTTTTTTTTACCAGAAATAAACTTTCGATAGTGTATATTTACAGACTTAACCATGTGAGAAGATTTAAGCATATAAGAAGGGGGAATAACAATCACTTAAAACTTTCTTAATAAAAAATGATTTGGGCAGTACAATTTGACTCGATCCTTAATCCTTATCTCAATATGCTACTTAAAAGAAGGAAAATCTTAACGAGTGCCCTCAGGGCACTCTTTAACACCTTTAAATGATAACTTTTTATTGAAACATGTACAATCAATGTATTGGAAATCAAAATATTTGACTTTTGTATAAAATAATTTCTTGTTTTGAAATTCTTAAAGAGTGTCCCGAGGGCACTCGTTAACAAGACCCTTAAAAGAATTATGTCAGACATACATAAAATTAAACATACGTATTTTTTTTTTAAAATCCTTAATAACAATATCACTAATGACCGTTTTACAACTATTCACTTAAAATTTGAAGTTTTTCTTTAAGATTGCAAAGACAAACTCTTACAAAGTAAACTTAAGTATTACCAACAATTACCCGAATATTAGAGTAAATTATCATTTAGACTTCAATCTATAACTATAGCTCTATTGCTATTGCATGGGCTAGCTATCATTTTTTATTTTAATTATTTTTGTAATAATGTTTTTTTTTGTTACTAATAATAATAATGTTTATTTGTTTCTGTTTATATATAGTAACAAATAAAAATGATATAAAAATTATTTTCAAGTAACTTTAGTATGCTATTTTTGTAATTGTTTCTGTCTCTTCCATTTACACACAACTCTAAACTTTTCATAATTTTTTTTCAATGAACTAAATTTTTCATAATTTATTGCTCGTATTTTTACAAATAAATCAATCTTCAAATTCCATGCAGATTCAAACATTTTGATAGGAAGAGTAAACTTTAAGAAATTTAAGTAAAACTTAAAAATAAGACTATTTTTTCCTAATTTTTAAATGCAGCCTCGTACTATAGCTAGGGTGCTTTTTGACTTCTGACCGATATCTTTGGTGTCTGTCACCATCTTCTAAGTGTGAATGCAAAAGACACTGCATATTGCATGACACTAAAAAATCTAAAGAATGTTGGCTGAAAATCTCTGATCTCATTTTTAAAAGGAAAAATAAAAGCCTGCAAAGTGCAAACTGTTGCCCATGTTGTCAGCACTCTGCAACAATTCCAGTCAAATTAATACTATTAATTATTTTATTATTATAATTTAATATGTAGAGAAAATTAAAATGATCACCAACTATAACTCTCCACCTCATCATGCATTAAATTTTCACCTACTACTATTAATATGTAGCATAATAATTTAAAAAAGGGTAAAAAGTTATAGGTGTAGATTTTTGGTTGGTGTTTTCATATGTTCTTGTGTTATGTTGGGAAATGGAAGGTGAGAAAGTGGAGGGAACGTAGTTGTAGTAGTAGTGCTTAAGGTGTTACAAAACCATGACCATATTTATTCACCACCAACAAATAACATCATAAGCCTCATATTTTGATTTTTGAACTAAATAAAGTACAAAAAAGGAACTGTGTCTTGACCCACATCAAGTCCTCACATGCAATAGTTCATGCTACACTGCCATGTGTCATATTCAATCTCAACAGATTTTAAGTCAAAGTTAAGCATTAACAACACAAATTCTAAAATGTTCTCAAATATTTATATCTATCTATTCATGGTATACACAAACTACGGGGATATATGGATTGGGTCAACCCAAAAAATCCGATCAAACTCACCCAAAAAAACCAAAAAAGTGGGTTGGGTTGGGTAAATGAGTGAGTTTGGTTTTAAAAATGAAAAAACCCATAAAATATATGAGTGAGTTGGGGTAAATGAGTGAGTCAAACCCAATAAACTCATTTACCCAATAATGCCAACATTTTTTTTTATTTTCATTGTGTAGAAGGAGAATACAAAAGATTTTGGTCATAAATCAAGTCTAATTTTCAAAATTGACACAAGACATTCTCTATATTGAAAATCAAAACATGTTAGCGTTACAAAGGTTGTTGCGTTTTTTAGTTATTTTGATGTTAATGTCATTTTATGTCATGCAACTTTAGTTTGTTGCAAATATTTTATGATAAAAGTTATTATTTTATATTATCATTTATTATGTTTTTACCTTAAAATATACCGAAAATAAGTTAGACAATTTTTTTTAGAAAATAAAAAAGTTGAGTATTTTTTATGAAAAAAATATGAAGACTCATCATTTAGTCATTTAATATTAACAGAAAAACCAAAAAAATAAATTGGGTAACCCACTAAGCAACCCAACCCAAACCGAAAATTAGTGGGTTTACCCAAACCAGCCTAATAGTATAACGGGCGGTTATTTGAAAATTGTTCTTCCCACAAACAAATTTGCTCACTCCCAAAGACAAAGACGAAAATATCCCAGCATGACTTAAGTCACACTCGGAATCTTCTGCGTGACTTAAGTCACGTTGAAGGCAGCGTGAGTTAAGTCAAGTTGCTTTCAAACGTGAGTTAACTCACGCTGCAATGCATTACTGTTTTGGGACAAAACCCAACAGTTCCAACTTGTACAGAGTGGAAGATTCACAAGATTGGTGTGGCGGAGCAATGAGAGTTTGCATTTATGGATAGACAAGCTTTGTTTAAAGACCCCATGTCTAAGGAACCGAAGCCGCCGAAAAAACCAACAAATCAACTCAATCTAATATATTGCGACACTCCCACTCTGGAAAAACCAAAAGAAGAATTTGAAGTAATTGAAGAAGATGAAGATTATGCACTAACACTAACTAGTTAGATAGACTACGACACTTTTTAGTCGGTGTTCGCCCTTTTTTTGTCAATATTACACGACATATTTTTTTGTGGTCGATTATATGTAATGCCAATTTTTGTGGCCAATATGTAAATAAGATTATATAAATATATGACATTTTTTGTGATGGACAAAACATCAACAATTTTATTCGTTATTCTTATTGCTTGCATTTTATAAAATTATATGTCTCTAATTATTCAACTATTTATTTATTTTGTGAAGTGAAACATATCTCAAGACAAAGTTGAAGCTCATATCTGATACTCCCACGTGAATAAGATGGTTAGGGTCTATTTAACCCCCACCGACAAGTTGGATGATTTGAAGGCACAAACTTGACACATACTTTGTCCATATAGGTGAAAATCAAAGAACATCAAATGTATTTGTATTAGTGCCATGCGTGGTCTTAGGGGAGGATAAGGAGGAAGACTTTTGGAAGACAGTTTATTATCCAGATATTATTCGTAATGATTTTGATGTAGATTACATGTTTAGGTTATTGGTTCAAAATAACATTTTACATCTTTGTGTCCGATCCATTGAAGTGTAATATTTATTAACATGTAATAATGTAATGTGTTCGAATTTGTGTCTGTAATATTACATTTTAATGAATTTGTGTATTTAACGACGAATTTGTGTCGTTTATGTGTAATTTGGATCGTTTATGCGTAATTTGGATCAATTATGTGTGATTAAGTCATTATGTGTGATTAACGACGAATTTGTGTAATTTGGATCGATAATGTGTGATTAAGTGATTATGTGTAATTTGGATCGTTAACGACGAATTTGGATCGTTTATGTGTAATTTGAATCAATTATGTGTGATTTATTGATTATGTGTGATTAACAACGAATTTGTGTAATTTGGATTGATTATGTGTAATTTGGATTGATTATGTGTAATTTGGATCGATTGTGTTATTGTGTGATTAACGACAAATTTGTGAAATTTGGATCGATAATGTGTGATTATGTGGTTATGTGTGATTATGGTGTTGAAATGGTGTAATTTGGATCAATTATGAGTGTGTATTGGTTTGGGGTCATTAATGACTTGGTTTACAACATTCAATGATGTTTTTCTGCTACACCAGAAGTCAGCGTGAGTTAACTCACGCTGACCTGTAATGGGCGTGACTTAACTCACGCTCGCTATTTTTGCCGGTGGCCGAGCGTGACTTAAGTCACGCAGGTGGACGGTGGTCAACATGAGTTAACTCACGCAGGTTAAAAGTCAGCGTGAGTTAACTCACGTAGGTTGGACGGTGGTTTGGACGGTGCCAATCAGGGAGGAGCAATTACTTCCTTCGACCAATAGAATTCAAGTAAAAAAACCTATAAATTGAAACATTTTCTTTTATTTTTTCTCATTCTCATTTCTTCTCAATTATTCTCCCATCTCTTCTCTAAAATATTTTTTTAAGTTTTGTTACTATAGGCGTAAACGGCCTCAAATTCTTTCGTCGATTAATCATAATGATCTTATGCTGTTTTTTTATGACGGCGATTGAGATCATTATATTAATCGACGAGGGAATTTTTGAGTAATGTTAGGATAATTATGATTAATTGACAAGAATTCGGCCTGAATGTGTTTTCCCGCTAGCGGTAGAGGTGGTTATGGAGGGTTCGTCTACCGGCCCCCTACCCCAAGAAGATTGGTCATTATGATTAATCGATTTTTTTTAATAAAATTTGTTTAATTTATGTTATAATAATCATTGTGGAATGTAATGAAATACAATGTAATGTAATAATATTTAGGTTGTGTGTAATAATATTTTTGTTTTAGTGATGTAATGTAATAATATGTACACATCGTGAGTTAACTCACCCTGGTATATACCGAGCGTGAGTTAACTCACGCAGGGTATATACTAGCGTGAGTTAACTCACGTTGGGGGTATTTTGGTTAGTTTGAATGAGAATGAACAAATTTGTATGAGACCTCACCCAAACTGGAGTATCCTTTGTGGTTTGGGTCTTGGATTTGATCAAACCTACCCAAACTGACCCACACACCCCCCTAATACAAACACATGGATTCTTAATTTCAAGCCATCAAAGAATCAACTTCCATTCTAAACTAAGAACCCTTGCCCACAACAACCAATCTTATCCTCCTTACATTCTTAGCTTCTTACTATTTATAGGGTAGTCATCGAGCGGGACGAAACGGAACATAGACTACTTTGGCTAAAATGCACTTTTGGCCCCTCAAGTTTCTAAAACTAGCGATTTTGGCACCCTAGTTTGAAAATCGCACTTTTAGCCCCCAAGTTTCACCCCCTTTGCAAAAGCTAGGTGATAGACTTTTAGCAAGTGTACTAAAAATGCGTCGAAGTAATAAAATTTATAAGTTCGTATCCACAGGGACTGTTTCAACTTCTACTCCGCAATGTCGTTATTATTAAGGATGTATTAAATGGGGGGTTGCCCTAGGCAGTTGGTTTGATTGCATAAAATGTAAATAAACTGACAAAAGTTGTTTTGAAGATATAAGGAGAGATGAGATCAAGTCTTTCGAATCCTCTGATTAATTCTGTTTGGTAAACTACACCTATTTCTGTGAATACTCCTCTAGTTTTACGATAGTTAACAAAAATAGTCCTAATCAATCCCTTGAGTTAGAACCCTCTTCTCGGATTACAACCCCTAATTCCTTAGGCGATCTAATATTCCTCGAAGGTTTTACAAACGTTAACCTATTATCACAAATAAACGATTATCCATTCCTAGATTAACCCTGTTTATTTGAACAATTCAATTAGGTCTAAGTTGAAAGCTAGGGTCATTAGTCATTCATTCTTACGAATTCATGTTATATATTGTCAGTATATAAAAGCATTAAGAACAATTGAGTTGAATAAAACTAGATTAATATTCATAAGCCATAGAGTTTCACAGCCACATGTGTTCAAACAGATTACATCCGATTCATCTCCAGACCTAATCTTTAAGAGATTTAGCTACTCATAATATGAATTACAAATAACATAATCAATTGAAGCATAAAAACATACATAAACTGACTATGAGTTGGATGGAATGACCACCTCTTCAGTTTTGTGCTCTCAAAATCGTGCCTCCAATCTCCAAAATTCTGCTCCCTTGTTTATGAAAACAATTCAGCTTAAACAGGCAACAATTGCGCCTCAAATCGTGACACGATTGTGCATTAAAGTCTCATGATTCTCCAAAATCAGCTTCATAATCCTGTCACGATTATGCCATCGTAACACAATATTATAGGCAGGGACAATCTTCCAATTCTGGTAAGAAAATCGTGACACGATACTCAAATCGTGACACGATGCAATTAATTCAAAATCTTAATGTTTTCCTGCTTTTTGCACCTCCAAGCTGTCCAATAATGCTACAGACTCAATAAAAACATCAAAACAACTGATAAAAACATGTAATGACAGCATGTCATCATAACCCCAAACTTGAATCATTCCTTTTCCTCAAGGAATTTACTTGTAGAATTGACAAATACCAATAAAATAACAATTTACATAACCAAGTGATATTACCAAAAGTTCATCTCCTTGCTAGCCATTTGATGGGCTAGCCGGCCCGTCTTCTTCCTCAATTCACAACTCCACACAACAGTTTGATAAGGGTTTCACACAATCACATGCAAATCTACAAATTACCTTACACTTGAAAAGTTTCTAGGTGTCAATCAAAATCCATGTCATCACACACTGTAAAGGTCTTAAAGGGTTATAATGGGGCTTAGGTGAAGGTGGAATAATTTTTGGACAAAGTAGGTTAAACAACATTGGAGTTAAGCTTTTCTACTAATTAGATAGAATTGAACATACACTCATTCACCCATAAAATAAACACAAGTACTAGAGAACTATTGTAACCATGAGACAATAATGATGTTTTATTATTCATATATCTCGTCCCTTATTTTTATTTTTCTTTCTCTTTTTTTTCTCTACACCTTTTTGTGCACTTTTACAAATCATTCTCAGAGAGATATATGACTCTTAAGTTCTCTAGTACCCACATCCCAAACTTAATTGGTTGAAAATTCCAAACGCAACCCCAAACTTAAGTTTTAGCAACATCCTACAGCCTAACTCCAAACAAAATTTGGATACATGTAACTAAAGGTCTCTAGGCTTGTAGTTTGTCACCGAACAAAATGATCTAAACCTACCGGCTCAACTTGGCTTTACAAAACGATAATTATATTCAAAACAAAACAAACCAGGTAGGCTTCAAAAGGCTCATGGTACCAAGCACTTTGCCTTAGTGTGTGTATGACAAGATCAATTAACAATAGAGAAAAATCACAAGTTCTAGAAAAACAAATTTGTGAGGAACACTCTTTAAAGTAAATTGAAAAAAAACAAATTTTTCTCTAGCATGGAACACTCTTTAAAGTAAATTGAAAAAAAACAAATTTGGCAGTGACCTTACATGTTATGATTTCTGGGAGTTGTGACTACTTATCCTCACAATGCCGCCCACTTCCCCTGCAACGGCGCCAAAAACTTGATAGACTTTTAGCAAGTGTACTAAAAATTCATCGAAGTAATAAAATTTATAAGTTCGTATCCACAGGGACTGTTTCAACTTCTACTCAGCAATGTCGTTATTATTAAGGATGTATTAAATGGGGGGTTGCCCTAGGCAGTTGGTTTGATTGCATAAAAAGTAAATAAGCTGATAAAAGTTGTTTTGAAAATATAAGGAGAGATGAGATCAAGTCTTTCGAATCCTCTGATTAATTCTGTTTGGTAAACTGCACCTATTTTTATGAATACTCCTCTAGTTTTACGATGATTAACAAAATAGTCCTAATTAATCCCTTGAGTTAGAACCCTCTTCTCAGATTACAACCCCTAATTCCTTAGTTGATATAATATTCTTCGAAGGTTTTACAAACATTAACCTATTATCACAAATAAACGATTATCCATTCCTAGATTAACCCTGTTTATTTGAACAATTCAATTAGGTCTAAGTTGAAAGCTAGGGTCAGTAGTCATTCATTCTTACGAATTCATGTTATATATTGTCAGTATATAAAAAACATTAAGAACAATTGAATTGAATAAAACTAGATTAATATTCATAAGCCATAGAGTTTCACAGCCACATGTTTCAAACATGTTACAACAGATTCATCTCCAAACCTAATCTCTACGAGATTTAGCTACTCATAATATGAATTACAAATAACATAATCAATTGAAGCATAAAAACATACATAAACTGGCTATGAGTTGGATGGAATGGTCACCTCTTCAGTTTTGTGCTCTCAAAATCGTGCTTCCAATCTCCAAAATTCTCCCCCCATCCTTGTTTCTGAAAACAGTTTAGCTTAAATAGGCAACAACTACGCCTAAAATCGTGACACGATTTGATTAAATCGTAACATGATCCTGCATTAAAGCCCCATGATTCTCCAAAATCAGTTTCACAATCGTGTCACGATTATGCAATCGTGACACGATATTATAGGCAGAGATATTCATCCAATCTGGTCAGGAAATCGTGACACGATGCCCAAATCGTATCATGATGCAATTATTTAAAGATCTTGATGTTTTCCTGCTTTTTGCACCTCCAAGCTGTCTAATAATGCTACAGACTCAATAAAAACATCAAAACAACTGATAAAAACATGTAATGGCAACATGACATCACTAGGCCCCCCGTTCAATTTTGACCAGTCAACGCTGACGTGGACACTATTTTAAAAATAATAATTGCCACCTATGATTATTATAATCAACCTGGATTTAAAATAATTATCATTATTTTAAAATCAAAAGCTCAAATAAAAAATAAAAAGAAAAACAAATTAAAAATACAAAAAGTCATCATTCTTCAATAAACAACAAAAATTCAGAAAATCGTCAATCTTCAACACCAAACCTAAAATAATGGTACACAAACAACAAATGCAGCATCCTTTAATTTTCAAAAATAAACTTTACATCCATAAAATCCTTCTAAACTGTGTCACTACTTAGAAAGCAGAAAACAATAAAAATTGAAACCAAAAAGCAACGGATTTGAAACATATCCAAAACACCAACAAACATAAATTGAAATCAACAACCAGAAAAACCCAGTCAAAGGAAAGATTTCATGAACACAGATCGAAACAAAACATAGGCAAAGATATAAGAGGGAGCGTCGTGGAGAGAGAGAGGGAGAACCAAATAGAGAAACAACGAGAGAGAAACATAGAAGAGAGATTCGATTTCACCAAAAAGTTGTAGCAAGAAGAAGAAGAGGATGAGGGATTTTAATTTCACCAATGATCAGATCCGCCACCGTCGTTCGCCGCTCTGGTCACCACCCATCTCTCACGTCGTACGCAAACAAGCACCACCGTGCCACCATCCCTCACGCCGTCACCGCCGTTGCATTTCCGGCGACCCCTGATCTCTCCCCCTCTCTCTCTCACGACAACACTTTCTCTTCCCTCTTTCTGGCTCTCTCCTTCTATAGTTCTCTCTCTCTCTCTCTCTCTCTCTCTCTCTCTCTCTCTCTCTCTCTTTTTGATTTTTGTTTGTTTTATCATTTATTAAAACTCAACAATTTTTTAGTTAAATGATAATTTTTTAGTTAAATGATAAATGAATTTTTATTAATAATTAAATAATGGATTAAATAAGTAAATGGTCCCTTTAAATATACCAACATTTGAGTTTAGTCCCCCTAAAATATTCTTTAGGTTTTTGGTCCCTCCAAAATTTTATATCCATGAAATTAGTCTCTACTTGTTGGTCAACTCATGCCTAGCCTTCATAATTTTTAATGAAGTTTTCCAGAAATGGATAGAATATTATGATAATCTCTCCCCAAAAAAATTGGAATTTTTTAACAAAACATGAATTAAATATGAATTTTTATGTTTTTGGTGCTAAAAAATTCATATTAAATTCATGTTTTATTAAAAAATTCTAATTTTTTTTGGAAAATATTGTCATAATTTTCTACCCATATATGGAAAATTTCATTAAAAAATATGAAGGTTAGACATGAGTTGACTAAAAAGTAGGGACTAATTTCATTGATGAAAATTTTTGAAGGGACCAAAAGCCTAAGAAATATTTTAGGGGGACTAAAATCAAATGTTGATATATTTAGGGGGATCTTTTACTTATTTAACCCTTAAATAATTGAAAAATGTACAATAATCTATTTAAACAGTCAGCATGTGACATGTCATCCATATCAGCGTTGACTGGTCAAAATTAAGGGGGCCCTAGCTTTTGCAAATGGGGTAAAAGTTAAGGGGCTAAAAAATGCGATTGTCAAACTAGGCGGTCAAAATCGCTAGTTTTAAAAACTTGAGGGTCAAAAGTACATTTTAGCCAAATATTTTCCATTGCCGTCCTTATTCCCTCTCTCATTGAGTATTATTTTTTCATCTTCGTTTTAGCGGGGGAACCCATTAACATAAACAAAATTAAATTTTTATTATTTTCAATTAAATTAATAGTAAAAAAATAAATCATAAATCAAATAAAAAATTAAAGTTTAAACATCACATATATAACAAAATTAATACACATATACTGTGAAAATACAAATAAATAGAACACGTAAAGTACTTAAATATACACATGTATTTTTTTTTTTTTGACAAAAAAATATACACATATATGTTATTTATGCATTTGATACAACTAATACGAATATATGATTATTCGATTTGTTTGATAGCATATGATTTTTTTAATTCTAGAAATTATTGTACTTTGAATCTAAAATAAATGTTTGATTGTTGTCAGGGATGGAAAAGCGAGTCGATCCGCCCCGTCTACACCCGCTTAAAATGAGACAAGACGAACCGATTCAAATTAGGTGACCGATGCCAAAATCTAACCCTCTATGTTTAGTGGCAGACAGACGAGTTGGCGGGCCAGTCCGCCAAACGTTTTTTTTTAGAGAAAAAACAATTTTTTTAATGTATTTTTTTACAACTTAATTGTTAGAAAAATTTATGATGCTTTTATTATGAAAAAATATAAAAAAATAGACAACAAATAAATTTGTTGTAGAAAGAAGATAAATAACAAATTGTCGAATTCAACATCATACTTAATAACAAAATAAGAAAAATCTGCCAACATAAAACAAATATGCAACTTATAACAAATCTTAAAATAAATCCGACAACCAAAATAAATCCAAAAGGATAAAATAAGTCTAAAAATAAAATAAAAACGAGTTAAGTGGGTCGGCCTGCCCCGCTCTGTGCCTGCCCCGTTTTTTCAACGAGTTAAGCGGGACGAACCAACTATAGAAAACAAGTTCGAAACTTTGACTCATACCGTCAAAAATAGCAGGCTAAACGGGACCTGTGCGGGTTGGTCCTGTTTTGCCACCCCTAATCGTTGCTAAGTTACTCGTGTGTTTTTTTATAGTGGTAAATAGATTTTTGGGTTAATACCGCTTTTAGTCCTCGTAATATTAGTGAATTTCGGTTTTGGTCCTTGTAAAAAAAAAGTTTAGATTCTATCATTGTCATTTCAGATTCTTCCACTTTTGGTCCCTCATTTAAACAAGTCAGCAGAATCTAGCGACATGTCACACCGAGTTTGTAATTTCTTTATTTTTTTATTTATCTACTCACTTGACATGTGGCTTTTGTTGAATTTTAATTGAAAATAAATTCTGAAACATTAAATTAAGCATAATTAAAGTATTTTAACTTTGAAAATAAATCAAAATTATGTTTTTTAAAGAAATGAAAAATGGAAATAAATGAAAAACACAATATATATTATTATTATTATTATTATTATTATTATTATTATTATTATTATTATTATTATTATTATTCTTCTTCTTCTTCTTCTTCTTCTTCTTCTTCTTCTTCTCACTAGTGGAAAATATACATTTTACAACATGGTCAAAAATGTTTTCACAACAGTTGAAATAATACCTGATGTAATAGTTAACACGGTGGCATTTTTGAAATTACTAACAAAGTTTTCACATCAGTTGAAAGGAATAACTGATGGGAAAAGTAAATGATAAAAAGTTTTCACAACAGTTGATATAATACCTGTAGGGAAAGATACACGCGGTGGCAGTTTTGTAATACTGAGCAACTACATTTTACATCAGGTGCAGATGACCTGTAGGGAAAAACCTTTCAATATTTCATTTTCCCTTTTCCCTCTTCTCTGAAAACGTGACTTTTCCCTTTTCCTTCTCAGATTCGTTTTCTCTCTCACAGAACCCTAGCCTCTCATCTCTCACAACACAAATCGGTGGAAGAAGAAAAAAATCATCATAGCAACCTTCTTCTTTGATTCGTTTCTCAGATCCGTTTTCCCCCTCTGGGCAAAATCGTTTTCGCCTATCACCTCTCACACTCGATTTCCCTCTCACTGGCCCTCTTTTCACAGATCGGTTAGTATTTTTCGTTTTCGTTTTTAGTATTTCCATTCAAACACGATTACGAACTTCAAATAGTTTAAATAGTTTTGGTTTCAGTTGCTCAAATCGTTTTCGTTTTTAGTATTTCATAGATCTCGTTTTCGTTTTTAGTATGTGGTTTCATCTAGCATCGAGCATCAATCAGCGAGCTTCTCAGATTCGAGTATCAATCAGCGAAGAAACTCCTCAGATTCGAGCTTCTGAGATTCAATTCACTTATCAGATTCGAGGTAAACTGCCTTCTCATATTCGGTTTTTGCTTGAACATTAGATGCTGAGGTAAACTGTCTTCTCATATTCGATTTTTGCATCAATCAATGTGCTTGTTAGATTTATTTGGTGATGAAATTGGATAAATTTTGAATTAAGCTAATAAGCTACTTAATTATTGTTAGATTTATTTGGTAATGAAATTGGAGAAATTTTGAATTAAGTTAATAAGCTATAAATATAAGCTTTTAATAAGATACTTACTAATTGTTAGATTGGAGAAATTTTGAATTAAGCTAATAAGCTATTCGTTGGGCTACTGATTATCTACTAAAAGCCACTGCACATCTAAACACCATATATGTTCAGGTCAATTTTTTTTTTCCATCTTCTCTTGTTCATGGTTTTTAGTTTTTGTGAAGGAGAAAACATGGGAAATGAGGTTGATTTTTGAATTTTTTGTTTGTAGGTTGGAGATGCTAAAAAGAACCATGCTTGTTTGGAAAGACCAGAAGAATTGGACACACCGAGAAGTGTTTTTAAGATTGATGCAAACGCACTTGGCTCTAAAGTTGTTGCAGAAATTTTAGTGAGAAGGGCTATTAGGGTAAACTTGATTCATGATAAAAAATAAAAATAAAAAAATGGTTTTTTGTTTTGTGCTTAAATATGAGATTGTGTTTGTTTTTGGGTTTAGGTTTTTCAGTTTTCTGATCAACAGAGAGGACCTTACAGCAATGTCTTGAAACCCTTTGTGTGTCCCTTTTATTGTGATTACTCTGGTTGTCACTTGTCAGGTAAAATTTTGATTTTTCCATTGTGCCAATTTTTATTTTGAGTCGTACTCAAAATTATAGTACTTTTGATTGATGGGTTTATAATGACTTGTTAGGATGAGTTGTTGTGGGGGTGCTGCTTGGTTACACAAAGCTACAAAGAATCCAATGTACCTAAATTACATTCAATATGCCCCAGGTAAGGTCCCTCTTTCTTGTCTCTCAGTTTTAACTCTATTGGTTTCATGTGTTCCAAGTTGTAACTGTTTTTGAGCTTGTGAAACTTTACATGTGGGATTTTGTTCAAGATGAGTGATAGTAACATGCAATATGTCACATCCACTAGCTTCTTACTGGTAGCTTATGTCAAGTACTTGACCAAATCACATATTGTTGTGCATTGTGGTGGTACCATAGTAACACCAAAGAGTCTCCGAACCTTATTGAGTGATAGTGCAATGTGCTTGTTAGATTTATTTGGTGATGAAATTGGAGAAATTTTGAATTAAGCTAATAAGCTATTTAATAATTGTTAGATTTATTTGGTAATGAAATTGGAGAAATTTTGAATCAAGTTAATAAGCTATTTTAAGCTTTTAATAAGATACTTACTAATTGTTATATTTATTTGGTGATGAAATTGGAGAAATTTTGAATTAAGCTAATAAGCTTTTAATAAGCTAGATAGTAATTGTTTTATTTTTGCTGCATGTTGTTGCTATATTAAGGTAATTAGTATTTTTTTTTTCATTTTGATATAATAAGCTACTTAGTGATTGTGTTTTCATTTTTATAGTGTTCTCGTAACTGGATATGGTCAAATCTCCACCAAAACGCCATGAGAAGTGGATAAGGCCGACACGACAAAAGTCGTCAGGAGAGTACATGTCAGAAGAAACACATATTGCCGATAAAATTGTAAGTATTCAATCGACTTAAATTGTCTATGTGAAAGGGTAAAATTTTAATAGAGCTATGAGATTCTGGTATGTACAGTTATGCAAAGACTGCAATATGTGAAAGTGGCTCTATTATGCAAATGATAAATCTGTGGCAGATCTTATTTTGACAATTAATTCTCTGATAAGGCAGAATCTATTATAGCTATGTCAATCTTGTAACCTTAGTATATGTATTGTTCTTCTAATATCCTCTTCAATGGTGTGGGAAGTTACTGAAGCCTTAGGCTGAAGAAGCATTTGTTACTTGTATGCTTGTATGCTTGTTTTGTTACTCGCGGTGCCTAAATGTTTTATTAATAAGTTAGTGTAGCTGGCAATGATATTTGGCTAAACAACATTTGAAGTCTGATTTTGCTGATTTGAACCTTGCAGTAGTTTGATTTGACTGGTTTATTGATATCTTGAAGTCCAATTTAGTTTAAACCGCCAATCTAGATGTCTGGTTACCGCAGTAGTTTGATTTGACATTTGTAGAGAGATTAAAATTTTGAACGGACTTGTAGTTTTCTTAATGCGTGGTGATTTAGGTGTGTGAAGTGCGTTTCTTAAAGCTTAGGATTTATATGTAGTTTGTTAATCTTCTTTTTTTGTAAAAAACTAGAGTACTTTTTAAAGATAATCTGAGATATTTTGTTTAGTTAAGAACGAACTCACTTATTATTGAAATTTCTGGTGATTATGTTTGATTTAGTTTCTAAACCGAATTCTGCAGTTGAGATAACTTTACAGTTTGTTATCCAGTTTGATTCTGCAGTTGAGATACTTTTTTTGTAAAACGAACTCACTTTACAGTTGAAATCTATTATCCAGTTTGATTCAGAGGAGAATGCAAATGATGCTATCCAGAAAATGAATGGCTCTACTGTGAGAGATAAGCAGATGTATGTGAAATTATTTTACAGTTTGTTAAAATTTGCCATCATTCATATCTATATATGTTGTGATTTGAAGTCTATGTTTTTTGTGCCTTCAATTAACTGCTGTTTTCGTTGGGGTGCAGATTTCATACTTAAAGCTCACACTTCCCCAACCACGCTCTTTACACAGGTTTGATTCCATATATCATATGATAACTAAGTACTTAATTATTACTTATTAGTGCATGTCACATTTAGATATATAATGTATACATATATGTGTGCGTTGTGTTGCATGCTGATTAGTTTTATAATCAAATATTGGTGTGATTGCTAGGTGGGAGATGGAAACGCAGATCATAATTGTTGGGAGCGTCCAGAAGACATGGATACACCAAGAACAACTTACAAGATTGATTCAAATTCCCCTGGAACTGAGGCTGCAGCTGAGGCTGCTGCCGCTCTTTCTGCTGCTTCAATTGTCTTTAAGAAAACAGATATCAATTATTCATCCAAGCTATTAAGCCAGGCAAAATCTGTAAGCAATTCAACTAACATGTTTTATTCTCATTAATGAATCACGATGATCAATTGGCTCTATAATCCATTGATCAAGAGTTGATATTTCCATTTCGATTTTGTATAATTAAACAGCCTTAAGAAACATGTGAGATTTGCATTGAAGAGTTTTTATGTATTAAATTGAACAAAATTTACTAATAATTAAATATGTTTTGCAGTTGTTTGATTTTGCTGACAAATATAGAGGCTCTTACTCAGGTTCTTGCCCATTTTACTGCTCGTACTCTGGTTATCAGGTAAGAAATTACCACTTGTAAAAATGAAAACATTTAAAGACTAATATAAGTCTGTGAACAGTTTTAATGGTGAGTTAAGTTGCTTTGAATCTGTAAGCCACCAAGGTGATAGATTAGAATGTTTTGGTCTTGTATCATTTTTTGCCTAGATATGTATTAGTAGTACTATGAAATTTGAGAAAAATGCACACTATGTTGTTCGAATAACACTGCATGTTATGTATATTTATTGGATTATAATTTGAGAGATTGGATATATGTTAAATGTTATTTTTTGTGTACTGAATTTTGATTGAAGTTCTGATCTAGAAAATTTACATCCCTGTTCCTTACTTCCTTTTAAGAAACTTTTTAATGATATTAAAATATTTTTATCCAAGTAACAAGTCCATTTAGGTCCATGTTCTCTACACTACTTTGGTTAAGTTTCATTATTATTTTTTTGGATAGAAAAATGTTACCAAGTTAGAAGTTATATTAGTGCTTATGCATCAATTAAGTTGATGTTATATGCTACAGGGTGCATGTTCCATGGCAAACCACTGTATGTTGATTTTGCTCAGAAGAAAGAGGATAGAAAAAGACTATTGCAGCACAAGCATGCTCAGAAACTAGAAGGATTAACAAAACATTTTGTAATTAAGTTGATATGTATTTTCTTTAATATATTGTATTGATATGTATTTTTTTTAATATATTTTGGAATATTGATGTGAAAAGTTGCGGATTGATTATGTAATATCAAATTAGATAATATAACTTCCTTTTTGGCATTAAAATTATCCATATTTGTTTTTATATTTTTAATATAAAAGAAAAGAGCAAGTGTTAAGCTTATTTATTAAGCAATTTAAAAAAAATATATAGATTTCGCATCAGTCCTTAACTTATACCTGATGTGAAAAACACATATTTTACATCAGTCCTTAACTTATACCTGATGTGAAAACCCCGTTGTCAAATTTTAAAGTGCATCTATTACAACAGTGGAAAATAGAACTGATGTAGAAAATAGTTTTTCACATCAGTTCGTACCCGATGTAAAAAGTAGTGCACATACTACATCAAGCCACCTTACATCGGTTGGCAACTGATGTAAAAAGTCATTTTTGACTGATGTAAAAAGTCATTTCTGTAGTAGTGTCTTCTTCTTCTTCTTCTTCTTCTTCTTCTTCTTCTTCTTCTTCTTCTTCTTCTTCTTCTTCTTCTTGGTCTCATATTTGTTTTAGGGTTTAGGGTTGGATTAATTATAATTTCAGATCTGGAAAGGCTTTGCCTTTGTCACCGACTGAAAAGGCTTGAGAGACTAGTTTTGCCTATACAAATAACTTCATGGCTTTAATCAAATAGGAAGATGAGAATATGTGGATTGTTGTGGTGGTGGGTCATGGGAAACACCACCACAAGGAGCAAAATCTGAGTTTCATGAAACGAACCGAAGGTTGCTTGCATTTGGGGAGAAAATTTAGAAGCGAGAATTAAACCTCGTTTGCATTTGGGAATGAAACCCACAATCTAGGTTGTGAAAATTTTGTGTGATTTCAGGGATTAGATCTTTGTAACAATGGTTGAAGGCATTAGAGATGGAGCAAGAGGGGGGAGGGTTTGATGCTAGTTTCAAGGAGAGGAAAAAGGAGAAGGTTGCATATTTGAATTTTGGGTTACGAGAGCTATTTCATTTTGTAGAGAATTAGGGATTGATTTTGGATGTGAGTGAAGAATTCAGTTTCTGGGTTTGGTATGAAGGAATGATGAATTTATGCAAGTTTCATTGAAGATCATTGTTTAATTAAAAGTTTTTTAAATGGTTAATTAAATTGTTTCAATAAATGTAAATCAAAATAAAAGCCATATGGAAATGAATTAAATGATGAAAGAAAAATATTACACAGTCAGCGTGCCACGTGTGTAGATTCTGCTGACATATTTAAATGAGGGACCAAAAGTGGAAGAATATGAAATGACAGGGATAGAATCTAAACTTTTTTTTTACAAGGACCAAACCGGAATTCACTAATATTACAAGGACTAAAAACAGTATTAACCCTAAATTTTTTAACTTTAAAATATTAGGGCCTTTGTCATCTCAGCCTGTCTATTCTCTTTCTTTTTCAAAGCTACATCAGGTATCATCTCCTCTTGAATCTCTTTTGAATAATTTTTTTGGGGTGGTGGTGAGAAACATAGGAAAATTACTTGGGTTGATTAGAAGTTTTTTTGTTTGCGAAAGGAGTATGACGGTTTGGGGGTTAGGCGGTGTTAAGTGCCTGAAAGTGGTTAAAATGCTCATGTATTTTAGGCACTTATGTTACTTATTTCACAAGTTACCATAGGATAAGCCCTTAATTTATCATTAAATATCAAACTTATGATCCTATGCCTTACCCCATGTTATTATTGCAGGAAATATATGCTTGATCATGCTGAGCAAAGGAAAATGAAGTTTTGATCAAAGCCATCGCTAGAAGCGCACGCTTCCTCGCTACAAGCGAGGATAGGCAGGGAATTTGAAGACTTCATCGCTTCAAGCGATGGACTGGTCGCTTCAAGCGAGCTTAGGCAGGGAAATTTGAGAGTCCATCGCTTCAAGCGATGGACTGGTCGCTTCAAGCGACCAAGGGCGGTTTAAGGCTCCATGCTGACGTGGAGGATTCCCATTGGCCAGAAAACTTCCTCGCTACAAGCGACCAGTTCATCGCTTGTAGCGAGCGTGCAAAGTTTCAGTTTTATAAAAGATTTTTGGCTCATTTTCTAATATAATCAGTTGGAGAACTTTGAGAACTTTTACTTCCAATTGTTAGGATTGCTTTAGTAGTAGTTTAGGACTTAGTAAATAGGGCTAGAAGTAATGATCTTCAAGGAGCAAAAGGATTGAATTGTGGAAATCAACCAAGGGCTTTGGGAAATCAAGACTTTGGGTTATGATCTTCATCTTTTCTCTTATCTTTTGTATAGTTGTCATGAAAATGAGCAACTAACATCCCTTTGTTGGGATTAGAGGTATTCTTTCTAGCTTTGATGTAATAAATGATTATGTGAATATATGATTTTGGCAATTCATGTGTTTATGAAGTTATTCTTGCTTTTCAATCTCATGCTTGATTCAAATGGTATTGACAAATACTTTTGAATCTATGTTTAAGAATAATCTTCTATCAAAATAAGAAAATCTAGAAATGGATTTGGGTTTTGATAATCACACAAAGTTTCGGATCGTAATGCTTTCGGATCGTTTGATTGATTGGGAAATCGTCGATTAAACGATACGATCGATCTCACGACGTCATTTGGGAAATCAATGACGTTGTCGAGCGATACGTGATATTTTCGCTAAAACGCTAAATTCATATGCATGATTTATTTATTACATTCTTTGCAAGATTGATGAACTCTAATTCCAACGCTTTTATTCCCTATTACTTGTCGTTTTAATTCCCGCATTTACATTCCGTTATTTTATGAAACCAATCGTACAAACCCTTAACTCAAAACGATACCAATTGTTGAACGGTTCGAAGTAATGCACCAATCCCTGTGGAGACGATAATTGAAAATACTTACTTTTGTTGTATGAAATACTGCTTCAACAAAATGGCGCCGTTGCCGGGGATTAGTGTTTACTTATTTTGAACATCGCAATAGTTTGTGTTGTTTTGAGCTTTTGTATATATCGTGTTAGTATATATTTTTCGTTTCTTTTGTACATTATAACTGTTTGGCATTAACCCTCTTTGTTATGCAAAGAAAAGTTTCTTGTTAGTTATTTGTGTTTCAGAATCTCATTGAAAGAAATCATGGCTGATCATCATGATTATTTCAACTACTATGATCCATACGAGTATGAAGCTTATCAACAATATCAACAATATCCGTCTGAAGATGAACAAATGGCAAGAACAGAGAATATTCTGAATATGTTCATGCAACAATCCATGATCAACATGCAAAATACCAACCAAAGATTGAGAGCTATATCATGCCAATTGGATATTTTGCGAGTGCAATTCAATGTTCTACCAAGAATCATGGATGTTCAGACCAACAATCAATCCACTTTGGAATGTGGAGAGATTGTTGAAGATGATGTTGATGAGAGTGAGGAAGAGCCAATGTTTAAAGGATGTGGTATAGAGCCATTAGTGGAAGAATTAGAAATACCACACAACTTAGAACTACCTCAAGAATGGTCAAATTCTGAAGAGGCCAGTGTTGTTGATAGTGAAGAAATTATGGAGATTGAGAAGCCGGAACCGTTTCTTAACAAGGAAGAAACTTGTGGAAAGGAGGGAGTGAAAGTGAGCAAGGACGGATTGGAATTAGTTTTAGATTGCTTGTGTACCTTGCTCAGCTTATTTTGGTTAGGGAGGTTATGGACTCCACATCAGCTGTTCTTCAAGTTCATGGAATTCCTCCCGATGCAAAGGAGTACTAAGGCTGATGTGCTTTCCGTCTCGTTTTGGCCACCCTAACGAATCAGGCGTCGAGCTAACGACGTAAAACAAGCGCTTGTTGGGAGGCAACCCAACTGTGTAGGTTTGTTGTTTTTAAATAGTATTTTAGTTTTTAAACATTTAGTTATGCATGTAGGGATAGTGGCAAGAACTCAAAATTTTATTTTTCTGTTTCCTGTCATGGTCGCTACAGCGACAGACTCATCGCTATAGCGATGAACTTTGCACTATGTCGCTGTAGCGACGTACTTGTCGCTTGTAGCGAGGCCTTTCTGACTTTGCGCTTGTAGTGCCATGTATCGCTTGTAGCGATGGGCTTATAGCCTGTCGCTGTAGCGACCGGTCGCGCGCTTGTAGCGACCGTAGCAGAAAACTGCCATTTACAGTTCCAATGCCACTATGTCTTTTCCCCTACCCCCCAACCACCAAATTTAATGCCCTATCCGTTATACTCTACCATTTTCGCATCCCACAAACCTCTGTACACATTCCATTCCACTTTACTTTTCTTCTGCATTTTTTACTTTAATCTTCTGCAAATTTCTGCAAATCTTGCACTTGTATCACTGTATCTCACTCAATCCACCCTTCAGGTATGTTTTTCGTCAGTCTCTGTTACTTTTTTTTTATGCTTTGTACATGATTATTAATGCCTGCATGCTGTTTACGAATTTAGGGTTTAGGGTTTTTAAATTTTTATACTTAGGATATGCCCTGTTATTAAACCCATGTTTATCTGTAGATTAAGCTGTAGTAAATGAACTAGAATCACTTACTAAACTTGCCTTTCATCATCTGATTTATTCAAATCGTATTTTAAAAAAAAAAAAAAATTTTGTAAAAATTTCAAAATAAATTTAGGGTTTTGATGAAGAGGAAGTTTAAGTGATTTTTATTCATTTATATTTGCTCTAGGGTTAATTTCGCATGCTACAAGTAGGTTAGAATCAAGAAAATCATGATTTTTGAAAATGGGTGTTCCTCGCTACAGTGCGCTTGTAGCGCAGGTATCCAGCATTTTCTGGGTTCGCTCGCTACAAGCGACCAAGTTGTCGCTGTAGCGACGAAGCCCAGAATTTGTTTTATTTTTATTTTGATTTAATCCTAACTTGTATCCTACCTATTTTTGTCTGTTTTAATCCTTGTGTAGGAAGGACACCAAAATCCTCATCCAAAAGACAAAGGAACATTGAGAGTTCGTCATCTCGTCCTAGAGCCAACCCTCAACCGCATGACGCGAGCCGCTTCCTAAGCTTAAGGAATCAAGAGCGGTATGGGGAGCTGAAAACAAGGAGAATCTGGTCTGAGAAGCAGTTCCAGATTTCAGAAGAGGGAGAATACGGAGGGATAGCGCACATGCTCAATGAAAGGAAATGGGGGATACTGTGCACTCCACCGAGGAAGATAAACTACGATATCGTGCGGGAATTCTATGCAAATGCGATCCCAGCAGACCCTTCAGACGAATTCACGTGGACGACATATGTGAGAGGGCGTACCATTGCCTTTGATCGTATGTCCATAAATGCGTACTTGGGTAAACCTTTGGAGCTTTGTGAAGAGGATAATCCACTAGCACCTACCATGCTTTGTGACTTCCATGAGCACCAAAGGAGCGGGAATTGGGATCACGAGCTGATTGCACGAGACATCTTCCAGGAGGGGAAGCATTACGATGTGAGTAAGGCTTCGGGTAAGCCTTTCAGAGCCTTTAGAGAGGACATGACTACTCCTGCTCAGGTAGTCCTTACCCTAATTCTATATAATATCCGGCCTAAATCACACACCTCTTCTACCACACTCGACGTTACACCTCTTCTCCACTATATCCTTAGCAACCGTCAGGTTGACGTTGCAAGGCTTATAGCCAATGAGATGAGGGTTGTAGCTGAGAGCGGCATCCTACCCCCAGGCAAACCCAAATGCCCACTGACCTTTCCGGGTTTGATTATGGGACTTTGTAGAAGGGCTAGGGTACACATGCCCAACCAGGTAGATGAAGAGATTAAGAATCCTATTGATGACAGGTACATCAATAGGTATTGCTTCACCCCCACACCTCCTGCCCCACCTTCTTCCTCAGCTGGACCTTCCACATCAGCCGGTCCTTCTAGTGTACCACCACCACCACCACATCACCCTAGCCACCCTCAGGGCCCGACCTTTCCACCACTTGATTTCTCTAGTTGGGACCCCTCTATGGTGAGCTCTTTTCTGATGGCGCAGAATGCGTCTAATCACCGGGCTCTCACGACTATCCAGAGTCATCTGCACGACAGTGGCCAGAGCACTTGGACGCCAGCCTTCTTCTCAGAGCATATAGCTTGGCCTAGGGACAGACCTTTCTTTCCTGGAGGGGCAGCTGCTGCAGATGTTGGTGATGAGGATGCCGGTGATGATGGTGATGACGATGCTGATATTGATGATGATCTTGGCGATGATTCATCGGAGGCTACAAATAGCATTGACCGTATGGCTGCAGCTATGATAGATTCTGAAGACATGGATTCAGATTCAGACTGATTTTGATGAGAGCTGCAGATTTTGTTTTATCACTTCTTTCATTTTATTTATTAAGCTTTGTACTTTTATAACATTTTTTTTCATGTTTTGTACTTTGTTGGATTATGCTTTTTGTACCATGGATGATGTTACCTTATGCTTTTATGTTAATTTATTTTGGTTATAACATGTTTAGTATATATTATGCTTTATTTATGCTTTGTTATTTATTTTTGGTTAAAATTTTTTGAAATTATCCCAACAACTTGGAAAGAAAGATTCAAAAGCCAGTGCTTGAGCTTAGAATCATTTGAGTGATAATGATAGAATGAGTGTTAAAGCGCGCAGCTAAGGTACTCGTTTTCTTGTTTTTCTAGGTATATTCTTGAATGTGAATAAGTTCTTTACACACAAGTTAATTTATTCAGTTTTAAGCAAGCATTTGTTTAGTTTTGAACCAATATAGAACTAGCCAAAATGTGAGGAATCCTCAACCATTGTATATATATATGCAGGAGACCAACATTTCATGTTTAACTCAGTTATTTTATGTTAAATCTATTGTTGTTTTAATTTGTATAAAAGCATTGAAATGATCAAGGCAATTTTTTGAAATTGAGTGAAATATTTGACCAAATGAACCTACCCTGTGAGAAGTGTGAGTATCTGTAAACCCCTCTGAGCCTATTGAATCAGAATTATTAACTGTGAACTGTCAATTTTAATAAGCTCAATTGCTTATTTAAATTGCCGGAGTTTGTAAAAAATTCAGTTCATAGTTAACTCTTTATTGAATTCTGATAGTTGTTTTCTTTTGAACCCTTATCCATCATTTTTATTGACCTTTGCCATAATGATAAAGGAACATTCGATTAGGGTGTCATTGAACTAAGTTGGGGAGAAAGGGAGGTTATGTTATGTCAATGTAATGGTGAATGTGATAATTGATCTTGACAACAAGAAAAAGAAAAGAAAAGAAGAAAAGAAAGAAAAGCAAACCAAGAAAAAGAAAAGAGAAAAAATGAAAAGGTTTGCAATAATTCAAAGAAAAAGTTGTCAAGATCAATCAAGAAAAGAAAAGTATGTAATTCACCAAGTGTTGTATTGGAAAAAGGAGGACGTTTGTAATTAGATTGAATGTTCCTCTTGCTTGGCCATTTGAATTCAAATATCCCACATATGACAATTCTTTTGTAACCTAGCCCAATTACAACCCTTAAAGACCTTATGATCAATGCCTTTTATGCTTTTAGAAATGATAATTAGATGGACACATAATTTAATTGGAATGTTATCATGTTTGTTGGATGAGTGTTCATACCCTCACAATAGATTTCAAATTGTTCATATACTTTATATAGAAGTGTGTTAGGTTTGGTTCAAATTTAAACATGTTGCTTGTTTAGGATTGTGTGATTAGATGCTTTGTGTTTAGAACTAGTTCACATTCATAGTATTTATCTCGTTTTATGAGAAACTTAACCCTAGTTTGCGCAATCACGTTGAATCATTCATCTGACACTTATTTGCTTCAAACTTTTGATTCTTTTGCATTCTTGCTCAAAGCCATGGTTAAAGCTTGTTTCCTTATTTGTTGTGTCCTTTGTTTGAGGACAAACAAAGATTTAAGTTGGGGAGTGTGTTAAGTGCCTGAAAGTGGTTAAAATGCTCATGTATTTTAGGCACTTATGTTACTTATTTCACAAGTTACCATAGGATAAGCCCTTAATTTATCATTAAATATCAAACTTATGATCCTATGCCTTACCCCATGTTATTATTGCAGGAAATATATGCTTGATCATGCTGAGCAAAGGAAAATGAAGTTTTGATCAAAGCCATCGCTAGAAGCGCACGCTTCCTCGCTACAAGCGAGGATAGGCAGGGAATTTGAAGACTTCATCGCTTCAAGCGATGGACTGGTCGCTTCAAGCGAGCTTAGGCAGGGAAATTTGAGAGTCCATCGCTTCAAGCGATGGACTGGTCGCTTCAAGCGACCAAGGGCGGTTTAAGGCTCCATGCTGACGTGGAGGATTCCCATTGGCCAGAAAACTTCCTCGCTACAAGCGACCAGTTCATCGCTTGTAGCGAGCGTGCAAAGTTTCAGTTTTATAAAAGATTTTTGGCTCATTTTCTAATATAATCAGTTGGAGAACTTTGAGAACTTTTACTTCCAATTGTTAGGATTGCTTTAGTAGTAGTTTAGGACTTAGTAAATAGGGCTAGAAGTAATGATCTTCAAGGAGCAAAAGGATTGAATTGTGGAAATCAACCAAGGGCTTTGGGAAATCAAGACTTTGGGTTATGATCTTCATCTTTTCTCTTATCTTTTGTATAGTTGTCATGAAAATGAGCAACTAACATCCCTTTGTTGGGATTAGAGGTATTCTTTCTAGCTTTGATGTAATAAATGATTATGTGAATATATGATTTTGGCAATTCATGTGTTTATGAAGTTATTCTTGCTTTTCAATCTCATGCTTGATTCAAATGATATTGACAAATACTTTTGAATCTATGTTTAAGAATAATCTTCTATCAAAATAAGAAAATCTAGAAATGGATTTGGGTTTTGATAATCACACAAAGTTTCGGATCGTAATGCTTTCGGATCGTTTGATTGATTGGGAAATCGTCGATTAAACGATACGATCGATCTCACGACGTCATTTGGGAAATCAATGACGTTGTCGAGCGATACGTGATATTTTCGCTAAAACGCTAAATTCATATGCATGATTTATTTATTAAATTCTTTGCAAGATTGATGAACTCTAATTCCAACGCTTTTATTCCCTATTACTTGTCGTTTTAATTCCCGCATTTACATTCCGTTATTTTATGAAACCAATCGTACAAACCCTTAACTCAAAACGATACCAATTGTTGAACGGTTCGAAGTAATGCACCAATCCCTGTGGAGACGATAATTGAAAATACTTACTTTTGTTGTATGAAATACTGCTTCAACAGGCGGATGAGGGAGTTTAATATTGCTCTTTTATGTAAATGTTGTTAGAGGATGTTGATGTATAGAGGAGGATTGTGATTTTGAGTGTTGCCAGTGTGTTACGATGTGGAGGGTGGTCGTCTTAAAGAGGGGGGAAGAGATGGGTCCGCATGGTGGAGGGAGTTGGTGAGAATTCATGATGGTGTTGGTTTAGAGGGGGGAAGCTGGTTTGAGGAGAATTTAAGGAAAAAGGTTGGTAATGAGGCAAATACTTTTTCTGGACAGATCCGTGGTTAGGAGCAACTACCTTGCTGATGTTTGTCAAAAGTAAGTATATTTTTATATCGTCTCCACAGGGATTAATGCGACATCATAAACCGTTCAACACCGATTATCACTTTAAGTTAGGGTTTAATCATGTGTTTGCTATAAAATATTCGACTTTAAAAACGTTAATAAAAACGGAGAGTAATAGGGCGTAAAAAGCGTTAGGATCAAAGTTCATCAATCAAACATCGATTATATTCTAATGATCATATATATGGATTCTAGCTTTTCTTATATATGAAATTATCACGTATCACTCGACAACATCATTCGTGTCCAAATGACGTTGTGAGATCGATTGTATCGTTTACTCGACGATGTCTCAATCTATTAAACGATTCGAAAGCTTTACGTTCAGGCACTTTGTGTGATTACCAAAACCAAATTCCATGTCTAGAATTTGTTATTTTGATAGAATATTATTCTAAACCTAGATTCAAAAGTATTTTTCAATATCATTTAAATCAAACATAATAATGGAAAACAAGAATAAACTCAATGATATATAAAAGGCTAGAATCATATATTTGAAAGATCAAAAGTTTACATCTAAGATTGATTGATTACCTCTAATCCCAACAAAGGGGATTTAGTTGTTCATTTTCATGACAACAATAATAAAGTGGAAAGAAAGATGGAGATCCAAAGCTAAGACTTGATTTCTCAAAGATTCTTAGTTAATCTACACTTAGATCACTTTTGCTCTATGAAGAATGCCTCTTTTTAGCCCTATTCTCTTTCTGGAAGTATATGTTAATGTTTAGAAAATGAGCTAAAAGGCTTAAATACTATCTGGTTTTTATAAGGCTCGCTACATCGATGAGTTGGTCACTGTAGCGATGGAAGATTTCTTGGCCTTTGGGTTTGCTCCACGTCAGCAAACGAGGTTCAAACCGCCCTTGGTCGCTATAGCGACCAGATCCATCGCTATAGCGATGGGACCTTAGTTTCTCCCTGCCTAGGCGCGCTATAGCGACCAATCCTCCGCTGTAGCGATGAAGCCTTATCAATTCTTCATGTTTCTTTGCTCAATTTCAGGTCCTAGCATGGTGATTCCTGCACAAATGGATGGGGTAAGACATATGATCAATAATTTGGCATTCGATCAATAATTCTGAGCTTATCCTATGATAACTTGCAAAACAAGTAACATAAGTGCCTAAAAATATATCAAAAGATAACTTCTTTCTGGCACTTATCACTTGCGTGAGTGGTTTATGAGACTCTTTGATCTGTCTGTGTATAGGTGGAGTACGGTGGCGGATATGTGTTTGTTAGGGTGGGGTGAGGGGGAGAGGCATGAAAGTGGCGACATAGGTTGTTGGTGTGAGATGAGGAGTTGGTAGGGGAGTGTATGGATTTACTTCACGATGTGACTTTACAGGTTGATATTGTGGATCAGAGGAGGTGGTAATCTGACCAGAGTGAAGGGTATGCGGTTCGTGGTGTGTACCATCTGCTTACTAGTCAGGAGTCACATCGTTTTACTGCAGGTTCATAATTCATTTGGCATCAAGATGTTCCCTTAAAGGTTTCTTTATTTGCATGACGACTACTTCGCAGTAGGTTGCTGACCAAGGATAATTTGGTTAGACTCGACATAATTCCTCACAAAATAGAGCTTTGTGTGGGTGGGTGTGGTAATGTAGAGACAGCTCTGCATTTGTTTCTATCTTACAATATTTTTAGTTCTCTTTGGCACCTCGTGCGTACTTGGATAGGTTATTCTTCGGTTGATCCTCCTCATATTTCAGATCATTTTGTTCAGTTCGTTTATTCAGCAGGTGTTTCTAAAACACAATGTTCCTTTTTGTATCTAATCTGACTCTCTTGCACTTGGGTTTTATGGATGGAAAGAAACAATAGGTTCTTCAAAAATAAGGAAAAATCAATCCCTCAGCTTATGGATAAGGTAAAACTGCTTTCAATTTGGTGGCTGAAGGGAAAGTACGCTAATTTTGCTTTAGGTTATCATAGTTGGTGGCAATGCCCTTTTGTTTATCTGGACATAGGTTGATTTTTTCCTTTTGGTTTTTCTTTTCGGATTGTTACTGTTGTAAATTTTGGTGAGTCTCTTTGGCACACCTTGTGCTAGGGAGAATCATCTTTTGATGTTAATATATTCCATTTTTCCTTGTTCAAAAAAATTAGGGCCTTTCAAAAAAAACTCTAAAATATTAGGAAAGAGCAATTTTTTTATTAATTAAGTGTTGTTAATTGTTGGTTATTTTGTGTTGGCTACATTGTTTGGTAAAATCAAAGTGCTCATGTAATGCGTCTCTATGTGTTAAAGAAGTCTTCAGAAGCAAGAAATTGGATTTGAGGAGGTTCAGAAGCTGAAATGGCCTTCAGAAGCAGATTGGACCTTCAGACGCAGTTTTGGCCTTCAGACGCAGAAATGGCCTTCAGACACTGAACAGTACTTCAGACGCACTGTTCAGACGTTGACCAGCGTTGACCTTCAAAAGCTGAACTTCGGAAGCTGGATTTCTGCATTCTTTGTGATTAATCCTATGCGTATCTATTGAAGATTTATCAAGGATTTATTCAGGCATTTGGTTTCTAGAAGGCTGATTGATTTGTTGAAGATCTTATTGAAGATTGGCGTCGTTTTTATGATTGAATTTATTTGTTGAAGGATCTTTGCATTATTTGTTTCAGAAATATTTGTTTCCTTTTCAAGCCTTTCATAATTCAGAATCATATCAAGTGAAGAAGATTGGATTCAGAATTATGCTGCTTGCTGAAGCCTATTTAAAGAGACGTGGTGCTGCTTATTGGAGGGGGAATCAAAAAACCAGAAATTGAGTCTTAGAGTTTTTAAGAGTTTTTGAGTTTTTGAAAGCTTAGGCTTTGATTGTACACCACTCATCTGAGTTGGTTTAGAAGTTTGGAGTTGTAAATCATTTTAAGTTTTTAAGTACGAATGATGTTTTTGTTTTATTGAAGTGTGTCTTCATAAACTGGGTTATTTCAGAAGCTGTTAGTAACTGGGTTGTTACTTGAATAGGAAGTAAGAAGGGGGTTTCTTATACTCAGGTGTTGGGTAGAAATCAGACTAGTGGAGATTAAGTCAGAAGACTAGGAACAGGGGGTCTGTGTCTTGAGTCTTAGGATTAATTCCTCATAGTGGATTTCCTTCCTGGATTGGTATCCTCCAGATGTAGGTGGTGTTTACACCGAACTGGGTTAACAAATTCTGTGTGTTCTTTATATTTCTGCACTTTTAATTGCTGCTTCTGAACTTGTTTGTTTGTGCTCTGTTTTGCAAAAATCGTGCTCTGTTTTCTAGTTCTGATCTTTAACTGCCAGAATATCATTAATGATCATTTTACGACCATTCCAATGCTATATGGTATGATATGCCATTCACACTCATTGCGCGAGCCCCGTCAATTCACTTCACTTATGTTTTTTTAGGGGATTGCTTCACTTATGTTTTCTGTGTGCTTGTTTTTTTTTTTTCTTCATTAAAATAAAGAAAGATATCTAAAATAAATAAAAGGAGCATTAGCGGAGGTGTCTAATCCAAGGTCGAAAAGACATTGAAGCTCAAATAACACTTATAAATGTATTTATATTTATCTCTCTTCTTAAGCATTAACGGAGCTTGAACTTAGGGGAGAAAGACATTGGAGCTCAAATAACACTTATAAATTTATTTATATTTATCTCTCTTCAGAATCATTAGCGGAGCTTGACCCTGTGAATTTTGATTTCAAGGCATGGTGTTTTACCACTAGACTAAACCAATATTGCCATTTAAGTTTATATCCAAACTCATTCAAATAAAAATCGATCCATAATAACCGATCCAAAATATAATCACAAACATAATAAAAAAATGACAAATTGATCCAAAACAAAATCAATCCAACTTTATTAGTTGTCGGTGTAAACCAGTTTTACGCCGGTAGTGTGTATCTTATTTTCTCATAACATGTTCTATATTTTATCGAGACCAACTTATATTTAACTCTAAATAAAGTAAAAAACATTAACTTTAATGCATTGTTGGTGTAAAAAAAATTACAGAGACAATCAATCACAAATTATCATATGTACAATGTTATATGATTAACATTTATTTAGATATGATTAACATTTATTTTTAAGAATCTAATAATCGACGAGCACGTGTAGATATTTTTGGTTTTATATCTAATAAACATAGACCATTGAATTAATCTAATGATGTGTTTTTTTATCCACCCGTGATCGACTTAATTAAACTTTCACCTTAGAATCAACCTTGTATACAATATAGATTAAACTTTAAATCAAATTTTCTCTCAAATCATCCATGTACTCTCAATAAACTTGTGTTGTTTTTCCTTTTCCGTAAATAATATTTTCTGACGTACCCAGCATAAATTCTTTTACAGTACTATTAAGTATTAACCAACAAAATACTGTAATCACGACAAAACCGTCAATTACCTAAAGTAATTAACATTGAAAAGCTAACGATCAGAAACAAAAATGATAATATGCTATCATAAAAAAAAAGAAACAAAAATGATGATAACATAAAAAGTCATTAATGATTTTCATTACGATGATGATATTTGTACGTAATTACTAATTAAATACATCATTCTTATTATATTATTCCATAAAAAAAAATCATTCTTATTATATAATCTCCCTTTTAGATAAAATAGTCCTTATATACAGTTCTTTCTGAAATCTACAAAAGTAGTGGAAAATAGTTGGTACATGCTCTTCTAAAGTAAAAAAGAGAGCTGTTAAATAAATATACCATACCATGGAGGGAGGATGAGTATAGCGGAAAGAGATAACCTCATACAACTTGATAAACCAATGTTTAAATTTCGAACGAAAGAAAATGTCATATTTAATGACCGATAATGTTTTGAATAAGATTAGAATGAAACATATTGTGATAAATTATTAAACAATTATAAACAATTAAATGAAAGTTTATTGATTTTTATGATTAATAATATTTTAATTTGTTAATTTAAAATTTAAAATGTAAAATGAATCTCTCAATAACTTCAATTCAATTATTTTTATCTAATCAATTCAATTTTTTAACATCCAAATATATTTACCCAAACTTTCATGATGGTTGAGGGAAAAAAAAAAAAAAAATCCAATGTGGAGGTTACATATAAAATCCTCAACACTCGTAACTTCCTTTATTTCCTCTCATTTATGATTTGTGATTCTAATGATTTTCTCACATTAAACCCTTTTTTTTCCTCTTCTCTCTATCACTGCTTTGTATCGGAGGGAATGTTGTAGAAAACCATGAAATCATCTAGTAAGCCATTTGATCACAAGTTTCACAACTCTGGCAAAAAGGAAAGCTGTGCCAACCTATTGATCAAAGGGTTACCTTTTGTTTTGACATCTCTATTGATAGCCACCATTTTAACTTTCTTCTTCCTTTATTCTCCAAATCCTTTGACCCTTTTGCCTAATCAAACCCATGAATTCATTGAAAATCACTCCCAAATAGAAGAACATGAACATGCCAAGACCTTTGTGCCTAATCAAGAACATGAAGATCAACATGTCAATATATCAACACCTTCACCATCCAAACCACATAAGGGTACGTTCCAAAATGATCACATTCATATTCAATCTTTATATATGTTGGTTTGATTTTGTTAATCCTCAATTTCATTTGATATGTTTGCATCAATTTATTATTAAACAAAATTTGTTTACTCTATATGTTGAGATTGATTTAAATTATGTTAATGGACCAAGCCAAATTCTAGCTCAAAATATTAAGGAGAAAAAATAGGAGGGACGTGGTAGAAATGGAGAGATGGACATTGTATTATCATTGCGGATTATTGACATTTTCTGTCTCTTTTTTTGTCAATTTATGTTACATCACTCAAACCACGTAAATATTTGTGTATTCTTCTTTCGATTTCTCCAATAGTTTATGTTTATGTTTAATTTTTGTTTTTTTTAGAGAAGAAAACATGTGACTTATCTAAGGGTGATTGGATAAGAGGTTTAAGAGGGTCATCTTATTACACAAATTCAAGTTGCCCTACAATCCCCGATAGCAAAAATTGTTTCAAGCATGGAAGAATGGACAGTGATTTTCTCAATTGGAAATGGAAACCTGAACAATGTGAACTTCCAATGTTTGATCCTAAAATTTTCCTCAACATTGTTCGTGGCAAGAAAATGGCTTTCATTGGTGATTCTGTGGCTAGGAACCATATGGATTCTCTCCTTTGCCTATTGTCACAGGTTAGTTTGTTAAGTTTATTTTTCTTTTACACGTTGCACATTCACATTCACATCACGTACATATTTTTTGGCTTTTGAGGTGTTGAAAATTCTTTGCTTGAATTATAAGGGGAATGTGATTCTTGTAAATAAAATTGGAGGCTTGAATGTGATACCACATGATGCCTTAGCACTTTGTTATAGTTGCAATTCGGTTTCACATTTTGTTCCATTGGAAAGGGGAAAAAAAAATCACATATTGACCAAAAAAAAGAAAGAAAAAAGAATCAAAAGCATTCTCCTTAAATGAGGCGTTATTTTAGCATTAACAGATAAAGTCAAAAGCTAAAGTTGGGGCATAGAGTAATGGATAGTTCACCGATTCAGTGACTTTTTCCAAATTTAATTGTTTGGCAATCAATTTCACTTATGGGGAAAGAAATTATTTTGTACTCACCCATTAATAGGTTGATTAATTGTCAAAAGGGCATTTTTGTTTGTGTATAAACTGGTTATTTTCTACACCAAAGAGTGTTCTGGAATCTAATCTCTTAAATTTTGTGGGACTAAATGACCGGCAAACTCTTTCTATGGGTCTATTTGCGAGATTGGAGGGAATAAGATGACTTTGGAGTTGTTTAAGGGACTATGTTTAGTCCATTTTTATTAGAATGGTTTTATTAGAAAAGTTGTTTAAGGGACTGTGTTTAGTCCATTTTTATTAGAATGGTTTTATTAGAAAAGTTGTTTAAGGGACTTGAATAAACTTGTGAACCAATCTATATGTAGAAGAAAAATGACATTCACACGTACAAATCATAATTCAACAAACCTCATAATAATCAATTTTCTGTAACCATATTTTATACTCCCTCCGTCCCAAAATATAAGCAAAAATTGGTCAACAAAAGTTAATGTATTTGGTTCAAAATTTGTACCAAATACATCAACTTTTGTTGACCAATTTTTGCTTATATTTTGGGACGGAGTAGTATCTCTGTTAGATGCAAAAACTATGCATTTTTTGTAACATTTAATGTACCTTCAAGTCTATAAGTTAGCTTTTCAACCCAATAAAAGTCTCTCTCTCTCTCTCTCTCTCTATATATATATATATATATATACTCCCTCCGTCTCAAATTATAAGCAAAAAAAAAATCATTTCACACTTATTAAGAAAACTAAAACATACTAATTTGTAGTATAGTTTCTTGTGTTATCCTTAGAATAAGTTTCATAGAAATATGTAAAAACAATTTTCATTGGTTATTAGTTATAGAGAAAATGAAAGGGAGAGCAAAATGAATGCAATTTGTATTTAATTTTTCTTTGGAAAAGATGATTTTTTGAAATAACATAATTAAATATGATAAAAATTGGTCTTTTTTGCTTATAATTTGGGACAAAGAAAATGAATTTTTTTTGCTTATAATTTGAGACAGAGGGAGTATATACTCCTATAAGATTCTAATATCTTCATAATTTTATTCTTATTGTTGTATTTAATTCAATAGGTCAACAATCCCATGTTTAAGCTCCATGATTGAGATATGATTCTGTTTTGTTGTATACCAAAATGTTAAGTCAATCATAACTAACATGATATTAATCATTGACATTCCATGGCTTCTTAATTTTCTCCATTTTTCTACTCATGCCAAGTGTTTGGTTTCTAATTGACAAGAAAACGAACTAGAGTTACCCCATGAAAAATGAATATTAATTTCGTTTCAAGTCTTAGTCCCTTGATGGCAATGAACTCCTAATGATGTTTTAAATTTGAATTTGAATTACACTAGAAGCACCTAAGTATATCCCATGAATATCAAGGTTTCACTTGGGACAAAACTGGGTACAATGTTATAGACTATCATTTGAGTCGTGTCACTGTCAGACACTAAATATGTGTACCTCTTTTAGTTGGAATTCAAATTTTGGTTTACCATATTGAGAGATACCTCTTTTAGTTGGAATTCAAATTTTGGTTTACCATATTGAGAGAGTCTAACCCCTTCTGCTAGACCCAATCTGCATTGGTTAAATGCAATCGTTTAATAACTTGTGCTAAAATTTATTTTACTCTGTGTCACAATTTCCTTTGAAATTTTGCAGGAGGAAACTCCAAAGGATATACACAAGGACTCAGAAGATAGGTTCAGAACATATTATTTCCCTAAGTATGACTTCACTCTAATGATACTATGGAGCAGATTCCTAATAGTAGGTGAAGAAAGAATTGTAAATGGAACAGATACAGGCATTTTCGACCTGCATTTCGACAAAGTCGATGAAGATTGGGCTAAAGTAATACCTGAATTGGACTATGCAATAATTTCAGGTGGACATTGGTTTTTCAGATTAATGTATCTTCATCAAGGTGGAAAATTACTAGGTTGTGTTTATTGCAGTGAAGAAAATGTCATAAACCGTGACAGTGATTTTACACTAAGGTTAGCATTTGAAGCAACTTTAAACTACATTAATAATTGCAAGGAATGTAGAAAAGGGAAATTGTTGACAATTTTGAGGACATTTGCACCAGCTCATTTTGAGGGTGGAATATGGAACACTGGAGGGTATTGTAATAGGACAAGTCCTATGAATGAAGGTGAAGTTGATTTGAATAGATTTGAATGGAATTTAAGGAATGTTCAAATGGAAGAGTTTATGAAGGTTAAAAATAATAATAAAGGGAACATTAGGTTTGAGATTTTGGATGTAACAAATGCAATGATGATGAGACCAGATGGACATCCTGGTCAACATTGGGGAAATAAATGGATGAAGGGTTATAATGATTGTACTCATTGGTGTTTGCCTGGTGCTATTGATGTTTGGAGTGAGTTGTTGTTGGCTGTTCTTCAAAGGGAAGGTGATCAAGAGATGATGATGAGTTTTGGATTAGAGTAATCATCAAATACAGAAAGATGATTATAGTTTTTATATGATATAGTTAAAGGGAAATAGCAATTTATATGAGCATATACATTTTTTTTATTAGGACAAGAGAATAATATTATTGTCTTTGTTTTATTTAGTTCATTGATTTGTGGTTTTAATTTTTAGGACTATTATATATATTTTTTTCTTTCGGTTCTACCCACAATATTGCAATTTTTTATTCATTTTGTTTTTTTTGTCTGGTATTCTTTCGATTTCTACGAAAAGGGATAATTATGAATTTGATTGCGATATAAGTAAAATCTGATAAAAAATTATTTCATATAAAAATCGAACTCAGATTAGTTTTATATATTTCATTAAGGTGCGTTTGATCTACTACAAGGTAAGTATTTGACAAAAAAAACACGAAACAGAACGGTACAACATAACACATGACAAACTTCCAAAGTTTGATCTATAGGTGAAAAGACACGTCAATGAGAGGTCTCAAGTTCGAGTCTCGTTAGTGTGTATTTACCTCTATAAGTGTTATTTGTAAGTATTCTTTTAACTCGAATGTTTCGTGCCTTGGACTTAAGTACAATTCATTCACTCTAAATTTCTCTTACTAAAAAAAATATCTATACCAATATATAAACGACATACATAATTTTGAGTTGAATTTTTTTATTCATTTTTACCATTGATTTAAACTATTTTATAATTTTTATATTATTTAAATTATCAATTAAAAAATTAGTTAAAACTCGTTGAGATACAACATTGCATGATAATAGGAGAAACATTCCAAAACACCATTCAAACAATATTGAACACTTCCTTCAAACAAAAAAAAAATTGAACACTATAAAAAATATTTTAATTTTATTTACGAAAATTATATTATTCTCTTTGTATATTACAATAGAAAAGTGGATAGATCGACACATTCATCTATAAACTAGTAATAAATAGATAAAACAATTAGAGTTTGTTTAACAATATACATATTTTAGTTTGTAGCTTATGTCTTATAATTTATTTTAATAGCTTTTAATGTTTTTTCATTCTTTCAAAAAAAAATGTTTTTTCATAAAATAATTTAAGTAGTTTATCAAGCTATAAGTTAGTTTATCAAACACTGAACTTCAATAAATTACTTTATTGATTATCGACTATAAGTTAGTTTATCAAGCTAGTAGCTTATCATAGCCTTACTGCATTTTCTTTCCTTTCTTTCCCTTCCACTTCTACTCACTCCAGATTTCACAACCAGAACCAACCACCAACCACCAACCACCACCACCACCGCCACAACCACCACACTCCCTCCAATACTCCGATCCCAATGTCTTCATCCCCGGAAGGCTACGCAATCGAACTCTACATGGATCCAGCTCTCGAAAACCAAGTTCTCAAATCCTGGAACGTCCTCGCTCGCCGTCAAATCAGCACTTCCCTTATCACCACCGCCTCCCGTCCTCACATCACTCTCTTCTCCACCACCTCCCTTCTCGATCCACTCAAACTCGAAACCCTCCTCAAAACCCTAACAACAACAACCTCCCCTTTCCCTCTCTCCTTCTCCTCAATCTCATCCTTCTCAAATGACAACAACACTCTCTTTCTCTCTCCTACTCCTTCTCTCGCTCTTCTCAATTTTCACTCGAGTTTGATTGATTCGATTGTTAAAGAAGGTGTTGTTGAAGTTGGTGATGAGTTTTGTGTTGGGAATTGGATTCCGTGTTGTGAAGTTGCGAAAAGTGTTAGTAAAGGGAGAATGACGGAGGCGTTTTCGATTTTGAGGGAGATTAAATTGCCTGTTAATGGTTATGCTGTTGATGTTGCTCTTGTCAGTTTTAATCCTGTTCAAGAAGTTTTCTCCTTTGTGCTTGGTAATCATGGTAATAATAATGTTGTAGACAATTGATTGTTTTTTAATTCAATCTCATGTATGTTATTATATCATAGTTTGTTGTAATAAGAATTCTTCTTCTTGTTGTTGTTGATTATGATAATTTAGTTATTATTGGTACTTTATTGGAGGAATTGTTTATGAACTATATGATGATTAGTTTTGGAAAGTTGGAAGGTGGATTAGAAACTATGAAGCGCAGACACCTGATACGACATTGACATATAATTTCCGGTAGTAATTTAAGAATTGTTGTTGTTGTTGTTGTTGATGGTGATGATGATAATTAGTTATTATTGGATTGGAACATTTTTTGGAGGAATTGTATATGAATTATGTTGATTAGTTTTGGAAATCAGACTATGAACTGCAGACAGCTGACATGTTGATACTGGTAATAATTTAAGAGTTTTTGTTGTTGTTGTTGATTGATGGTAATTGAGTTGTTCTTAAATTGGAATTATTTTTTGGAGGAATTGGAATTATGTTGATTAGTTTTGGCAATCAGACTATGAACTGTTGACAGCCTACACGACATTGACGTTGATACTGGTAATAGTATAAGAGTTTTTGTTGTTGTGATTGATGGTAATTGAGTTGTTCTTGAATTGGAACTATTTTGGAGGAATTGTTTATGGTTTATGATTATTAGTTTTGAAAATTTGGAGGTTTGATTATTAACTATGAAGCACAGATATAGGATATGACACTGGCATTGACACATAGATATTGGTAATAATTTAAGACAACGAAAGTGGTTGAAGGTAACCACCATATATGGTGTTGTATACCGACAGGTGTTGGACACTGAACACAGGTTCAATCTCAAGTGTCGGTGGTACATGGATTATAAGGCAATATTGTGTGGATATTTGTATCATCTAAACTCGAACCCATCCTCAAAACCCTAACCGCCAATTATATGTTGCTTATGAATTATGTTGATTAGTTTTAGAAAGTTAGAAATTGGATTATTAGCTTTGAAGCACAGATATAGGATACAACATCAGCACTGACATGTAGATATTGGTAGTAATTTAAGAAAATGAAAGTGATTGAATGTAATTTTATGTGTCAGTGTCGTGTTGGTGTTGATTGACATTGACACGTGTTGGACACCAGACATGCTTTCAATTCAGAGTGTCGGTGCTACATAGATTATAAGGCAATGTCGTGTGGATATTTGTTTTGTGTGGCTCTTTTACAAGTAATTCAACTTCTTTTATAGATCCCTGAGGTAGTTTTTGTTTCTTTGACTCTTTTAGTAACTTTATTTTATCTTAATGTTAGTTTGTTAGTATAAGATTTTTGTTGTTGATGCTAATTTAGTTCTTCTTGAACTGAAACTTTTTTTGGAGGAATTACTTTTGAATTATGATGATTAGTTTTGGAAAGTTTGAGGGTGGATTATAAACTATCAAGTGTAGACACCTGACACGATGTTAACATTGACATTGGTAATAATTTAAGAACTTTGGTTGTTGTTGACGATGGTAATTGAATTATTCTTGAATTGGTGTTGATTGACACTGACACATGTTGGACAACTGACATGCTTTCAATTCAATGTGTCGCTGCTACATAGATTATAAGGCAATGTTGTGTGGAGATATGTCTTGTAATAATACCCTTGTTGTTGATGATGCTAATTTAGTTATTCTAAAATGGGATCTTTTTTTGGAGGAATTATTTACGAATTATGATTAGTTTTGGAAAGTTGGAGGTTGGATTATAAGCTATGAAACATAGATACTAGACACGAATAATTTAAAAAAATGAAAGTGATTGAAGGCAGTGTTGTCAAATAGAGTTATAGCCTAGCAGACTTTGAACAAATCTCTATTATTATGAGATACACTCAATATTTAGTATAAAGTGTTGCCAAATTGCAGCTAAGATATGGTGGTGCAAGTGTTGTCAAATAGCAGTTATAGCGGCGCTATAGCGCTACAGGGTACCGGCACTTAAACAAACCTCTATTGTCATGCGATGCACTAATTAGTGCAAAGTGTTTACAAATTGAGGCTATAGTGGTGCTATAGCGCTGTAAATTTGACAAAACTTCTATTTTTCGCGTTATGCAATTGACAACACAGATTGAATATAACCATGTGAGTGTCGTGTAAATGTTTGATAGTGACATGTGTTTGACATCAAGCACGCTTTCAATTTGAATTGCCGGGATACTTAGATTATAAGACAATTTTGTGCAGAGATTTTTTGTCTTGTACGACTCTTGTAGAAGTAATTCAACTTCTTTTCATGTAAAATGGTTCTAATCAATGTTTTTAATTGTAATTGACAACTGCAGTTGTGATTGTATTTTTCTGTTAGTTTCTACTAGATTAAGGGTGATCACAACTATGATTTAGAACTTTGGATCTAAATTCATATTGGACATGGTCTTATCATGTGGTTACTTTACGAGAAATTGGGAAACTATTCTCTATTAAGGCCTGGTTTGGATTAGCTTTTGTATTATGGAAGCTTCTCAATTGAAATAAGTTTATGATTATTCTCTTATGAAAACTTTCACACTGAAATGCAAAAGCTAATTTCAACTAATATGAGAAGAATCATTTGACTTTTGTTTTTACACAAGTGTATTTTGAACTATTTATTCAAACTGTCTCTAAATATGATAGCTGTTGTTATTTTGACTGTTGACCCTTTGTTGCCATTGAAGCTGTCTTAGCTGGTTCCTGTAGTTTTCAAGTTTCTATCTCCTGCTATAAACATTTGAGCTGTAGTAATGCATATGTTGCTATTTTGACTACTATCCTTGGCATTGAAGCTGGCTTTCTGTAGTTTTCAAAGTATCTATCTCCTGCTATAGATATTTGAGCTGTAGTATTGCATAATGTTTTTCGTTTAATTCATGTTACCTTATTGAGATCTTAGCCCAGATATTAGTGATGTGAGAATTCCTTTTAGATATTTGACACTTCGGTGATGCCACGATGCAATTGAAGGGATAATTGTCAGTAAACCGAGATTATTGCTTATGCATATCTGTTTTGTTACTTTGTGTTTGTCAGATATTAGAAAACATGGTAACTGATTTTGATTTGCAAATGACGTTAGACCAGGAGATCAAAATGGTTGACACATGAATCTAACAACATGGTCAATGTAACTTTTGTTGTTTTGGTTATTCTACACTTTCTAACCAATTTAAAATGGTATTTGATTGGTTTTTCTGTAAGTATTTTTATGTGAAACATGTTTACGACTTTTCCTTACACTTGATTCATTAAAGGAGGCCAAGTTTTAAAATTTTGATGAAAAAGTATGGATTTTCTTTCTATTTGTTCTTGAATTATTATATCTTTTATGCGGTTTTTACTTTTTTGACTTGATAACTGAGTGTGAATTCGAAGGGTGCGTTTGATCAGTAAAAAATAAAGGATTGGACAAACTGGGAGGCAAGGGAACACAATTGCTTGTCTTAAATAAAATTGTAAATGTTTACTTGAAAAACTTCTTGAATACTCTTCAGATGACAGTTTTTAAAAGTAGAGCAATTTAAAATATTTCGAGTAACTTTAAACATTACTTTTGAATCTCTTTATTTTGATCTTCGGAATTGATCTTCAAATTTTGACACTTACATCGGTAGACATAGCTCCCTTGAAATATTATTATTCAGAATATGCATATAACAAATAGCCATGGGCCAATCGTCCCAATTTGAAGTTTCTCTTGTTGGCTCAATTTACTCTCAAGCAAATTATATATATTTTTAAATCAGTGCATTATTAATCACAAGCACCTAGTACAAGATGTACATAGAACACTATAAAGTGGTACAAGAGCCACAAAGGCAGACCCTCAAGCAGATTATATGATACATGTGAAAATGGTCACGGAAAGTTGTTTCATTTTTTTTTGGTCGAAATTTTTTTCCCCTTTTAAATGCAATGCTAAAATTATTATATAACTCAAATATTTTTGGGCTGCTTTTCGGTACAATAACATTCTATTAAACGCCTCCTAAAAAAAGAATCTATTAAATTTAAATGCAATTAGTACCGTTATTTTAATGGAAAAAGATTATAGGAGTTGGATTCCGAGTGTTCATTAGAGTCAATATGTCTCAAGATTATACATTAAATAGGTCATCAAACTGACCACGACAACGGAAGTTAAATCAATTAGTACTATATTTTTTTTAGTCAAAGCACAAAGTAGTTTCTGATTAAAATTAGAAATATTTTTTTTTTTCTTGTTAAATCACACGATTCTTTCAAAAGTTAACTAATAATATGTTATTTGGGTTGTTGAAGGTTTCTCTTTTTGTTTGGCGGTTGTTACATAATAGGTTACCTACTAAGGACAACTTGGTTAGGCGCATAATTATTATGTCTAATATCGGTCTGTGTGTGGATGGTTGCGGGACGGAGGAAGTCGTTGATCATCTAGTCTTGGGTTGCGCTTTTTTGGGAGCATTTGGTATTTGGTTTGACAATGGGTTGACATTTCATCTGCTAATCCATTACGTCTTGCATATCATTTAATTCCATTTGGAAATTTAGAAGGTATTTCTAAATCTTTTACGGGGTTTCTATTCATATGATTTGGTTATCTAGAAGAAAATGAATTCTCGAAAATGGAAGAAAATGATTTGGTTATTGATGGATCATCTTTTTGGCAAAGTTAACCTTTTACCTTTTTGGTAGCTGAAAGTGAAAAATGTAAATTTGGCTTTTGATCTTCATAGTTGGTGGGGTAATCCTTTTATGTGTTTGAGATTCGTCACCTAGCTAGTTCCTTTTGGCTACTTTGTTATTGGTTTTGTTTTGTGTTGTGTTGTTTTGTAACGTTTTTAAATACGTCTTTGTTTTATCCTTGCACTCCTTGTGTAGGATATAATCCTTTATAGGTTAATATATTTCATTTTTGTTTGTTAACAAAAAAGTAAATTTTGTAATTGGAAAAACTAAAGCGAACAAACATTCAACCCGGCTGAAATTGACTGTCGTATTTTTTTATTATTATATATAAAAAAATGTTAGTATATAAGATGTTATTCAATTTGTTTCGAGAAATATTTTTTTGAAATATAATTTTTTTATAATTTTTATGATAGATCACTACATATTAATGGTTAAAGTTGAGTATTGACATATGTAAATTGACCAACAACGACACTTAAAAAGGAGTTGAGGGAACAATTGACAACATAGGTGTAAGAGTCAAAATTTATTTATATTTCAATAAAAAAAGGCAAGAAATTATAGAAGAGAATTTAAATACAACAATATTGCTCAAAACTTCATTAATAGAACGTAAACATTACAAAGGAGGTTGAGCTTCTGGAACTCAGAAACTAGATTTACTGTTGGTTTTGGATTTCCAAACTGTTGTATTTGGATTTCCAAATTATATTTTGAAAGAAAATATCTACCGAAGTTGTTACTAGGTTGAATCATGATCAGGTCGCTCTCTTTAAGACGTTTCGTGGCACTGCCCAAAATTATGCAAGGCAGACTATCAACCACGCCGCCTCCAGGATAAAACAAGCTCAACTACAACTGTGCGGTTAACTATTGCACTGTAGAAAACCGTTCGAGATTTACACCTCTAATATGATACTAAGACCACTCTTTAATACTGAAACCACTTTCTAATATGGTACTGTGACCACTTTATTATGATGCTAAGACCAGTCAAATATGGTGTTATCACCATTCTAACCTTTAAGTTCTCCAAAATATCAATATGGTACTACGACCACTCAAATATGGTGATACCACCATTCTAACTTGTTAACTTCTCCAAAAATAAAAAAATATCGAAAGAATATTTATATATACCGTTAAGACCGTTCTTAATTCCGACGGGACATTATTATTTCAAAAGGGACTATGATCTTAAAAATACTTTTTATTCCGAAGGGACATATATTATCGAAGTGTTTACCGTGGTTTTTGGTAAACAACCGCTGATTATAGATTTATTACTTGCGAGATCAACCAGTAATCTCAGGCCATTGTGTGTCAAGTTTCTTCGAATATCTTCGCTTTTTTCTAAGTATTTTTGTATGTTTCGAATAAGTAGAAAACAGAAAATCTCCAAGTTCGGTTGCTTGAAATCTTCGACAAGGAATTGCAGTATAAAAGTAGATTGCAGAAAATTAACTTAGAGTAAAGTAAATTGCATTGATTTGAAATAAAAGTTGTTCACAAGGATCATACATGATTCGTAACTCTTTTCTCGCTGTAACTTGGATACTTCGAGTGTGTAGAATTTTATGTAAGTGATTTTGTGACCCCGTTTTCCTCATGGAAACTCTTATTTATACTAAAGGAAATAACTGTACAATCCTATCCACATTTCTAACTGCTAATAACGCTAAATAACAGAGAAAAACAACCTATTTGAAATTCAAATCTTGCACCTTCGACAGCTGTGATCTTTGACCCGTCAAAGAAACCTCCCAAAATATAACTATCTTTCGCTTCGTCGAATGTGTGCTTCGACCAACTCTAGATGCTTCGATTCTGTCGAGAGAACAAGTGCAACTTCATAAATCTTTTTAGACTAAAAGTTCCATCTTCTTCCAACATGTCCAATCAAACCTTAGTGATTGTGTCAAATGCCTTTTGTCGAAAAACACAGGTAACACGAAGTGACTATGTTCTTAAGACCTTTCTTAATTCCGAAGGGACATTATACCGAATAGGGACCAAGGTCTTTAGAACACACTTAAATCCGAAGGGACAGAAAAAGGAGATAAGGAGAAGAATAGCTCGTTAACACAAGCTGGGGGGAGAAGAGAGAAAGAGTTCTCGACAACTCAATAGAACTCTTTAGTGTAATTTTTGAACTGAGTGGAGTCCTATATTTATATAGAGATTTTGTAACTGTTTTAGCTAAAATTGCGGCAGCAGTTACTCTAATGGATAAGATCAAAAAGAATTAACCACTAATCAGTTCAACAATACTTGTGAATAAGATAAAAAAGAAACAAATCCACAAAGGTGGAGGAAACAAACTCATTGAATATGAATGAAGGAAAGATATGAAACTCAATAAAATTCTTATTCTTATCACAAACAACATAAGCTAAATTTATAGGAAGTGATATTCACGAATAAAAATAATAATTACTATTATTTTTATCATTATCAAGTATTTAAAATTAAATACCGTAATTTAAACACTATTAATGTGTGTTCTATTTTATGTGGGATCCCCACTCTCTATTTTTTCAATTCACATCACACTAGCTCAAAGTCTTATTACTTGGTGTTTAATCTTTCAATTTCCTTCCAACTTCATACCAATGTTCCAACAATCCCCCACTTGAATTTAAAAAATGGTTTCAATAGTAACGTCAAAATGTTTCTATAAGGTTGCTAATATACAAAGGTGTCACCTACAACTTGAACCTTTGCATAGCAAAACTATTCTGATTCAACAAGAGTTGCTTACAGCATTGAACTCTATCTCAGACATAGAGTCCACACACAAACCTTTTCCTAAGATGTATTCTAAAAGCCCGTGCGTTTATGGCCATGCACGTCTATCCCAGTTTTAACGAACGCTCTAGGTATTCTGTCCCGAATTCTATAGGAACCGGCCTCAGTTCCACATTCGTATAAGTGAGTCTATCAAGAGTACTCCTGTAATGTACTCCACTCAACATAGAGTATAGATCTCATTAAGAGTTTCTATTATCTCATCCTCCTGTCGCTGCAGGATTCATGTTTTCTTAATTTTCTCATAGCATGTTCTATCACTCATGACTTGTTATTACCCATTCAACCTATTTCTTAGGATCTCCAGTCATTTAGGTCGGGTTACCATCACTTGTGATCTTTAGGCATTAGTTCCATCCTATTGGATGTGTTTATGACTTTCTACAATATTCCTTATCATGGCATCTAGGTAAAATCACCTATTTATTATTATTTTTTTTATGTTTATACCTTCATAATATTAGACATATTTACTTATTATACACTCACAATGAAAAAATTGATAAAGATGTCTTATTATATAGGTATTTGTATCACTGTGTAGATAATTTAAGAAGTAATACACTAATATTCTTCTCTGCCATGAGACCCACTAGTGTATCAAGCTCCTCAACATCATTTCCATATACCTCTTCCAATACTTTGATTACTTCCTTATCATCTGTCAAATCTTCCCATTTTGAAATAGGTATCAACAGTAATGCTCTTCTGAATTGGTTATATCCTATCCCTATAAACTGCATCATTTATTATATCAAATTACAATATCATTTATTTATAGATAAAATATGAAATGATCTTAAAAAAAAATTGTGACTCATAAATCCTACTTTCAAGAGCAGCCATGTCCACATG